>CM065369.1:32267249-32644749 GCA_033032245.1 Poecilia picta | reverse complement strand
CCCCTCTCAAACTCGGAAAATCCCTACAGTTCCTTCAGAGACAAAAACGTGGCTTCTCCTTTTGTTTTTAAATAAGTTAGAAGCAGGATGCCTCCGATCCCCCGTTGGGTTATGGCCTTCTCAAATTACTGTGAAACAGCTGGAACTTCCACTGGTGATATCCTGACATAAAAAACCTAATCTGAAACCTTATATGACAATTCACTCTATACCAAAAAGTAAAGGTCAATAAGCCAAAATAAGTTTCTAATTCCAAAACTATTATTAGACCATTTTCCATTAAATCAGGTTACATTTTACAACTAGCATATTTTAAATATATTTTCTTAACAATCCCTCTTTTAATCTCTTCAAAGAGATTACATTCTAGAAAATAAATTTAAAATATGGAATGCAAACATAAAAGTCAAAGTTCAGAAATACCATTTTAAAGCTGGAAAATCAAGCCTTGGTTATAATATGGAACCTTCTACATAACTTTTGTTAAAATGATGGAATATTCATCACAGACAAAATCAGACCAAACCAGACATCAAAATCATATTTAAATCTTAAACTAAATGTTCAAAAACTATCTAACCCCGTCATGTCTTAATCAAAATTACTTGAAATGCATATTTATCAATATTTAACATAAGCTCTACCATAAACCTTGATGTTATAAATAAATGATTTCAGAAGTCAAATATTCCTGATGTAAATAGAATGTTACACAAATCTCTGTCCAAAATCATCCGTGAAATGATCAATTAGACACAATACATCGTATACAAAAGACTTAAAATCTATTAATAAACCTCCAATTGCTGTAGAAGAACGATTTGATTAGTCTTAATAGTTGTACAATTTTTTTTTTTTTTTTTTTTTTTTCAAACATATCTTCTTTTAATCTCTGTGTTCCTTGATGCTCCTTGAAGTAGAAAGCGTTCCTTGGCAAGTCATAGATGACACATGGAAAATTTGGTAATAGGAGAGACAACAAAGATGATCCTTTTGTCTCCAGCAGCCCATTTTCCTCATGGTTTTGAACTCAGGCTCCTGACCTGAGTGAGCGATGCTCACCTTTGGGATTATTATGCCCAAAAATTTTGGTGAGTTTAACAAAGAGGCAATTCCCTCTTTTCAACTTTGACATCAAATTTAAGAACAGGTATGCAAGACTTCCTGATGAGCGTCTGGGTGTGAAGTCGTCCTCCAGGAAGGGCTGAAGATTCCCAGTTTGTCTCCAACTTGTGATCCTTTGATGTTCAATGAGGGCATCAGCTGGTTTTGCATACAGGAACAAAATCTGTCACCCCATCTAGAGCTTCTTAATGTATTTTAAAATAAAATGTCATTCCTCCCAATTTGAATTAATGTTTTACTTGCACTGTTTTGTTAATTGATACTCTAATTATTCTTTATCGTTTTAAATCATATATTGTGCTTATCAAATCCTATTTTATTAGTTTCATGGAGAGATTTTGTAGCAGCCTTTAGTTTTATCTTAATAATTCCAGTTCAAATTATAATTTCATTCCTTATGTTCCTTTTGCTTTATAAATTGGTAATTTTAGCATTTTAAAAAGCTGCTCCTTTAAAGCTAAATTTGGCCAAGGTTTTGACCCTCTTTTAATCTAAGGCTTACACGAGAAATTAATGTTTTCCATTGTTTTTAACCCATAACTTAGCTATATTTTAGAAGCAGTTCTATGATTGTTCATTTTAAATATCCAATTTAGACCAATTAAATTTTAATCATAATTTTTGTCATTTTAAAACCTTAAAGAATGATCAGCCTGTTTTACAAGAATATGTTAACCATGTCACTAAATATAAAAAAATGACTTATCCTGTTTTAATCATAATTTCAAATCTCAAAATTTCAACCATTTTAACCTTTGATCCATTTTTTCGTTTGAAAACTTATTTATTTTATTTATGAAATATTTAATTGAATAGTGAATTACCCTTTTTATTGTTTATCAATTATCAATATATTTTAAATTTTGGGGAGAAGATTGATACAACTAAATTATGCAAATTTCAGTTTTAGACCTTCCTGGATGACTTAGTTAAACAACTTGTTTTAATCATATGAAATGAGATGCAATCATGTAACGATCACTTTCCCTCTTTTAGGAAACACTGTTTTGTATAAACTATTTGACAGGTAATATTAAGTTTAGTGTATTCAAATCATGCATGTTAATTATTTCTTATTCCCTCTTTATTCTATAACAGAACAAAAGTTCTGTCATAGAATACCATGAAAATACCATACAAACTAAATAGATTAAAGCGTCACTAAATACAGTCACTGAGGTATGAACCACATAAAATTCAGAGCCCTACGTTATAATTAAAGCCCAGCATATAATGCAATTAAGATATGGCATTAAGACAAAACAACATCATAAGAGCTATGTCCTGTCTCAGCATTGTCACACTGGAATGGGAAAAACTCCTCAAACCATCTGGGAGAGACAAAAGATCTAGGAGATGAGGCAATGCCAACACCTTAGTGTCAAACTACAGGGGTTCAGGACGTGAAGGCAGGAGGCCGTGTGTGCCATGCATAAATTTAGGAGCGAAAATAGCACCACACAATACAAAAATATTAAAAAGAACTACTCCCCCACTACCAAATGTCGTCGACAGCCCTTTTGTCTCCAACCTGCAAACTGAAGGAACCTCAGAGGCAGACTTCTGGCACTCCAAATCACATGATCAGAGGTGAGAAATCCAGGATCAATCATGAGAACACACAACAGGACCACTGCTTAGAGAACATGCCCCAGTCTTTCATCTTCCCCATCAGAAGACCTCCAGAGAAGCAGTCATGTGGTGGAGAGCAGAAACTTCTGGACATCGAATGCAGTCTCTTGATGAATCTCGGTCAGCCTTTAGAGTCGACAAAACAGGATGTACCAATACAGTAGAGTCAGTGTTTCACTCACACCCCCATCTGGTTTCCAACAGAGGGCATTGTTCTTTTGTAGTCTCGACTCCCTGCTGATTCCCGGCCGCAGAAGACTCTCACAGGAACTCCCTGAGTCCCTTCTGCTTCAGCCAGGTGTGAAAGACAACACCGAACGCAGACATCTGTTGCCAGGTTTCGGAAGCAACGCTCCGCCTTGAGATAACAGGAAAACAGTTCATTTCTTCACTGACCTCAATAAGTCTCTTGACCGCTTTTGGCTTTCATAGAACAGTCCAGCAGAAGATGGGCATTGTTGTAGCAGTGGCCTGATGTGGAACTCAAAAAGAACCTGTCAAATCCACGTCATTACATGGTGACTGAGTTTCAAAAGATCCAGCCTCCAAGATCACCATCAGTGCAGGCAGGAGCTCTTGACAGGGAAAAATACAAAGTAATTAAAAACAACAAAAATTCAAGCAACATTTTGCTGACTTTAACCATTATACTTAAGACGAATCCTCCTGTGTGGCTTCCATTGTTGATGACATAGCAGAAACCGCCAACCACTTCAAATCCTGAACTGTGATTGCATAATTAAAAGTCAGCAGTGACGCAGAATCGATCAGCCATATGTAACAAAATAAACTTGATTTGGATGTTGTATGAAACTTATTCAATCTAAAATGATCCATTTTAAGTCAGTAAGAAGCTTCAACCTCAGAGATACAATATTGCGTCAAACAGGAAGGCAATATAAAAATCCTTAACCTAAAAATCAAAAGTCACTGTAGTCAAAATAAAAGTCAGAATTACTGATTAACAAATTTACAATTAACTTTAGCCAATCATTAACTAATTTAAGTAGAGTCTACTTTTCCTTCCCCCTTGGAGGTATAATAAAATTATAATTTTAACAATTTTGACTATTTAATGTGAAAAAATTTCACCGATAAACTTAAGGTTTTCCACCATTTCTCCAATTGTCCATCCAATGTTCAAAATAGACAGATATTCAAATTTCAAAAGCTGATCAATGAGATCTTATCTTTATAAACCCCCTTTGTTTTGTCCTAGATCCAAACGAAAAACAATTTATAGGTGGAAAACCAAATTTGAAGAATATTCCATATAATGCTAAAATTTCAACACGTCCAATTAGTGACCTATGTGTCACATAAAAAACAATCAATCCAGTTAGAAAGTTAGTATGTTAGTCAGGAAATTAGTATGTAGAAAAACCAAACAGAAAATAAAAATAAAACATCTACAGCTACTCACTAAATGACGTCATACTAAATAGCGCTGTTCTAAAAACTCAGAGGCCCTCTGCACACACATTCACTCACAAACAGAAAAACAATATCCAGATCTTCACATGTCTTGCGCCATGTCCTGAACAGCAAAATGTCCCAGTTAATGTCAGAAAAACTGGGAATGAAACAATTGTATAATTAAACATAATTATATAAAACAAGTAAAAACATTTTCCAGCCCAGAGCCGCGTGTCAGGTCCCTTTAGAGAAAAAAGAAACATCTGCAAATGTTATGTCAAATAAATTCACAACAGAATCCAAAAATCCTGTAAAAATGAACTGAGCATGTTAGTGTCAACATAGCAACTGAAGGATTCCCAAAATGCAAATGAGAAAGTCACTCAGTCCCCCAGCTGTGAAACAAAACCTGTAATCAAAAAGGGGAAAAAAAAAAAAAAAATCAGTCTCACAGAAACATGTGGTAACAAAAATAAAACAAAATATTCAATCAAACGTCCCACCATACGACACACCACATGCACACACAGTATGTTCATGTCCAAACGGTTTGAAACAAGAAAAATAAAAAACAAAAATCATCGGAACAAAACCTATATACCCGAAAACTGGCCGCTCAGATGTACACACCGTAAAATACTCATTAACTGAACTTCATAATGTAAATGTGCGGCTTCAATCCAAGAATACAACGTAAGCGCATGTAAAAGTGTATGGCGTCGCAGTACTGCATTGTCCAACATAAGTTACGAATCGTCTGCCGTCACTTTAACTGCGTCCCACTCCAGTTGTTCCAAAACGCTAAATAAACTCGTGATCTGTACATTAACCACATCACTGTCCAGTGCAGCATAGCAGAGAAACCAAAAGCAGATCACCACTCAAGCAGCAGTTTCAAACGCAGCGCTTCAGTCATTCCAGTCTGTACTCACACTGACACACACACACACACACACACACACAAAATGGCTTGGTATTTTGTGCTTTTCCTTCACAGAGAGTGCTCTAAGTGAGCGCTTAGTGTCCCCTGAAGAACAGTCTTCTAGGCCAGACTAGTTCTGGTCCGGTTCTTCACTTTGGATCCTAATTCCGAGGACAGAAAGTTTTACACTCAATGAGTTTAGCACCATTTACACTGGCGCGCGCACACACACACACACAAGTCTGCAAACAGGAATACACACACACTCACACAGAGAAAACTACACACTACTTCAGGTAACCAATAAGACAAACAGAAGAGAAACAATAGAGAGAAAAAGCGAGCCGGCATAGAAGTCATACCATGTACGAAAAACTCCAATTATCCAAACCGTTCCGCATCCATGCGCGAACGAGGGATCCACAAACCTTCAGAGTCGGGTTGCAACTCAAATTACCGAATCAATTCCAAACTGTCTGATGCGCTCCGCTTTTGTGCGGCCAACAGACAAGGGACACTTCTAAAACCAAACTCTCAATTACTTGAAAAGGGCAAAAAACTTTAAACAAGCCAAACTCCCAGTTATCTGAAACTGAAAAAGGGCAAACCAAACTCCTCGCTAGTAGTACATCTTAACGTACGTGGTCTAACGAGAAAGGGTTAAACAAGCCAATGTAACCCTCATAATTGTAACCCTTTGAGAAGAGCAAAATTCTCTGGCCGGGTCAGGCCAAACTACCTTTAACATACACAATAGCCAATAATTTTGACATTTACAGGCGCAAGAACATTCCTGAGGGCCACAAAATTTTCCAATATGCCCAGTGTACAAACAGCGTTAGCGCAAAAACGACTGGTAGAGGTCACCACCCCTCCTTGCAAACTGTGTGTATTTAACAACTAACTATTAAACCATAATTTGCTCTTTTAGACAGAGTTTTCGTACAAAGCAGAGATCCCGATCTCCCGTGACGTCACACAGCGACGCGAGCCTCGTGCCACAACCAAGATGGCGCCGTCCGCGAATTAAAAGTAACAAAAGCTTACCAGATAACAGTTGCAGGCCGGAACGGCTCCAAGCGGCTTCAAAACATTAGAACCGGCGAGCCCCCAAATGTTGAGGAAAACCAAATTAACTATTAAAAAACAACTAGGCTCGGGCTTTCCTCTGGTCCCAGGCTCTTTCTCGTATCCGAAGCCGGAGCCGCAGCCGTGTGGCAGAAAACAGAGACGCACGCTACGTGTTGACGTCACAGGAGCTCAGAGTTTAATCCAATCAGTGGACAGTATAACACAAGACAGAAAGTTAAAGGAAAACAGTCACACATTAGTCACCTGATAGAATAAGACAGATAGAGGAAAAGACGAAGACGTCGAAGACGTCCTCGGAGAAACAGTCAGCCCATGGTGCTAAAATTGACTATTTCTGGCTTATTTCCTTTGTGCATAAGGTTTTATACTAGTAGGTGTGTTCTATTCAAATAAGGTGCAACACCTCTCGACCAACCAAAAGCTGTCTCTGACCCCTTTCAAACTCGGAAAATCCCTACAGTTCCTTCAGAGACAAAAACGTGGCTTCTCCTTTTGTTTTTAAATAAGTTAGAAGCAGGATGCCTCCGATCCCCCGTTGGGTTATGGCCTTCTCAAATTACTGTGAAACAGCTGGAACTTCCACTGGTGATATCCTGACATAAAAAACCTAATCTGAAACCTTATATGACAATTCACTCTATACCAAAAAGTAAAGGTCAATAAGCCAAAATAAGTTTCTAATTCCAAAACTATTATTAGACCATTTTCCATTAAATCAGGTTACATTTTACAACTAGCATATTTTAAATATATTTTCTTAACACCGGCTACATCAAAACTTCCAAACAGTGTCGAGATAAGTTGAGGAAATTAAAGTTTGATTACCGGGCAATTAAGGACAACAATGGTCGGAGTGGAAGAGGTCGGAAAGTCTGGCGGTGGTACAATGAAATGGAAACCATCTATGGACGTCGGCCGTCGAGTAACGGCAGGGAAAATGCCCTCGGTTCATCTTCCTCTTTATTGGAGTATATGATTGATGGTGAGTTTTATGTACAGTGTCACCGTTTAACTTTGAGCCAATTAGCTATAAAAGCTTACATTTAATGTCTTATTTTATGCTTGCAAAACGGGTTGTAAGGCTGTAGTGTGCATTGTCTTATTTGTGACTTGTTGGTGAATATCAAGCTGATTTTTTTTTTTTTTTTTTTTTAGAAATTCGGCATCCCAAGACATTTGTACACCCTCTATGGATTCCGAGGAGACTCTGCCAGGTCCGTCAGTGTCGCCACCATCGTCCCGTCCAAGGTCGTCTTCATCGAGACCTTCCTTGGCAGGTGCGGCTTCCACTTCTTCCAGCTCGACAGACCAACGTGAATGTGGCGCAATGGGTATTATGTTTGTTCTTTCTTGGTTTTGATGCATTGACTAATTTATTTAATAAAAATTCATTTCTGTAATATATCTGTTTTAATGTTCTTATTTATCGTTGTATCTGCAGTCGCAAACGCTCAGCCAGCACGGACTTCATTCTGGCCATAAGAGAAGAGAAGCAGGAAAATTGGGCACAGCGTGACCAGCATGTAAACATCCTGCTGGAGGACATGCGTGAGGCTCGCAGGTTGGAGAACGCCTTCCACCGAGAGGAGCTTAATGCTGTTGAGGAAATATAATCGTTTCTAGCATTTAGAAAATATAACCATCTTTTTGTGTTTAGTTAGCTGAATCTTTTACTTAAATTTTGAAGAAGTTTGTGTGGGTGAGTTCAATTGGCAGGAAGAGCCATGGCTGGGTCCAAAATATCAAAGAACAAGTGATGGATGGAGAAAACCTTTTAAGACGTTGTTAAACAATATATCTGTGAAGCTATAGGCTCCTATCTTTTCAGACATCTTGGGAGGACAGGAGATACTCAGGTCTCAGGAAATAAAGAGCCTTCAGTGAACATTGGCATGGTAAACTATTGAACTGTAAACTTATGAACTTTAGAGCTGTGAACTTTAAACTGTTTAAACTACTAACATCATATAGATTACTCTTAGTATTGCATGCTCTGATTAAAAATGTATTGTTTACCTGTAGAATTAAGGTAGTTGGAAAATGATTAGGATGGTTTAATTTTTATACGAATGGTGTAAGCAGATTAGGAATTGTATCTAATTACTTGTTCAGAAGGGATGAAGCCAGATGGTTGAAGGAAATAAATAAAAAAAACTAAAAGGATCTTCAGGGTATAGGAGGTGACCTGATTTAGTGAAATGGACTGACTAGAGTTAAATTTATAATCTAGTCTGGTGAAATTGACCTGCAGTTTACCCGAAAATTGACTGAAATATTTGTTTAAAAGCGTACATATGGTTTGTTATTTATCTGTTTGGATTAGGAGAGAGTTCCAGCCACGTCTCTTTAGACATTTGCAAAGTCGTAAAAGTCAGCAGGATGTTAGAGTTCTGGTTAACTTCACTGACAAAAAAAAGAGAAAACTTCTCTTTGATCGCTCGAACAGAATTGAAGGGAGGTGCCGTTTTCGAAGGCGGTCAGAGACAGCTTCCAATTGGTCGAGCGTAGAGACACCTTGTTTGAATAAATTAAAGAAAAAAGGATAAAACTTTCAACACGGAGTAACAAATCAGATTTTGCGCTTGCAATTTCTCCAAGGACGTTCTTGCTATCTGTTTATCTTTTCCTCTTGTCAGGTAAATTTATCTGTTTGTGCTCTGAGGTTTTCTGATGTTTTGTGATGTGCTTTTCTGGTGATGGTTTGCATCTGTCTTGAATAAATGCTGATTATTGTGACGCTGTTGTCGCTGCGTGGTCTCAGTCCTTGCGCACAGCATTTTTCTGAACCCGGGCAGAGAGGATAGAATGAGTAAAGTTTTGCAATTTTATTCTCTTAACAATGCTCGGAATGAAGAAGTGGCCCAAAACGCAGTTGTTGCTTCCTATTTAGTAAAATTAATTGAAGTTATGGCTGCTAATATGAGAAAATAAAATACTATGTAATAAATTTAAGTTATAATAAACTGATAGCATATTCATCCATTGTTTTTCTTTTCATTTGTAGATTTATAAGAATTTTCTCTTTGAGTTATGCTCAAACCGCCTTGTTGCTCCTACACAGATAAAACAAATTTGCAATTTTGTCAAGAGCTTTTGATGGGAAAAACATAAGATACACTTTTCACTTACTGAGAGTAAGGCAGTGTCTACAAGGTAAGAGAAATAGGATAAGCTCTTGTGCAAATCTAGTCTGAAGGACAAACTAAAAGAAAAATCCAAATCAAGTTTCACATAATTATTCTTTAAACAATAATGGCATAAATAACACAGGTGTACTCTATTAAAACCTACATAACAACCAAGCTTTTCCTTAGCTATGGCTAATATTAATAAAACTGCTTGCTTGCAAACAGCTGATGTAAGCAAAGTATTATATGCTAGATTTATTTACAGTCTGAAGTCAAGATGTGTCATTGCTTACTGATTTGTTTAGCTTTTGAACTTTATCTGTAAGCAAGAGTTGTTTTATATTTGACAAAGCACTGACATGTCTTATTCAGAGGAAATCTATTCATACTCAGAGACATGAGTAATAATGAGAGTTTGAACACAGATTTTTTACAGATGAATATGAAAACAATGCAGAACAATAAACAATGGTATCAGCCATAGATGTGACAATTTCTTTTGCATATAATACAACCATTTTAATACTAGTATTGGTAGTATTTCTGTCCAGGAGGAAGAGGCAGGATAATAATAATACTGTAATAACAACAGTAATAATCATTTCTCAACAATATGTTGATGAGAAATAAAGAAATGAAAAGTAAGTGTAAACAAGCCATGTTGGTGTCAAAGAAAATGAGCACAGATCAAACAACAATAAAACATCATTTTGGCGCATGTGAAAAAAACATATTTTGTTATCTGGAATGAGGAAGCTGGAGATTTCCCTTCTAGCAGGACTACAATCATAAATATACAAGTAAGCACATGCTTAGAATTGGCCAGTCAAAGTCCCGAAATAAATTAAATTGAGTACATGTGACAAGACTGCCTCTGTTATCATAGATCTCACTGTGGTTTTCACATATGTTGTGCAGTACACAAGTTGTCACCATAACTTTTGCGCGCTCCATATCACATTCATTTTTATGCAATAAACAGCACCATCTTCCCTTTAATCTAGCATGCTCAACCCCCACCCGAGCTCGACTCAGTTTACTGTTGAATTTCTGTTGTTCTCTTGTGTTTCGTACAGTGTCTGGAAATGGCTTCATAAGTCAGTCCTGTAAAGGATATGCAGAGTCTCCAATGACATAATATCCAACTTTGACAGCTCCGTTTTCTTTAGTATTTGGTGGAAAAAGATTTCCATGTGTGGCCAGTTCCCAGAGGTGATGACAGTCTCAATACTCTTGCATCATGTAGACTCCCTGGCATCCCTACACAAATATTCCACAACAAACCCCTTCCATCCACCACACCCTGCAGAATCAAAGAATGCCACCCTTTTCGATTAAAAAAGTCACTGTGGTATGTGGTTGGAGCTAGTATAGGTATGTGGGAACCAGCTATCGCACCAACACATTGTGGGAGACCTCAGCGGTTCTCAGAATATGCTGCTATTGTATATAGATTATATATATAATATATATTATTATTATATATTGTATATAAAATATGCTGCTATTTCTTCAGATCTCTCTGCACTGGGGATTTTAATCAGCTCAGGCAATAATACAGTTTGTATTGCAGCACTGAACTCCTGGACACACTTGCACACTGTTGCAAGACCCACTCTGAAAAGTTGTCCGATGCTCCGGTATTCCGAGCCTGTAGCTAACTTCAAAGCAATTGCAACTCTTTTTTTCAATGGGACACATTTTCGAAAGTTGGTATCTGTTTGCATCTGGTCAGGATGCCTCCTGGACGCCTCCCTGGTGAGGTGTTCCGGGGACGTCCCACCGGGGGGAAAGGGAAGACCCAGGGCACTCTGGAGGGACTATGTCTCTCGGGTGGCCTGGGAACGCCTTGGGGTTCCCCTGAGGTGCTGGAAGAAGTGGCTGGGGAGAGGGAAGTCTGGGCCTCCCTTCTGAAGCTGCTGCCCCCACGACCCGACCCAGGATAAGTGGAAGAAAATGGATGGATGGATGGAAGGTATCTGTTCGCTCTAAAACGTGGCATAATCTTACACACAGATAATTTATTGTGTCCTTCGAGATCCGAAAGTTCTGGAGCCACTGTGAATCGGTGAAACCTGGAACTATAGAGCTTTGGAGTTGACGTCACAGGATATGACGTTTTCGTCGCTCTGCGCCATTTTTGGTGTCCACAGACCAAAACGAACTAGTCAGAACATCAGTGTTTTCATTGTGTTACCGACCGCAGCGAAAACAACAGAGTTATTTTCAAGTTGGATACTGGATATTCGTCTTCCGCAGAGTAAGGGACGTTCAGCTCAAGGTTGATCCGATTTATGAACGCTAATTTCGGCCAGCTGTTCTTTACTAGTCCCTCCTCAAGCGCTCGGAGTTTCACATAGCTGCTGTCAATTTCCAAACACTCCTGTAAATAAATGCCTTGTCTTGTGGCCAACTGATACAAAAATATGGTCATTCATGCTATTACATGAGGCACACTGTCCTCTATTAAAATTTTAAGTCATATTCAATAATTTTAATATTAAATGTTTTCTTCAGTAGCTTCCAAATCGTGTCCCATTAACTCAATATGTGTAAAATTGTCATACTAGACCAGTGTTTCTCAACCTTTTTTGGCCCAGCGCCCCCCCAGCCCTTATCCAGGTCCCTCTCCGCCCCCCACCAAATAATTTGCATGCTACTTTGCACTGACCATTATTTTATTATTAATATTACTATCACTATTGTAGATGTTTTTATTTTCATGCTTGTTTCTGTATTTATCATCAAAAATAATACATATAATAATATAAAAAATAATACAGGTGTCTATGAAAAATGCAATGAACATTCAAGTTAAAATTGGTAGGTCTAACAGCAGCCAATCAGAGTGGAAAAATATTCTTATTTTGTGCCATTTTCTAGTTGTTAAATGTTTCACAAAATGACCAGATAAAAGATGAACAACATGTCAGTTTAAACTTTGAACTATTTGCAAAACGACTGAGCTCTGCAACATTAAAACATGGATAGAACTGTAACTACATTAATCATAGCTCTTCTTCTCTTCAGTGTTTCTGTCAGTTTCTGGTGGTGCAGCTCTGTGCTGCCTTCAGGATAATGGGACATCAGAGCATCATCCATAAAACTTCACCCACATGGCATTTATTGTGCAAATCAGAGCTTTCAGTGGAAAAACTAAAGTTCCAGGTTCTTTTAATGCCATACAAATATGAGACAGAAACATGGATTCTATCTTTATATAGACCTGTCTATTGATTATAGATTAATAGTTTTACTGGACAGAAATTACAAAGAACAAATCTGGTTCTTAATCAAATCCTAATGAGTCAAACTGAAAGTGTCATGGAGTCATCAGCCTCATGACATTAACACTGACATGACCAACTATTTCTAGCCAAAACCTCTCAGCCTCGCACACCAGCTCCGGCTCCTTCCCCACCAGAGAGGTGACTTTCCATGTCCCAAGAGCTTCTGCAGCCGAGGATCAGACCGCCAGGGTCCCCTCCCTCGACCGCCACCCATGACTCATTGCACCCGACCCCTTTGGCCCCTCCGACAGGTGGTGAGCCCATTGGAAGGGGAATCCACGTCTCCTCTTCGGGCTGAGCCCGGCCGGCTCCATGGTTAAAAGCCCGGCCGCCAGGCGCTCGCCATCGTGCCCCACCTCCAGGCCTGGCTCCAGAGTGGGGCCCCGTTGACCCGCGTCCGGGCGAGGGAATGCCAGATTCGAAGTTTGTCTCCATCATAAGGGTCTTCGGGCTGCGATTTGTCTGGTTCCTCACCTAGGACCTATCTGCCTTGGGTGACCCTACCAGGGACATAAAGCCCCAGACAGCATAGCTCCTAGGATCATTGGGACACACAAACCCCTAAACCATGATAAGGTGGCAGCCTAAGGAGGAGCATAATATTGATGTTTTATTTTTGACAGAAACATGGCTGAATGACAATAAGGAAGCAATTGTACTAATTGAATCAGCGCCTCCGATGTACAATTTTTTAAGTGTAAATAGAAAACACAAAAAAGGAGGAGGCGTGGCTTCAATATTTAAGAACACCATGAACTGTAGTAAAATATCTCTGGGTCAGTTTATGTCTTTTGAATATCTTGGAATTGAGGTAAAAGCCGCAAACGAACCTTGACACTAACTTTATACAAAACTCCAACATATGTGGAAAATTTCTTTACGGACTTGAATGAGCTTCTATCTCTCATACGCATTGAATACGATTGTTTAATAATTGTTGGTGATTTTAACATTCATGTTGACAACCCCCAAGACTGAGAGGCTAAAAAGCTCTGTAATATATTAGAGTTTTGGTTTAACACAACATGTCAAACAAGCAGCACACACTCATGGACACACACTGGACCTGGTTATCAGTAAGGCTGTGAATATTTCCAATGTCTCTGTAACTGATGTCGCCCTGTCGGATCACTTCCTGTTATCCTTGACGGTTCTTTATCTGCTAACCTACTTGGACAAACAGCTGCTATCACAAAACATACTTTCACAGAAAACACAGCAGAAACATTTAATCAAATCTACTCTTCTTCCTCACCCTTAAGCTATAATGATGTAGATAACTTGGTAGATGATTTTCAGTGCAAACTTTCAGATATCATTGATTACATTGCCCTCATTAAAGTGAAGGTTGTGGCTGGTAGTGTTGAGGAAATATAATCATTGTTTAGTGTTTTGTTGAATTCAATCATATAACCATTTTTAGTGCTTTAGTTTTGTGAATTTTTACTTATATAACCATTTTTGTAGTGTTTGAGTTGGTTTTAGCTTTTAATTAGAACTAGGAATTTTGTGTCAGCAAGCTCAGATGCAGGCCCTGGGGTTGGAAGGTCACAGATTCAGCATTTAGAAAACCTGGTTGCAGAACCACAGGAGGTAATCAAGCTTATCTGTGTGAAAAACCAGGGACACATTCCTGTCTCAGGAAGTGGGGGTCCTTAGGCAACATTTGGCACGACGAACGGTTGACCTATGCACTTCTGAACTCTGAAACTGTGAACTTTTGAACTTTCAGACTGATATCATATAGAATACTTTAATATTGCATGCTTTAACTGAATATTTTATTTTAATATTCTATTAGAACTAAAACTAGTCAATGATAAAGGTAAATTGAAAATGTTTTGTTTTGTATTAAAAAATAGGAAATGGATCTGATTATTTTTGTAGTTTAGATAAGTTTAAATATCAAGGAGATGCTGGGAGGAATAACAGACCAAAAAGCATATTAAGTTTAGAGGTAACTCTTATTGAATTAAAAATATAGGATTTAAGGTAGAAAAACCCAGGATTTCACAGATACTTGTGAAATCTTTGGAGGTTTTCTACCTCAGGAAGGTGTTAGGAGACTACATTAATTGGTGAGAAAAAACCTGGATTTATGGTCGACTCTGATGCATTGACCGGCAGTTCAACCCGCAGAGAATTTGGTTTAAAACATACATGCGGTTTGTTATTTATCTGTTGGAATAGAGCCAAGTCTCCTGAGACATTTGCGAAGTTGTAAAAGTCAGCAGGACTTTTAGAGTTCTGGTTAACTTCAAATAACATAAAAGAGTAAAATTCCCTTTGATGGCTGGCCAAATTGTAGAGAGGTGCCGTTTTCAGTGGGGCTAGGAGACGGCTCCTCATTGGTCTAGGCAAGGGACGCCTTGCTTGAAGCCAGAACCTCCCACGGAGAATATAATCTGCTTACAGCAAAAAATAAGGTAGAAATATAGCCGATCTCTAATGCTTGTTGGTCTGGTTGTATTTCTCCAAGACGTCTTGTATGTCTGTATTCTGTATTCTACATATCTCAGGTAACTAACTGTAATTCTGCATGCTTCTTCTGTTCCGCTCTGTATGTCTGATTCTTTTGTTTCTGATTGGATTAAATTCTGAACTTCTGTGACGCCAACACGCTGCATACGCCTCTTGTGTTCTCGCGTGGGCTCCGGACAGCAGCTGAGATCCGGGACTCGAAAAGGGAAAAAGAACCGAATTGTATTTTTTAATTTGACTTAAATTATTCCTTTTTCAACAGTAGGAAGAAATCTCCATGGAGAAATGTACAAACAGTTCAATCTGCAAGACAACTCTGCCGAAGGGCCGAATGGAGATGGAGTAAAGCTCAACTTCACGTCTACTTTGACATCTACAAAGAAAGACTACGTCACTATCACACAACACTAAAACATGCAAGAGAAGCTTTCTTTGCAGATGTCATAAACAAAAACACTAACAACGCTCCAACTTTATTTGCTACTGATGACAGGCTCACAAATAACGTTTCTATCTGAACTTCAATCTAATGCTGCATGCAACAAGTTATCCAATTTCTTTTCAGAGAAAATTCATAAGATCAGAGGATTAATCTGCACATCCACTCTAAAGCCAGTACCAATGCTGTACCCAAACAAAACAGATGCAGGAAAAATGACCCAATTTCAACTACTTAATTATAAAACCCTAGAGAAAATTATAAGTCAATTAAGTTCCGGTTTCTGCTGTCTGGATGTCCTACCCACACACCTATTCAAGAAAGTTCTGCCAGTCATTAATGATCTGATCCAAATAGTAACTCATCGCTCTCTTCAGGTGTTTTCCCCCAGGCTTTGAAAACAGCAGTTATCAAACCACTGATAAAAAAAAGAACAATCTGGATAAATCAATACTGCAGAATTACAGGCCGACCTCTGACCTCTCATTCATCAGCAAAATTATTGAAAAGGCAGTTTTTAAACAACTAAATAACTTCCTAACAATAATGAATCGCTTTGACTCCTTCCAGTCTGGTTTTCGTTCTCACCACAGCACAGAGACGGCCTAGTCAAAGTGTTCATTGACATCAGAGAGGTCAAAGGTAACATGTGGGGTACCCCAAGGTTCAATCCTAGGACCCCTTCTCTTCAATATTTCTATGCTCCCACTGGCTCAGGTTATAACTTATGAGGATATAACTTATGAGAAATAAGTTCAGCTACCATAACTATGCGGATGATACACAGCTCTACATCATGATGTCACCAGGTGACTCTGAACCCATCCAATCACTGAATAGATGCTTAGAACAGATAAATATGTGGACGTGCCAAAACTTTCTCCAGCTGAACAGAAACAAAACTGAAGTTATTATCTTTGGACCTAAAGAGGAGCGAACCAGAATCAATGAAGAGCTTCAGTTATTACAACTGAAAACCAGCGATCAGCCCGAAACCTGGGAGTAGTGATGGACTCTGACTTGAACCTTCAGAGCCACATAAAGACAGTTACAAAGTCAACTTTCTATCACCTGAAGAACATCTCCAGGATTAGAGGACTGATGTCTCAGCGAGATCTAGAGAAGCTCATCCATGTGTTTATCTTTAGTTGCATTGATTACTGCAACAGCGTCTTCACAGGTCTGACTAACAAATCAATCAAACATCTGCAGCTGATCCAGGAGCTGCTGCTCGCGTTCTCACTAAAACCAGGAAGATAGAGACATAACATCAGTTTTAAAGTCCTTACACTGGCTCCCTGTAGCTCAGAGAATAGACTGTAAAATACTGTTGTTAGTTTATAAATCACTGAACGGTTTAGCACCACAATACATTAAAGATCTGTTATTGCTGTACCAACTGTCTAGACCCCTCAGATCTTCTGGTTCTGGTTCTGCTCTGCATCCCCAGAACCAGAACCAAACGAGGTGAAGCAGCATTCAGCTTCTACGCACCACAAATTTGGAGCAAACTTCCAGAAAACTGTAAAACAGCTGAAACACTGAGTGCCTGTAAGTCTCAAATTAAAACCCACCTGTTGAGAGTTGCTTATGGCAAATTTTGGGTTTTAATGTCTTAGGTTTGAGAAGTTTTTATTTTACTTTTTAATTTTAATAATGTGTTTATTTTTTTTAATCTTTTTAAAAATCTCTTTCTCGTTTAAGGCCTTGTCAAATGGCGGTTTGACTAAAGAAGTGTTGAAGTTATAAAGGTTAGAGTCCTTGTTAAACAGATTTAACTAAAGGCTATAAAGGTTAAATGTCTTTGATGCTTTTACCATTTCAATTTTTTTTTCTTTAGAGGTTTGAGAATCCTTGTTAAAACAGCGTTTTGACTAAAACTCTTTTAAAAATCTCTTTAATGTTTTTCTTTATTTTTTAATTTCTTTTTAATTCTCTTTCTCACTGTTATTTTTTTAAAAAAAATCTCTTTCTCTTCCTCACTGTTTATTCAATGTCACATACTGTTTTATTATGTAAAGCACTTTGAAATGCCTTGCTGCTGAAATGTGCTATACAAATAAAATTTGATTGATTGATTAATTATATATATATATATATATATATATATATATATATAATATATATATATATATATATATATATATAGAGAGAGAGAGAGAGAGAGAGAGACAGAGAGAGAGAGAGACCTAAATCAATACCTTGTGTAAGACATACATAATTTTCCTTACTGTAATCAAAACCAAACAACAGATCCTGGAATTTGCAAACTTATAGTTTGCTTAGTCATTAATGTGTTGTCATGCACTTTATCACGAGTTTTAGCTGTCCCTATAAAAATCACCTAAGAATAAACAAACATTTTGCATTTTTAATGCACTAGAGCTTTCTAGCTACTTCTGCAATTGTATGTCAGGAGGCCCACTATGCTGCTTAGACTCAAAATGACGCAAGGCAAACAACACACAGAAAGGTCCCAAATAGAACAAGTTGCAAAAAAGTAATGAAACAAAAGATTCTTAATTATTCTGCTCCAATTAATCCCAACTAATATTAGTCAGCATGTAATATGTATAATAAAAGTGTGTACGTTTTTGAGTGTGTGTTTCAAATAATATGAAATGCCAAACTGCCCTAGTAACAGCAGAAGTGTCTCTAAGCTGTTGTAACAATAATCAGTGACATTTAAACAGTGCTTTGAGAAAGATTTGGGTGGACAGCAGAGAAACAGCAAAAACTGAGGATTTGTTTCAAACCAGACGTCTCCCTTCTCGCGGCCCGCGGGCCAATTGTGGCCCGCAGAACGATGTCTGGTGGCCCCAACCGTAATATGAAGGTATAACATTATTGTGGCCCACAGGGTGAGTGAACCTCTAAAGGAAGTCCCGCCCGCAGTTCCTCGTCATGGCTGACATTAGGTGCTGGGCTAAGCTAGACTGACTTCATGCACGCTACGCTTGTAACAACAGTGTGGCGGATGACGGAGCAGTCTGGTACCAGTTGCCTTTTTTTGCAGTCGTCATTCCGGTACTTTCTACCATTAACAAATTTCATGATCAATCGCAGAGAAAGGAGACTCCGACCGGGCTGCTCATCATCCGCCGCGCTGTTGTGAACAATAATGTCATGTTTCTGAGAAGTAATTTAACTGACACACAATGATCAAAGGATGAAAGTAATGAGTTTATTTATAACATGTACAAGTGTGATTCAGGAAATGTTGAATGGGAACTGGATCGACAGCTTCTGGAATAGAGACAGGGTTAGATATCAGAAGTTCACAGGTAAGTTTTACTTGAATATTTTTGAATGATTGGTCATAAGTTTTGCTGAAGGAGAAAGCCTTGGGAGGAGACATCGGGTTCTGCTGACAGATTGGTTTGATTGTTTGATGAGGTGAGACCAGCATGGGTCAGAGACTGTAGTGGTAATCCAGGAATCAGCCACACGCAGCAGAGCAGGCAGGAGGGTAAGTACTGAGACCTGAGTGGATTGGAGCAAATATTGAGGAAATTCAGACATTAAGTTACTGGCAGAGTAACTGGAGGAGAAGTCAGTCAACTTGGACCAGAATGCAGTCCAGTATAGGTCAGAATGAACCTTCAGCTCTTTATATCCAGGCAGCAGACTTGATAAACACCAGCAGCTCTCAACCTCTGCAGCAAAGATACCAGGAGGAACAAGAGGTCTCCCATGCAGAGACCTTTGGAGGGGCGGGGACTCAAAGTTAAAAAGGGGCACATTGAACTAAATCTTCAAACACTGTACAACCCATATTAATGAAGAATATAATATTTAATCGGATCATACTCTATGATTGTCATCATGTGGGGCAACACAAAGAAAGAAAAGTTGCTGTTTCTGCTAACAAACCTGAAGGGCTGTGTTGATTTGAGACTGTGGCTGTTAAACAGACCAAAGTTTGCTGGTTATGAAGCATGTTATGAAATAAGCAAATGTTATGCCATTTTACTAAATAAGCCTTATTACTTCTGTTTAACCTCTAACCATTTGGCTGCAGCCTGCTTTAAAGGTCAAAAAAGCTCAGAGGGTTTAACTCTACATTATTGTTGATGTTAGTGCAGATCTAGAATTGTAAGACTGAGATATCAAGAAAACTCAGTAACTGCTGGCAGGGCCCTCCAGCCATTCAGGGGCTCTATAAATGGTTGAATTGTAAAACAGACCAAAGATCTAAAACTGTAGCATTTATTTGTTGAAAATTACAATGCTATTAAATTTTCTTCAATGCAGTCAACAGAGAAAAAAATAGTATATTTAGGATTTGTTAAGAAATTTACTTTGTAAAAATGTAAGGAGACATCTTGATAGTTTGATTGTTGTGTTACCATGGCTACAATATGGCATAATCTTTGTATTTCAGCTGGGTTTGTTCACAAATACATCTCGGCAAATAATCAGTGATTGATTTTTAACTTGGCCAATTAATCTGGGCTCTATAATAGATTTCATTAAATCTATATTTAAGCATGGTTATTGATGCTGAGGTTCTTAGTAGGAGGGAGCCAAGGAGCTAAATCAGAATTCTGTGTAAGGCCCCATATTACCTTGGGTCGACCCTGCATGAAGAACGAGCCGCTGTGCTGCGCATCTCTCAGCACAGAGAGATGCGCAGCTACTTTCACCACTTTCAGCGGTGAAAGTAGTTTTAAATCCTTGGGGTACTATGACAAAAAAATTATATTACACACAAACACATACATACATACATACACACACATATATATATATATAATATATATATATATATATATATATATATATATTATATATATATATATACAGTATATATATATTATACAGTATATATATATAAAAATTCCCTTCTCACCCTCTGCGGGTGGTCTCTCTCTCTCTCTCTCTCTTTCTCTCTCTTTCATCCTCTGAGACCAGGTCCTCTACCAGAGGCCTGGGACCTTGAGGTTCCTCCAGTATCTTGGCTGTGCCTAGTACTGCACATTTCTGGACTGAGATATCTGATGTTGTTCCTGGGATCTGTTTTAGCCGCTGCTCCAGTTTGGGGGTTTCTGCCCCGAGGGCCCCGATGACCACAGGCACCACTGTGGTCTTCACCTTCCAGTTCTTTTCCAGTTCCTCCCTGAGGTCCTGGTATTTCTCCAGTTTCTCATGCTCCTTTTTCCTGATGTTGTAGTCACTTGGTATAGCTACATCCACCACAACGGCTTTCCTCTGTTCTTTATCCACCACCACAATGTCCGGTTGGTTCTCCATTACCATCTTGTCTGTCTAGATCTGGAAGTATATACATATACATATATATATACTCCAAATAACTCCAAAGCACATATATATATAATATATATATATATATATATATATAATATATATATATAATATATATATATGTATATATATATTGTGCTTTGGAGTTTCTGTGCTGATTAAATTTTTGCAAAGCGATAAAAGCTGGTAGCTCTTGAATTGCTACAAAATAAAGCTGTATGTTCCTCAGCCGACTGGCTGCAATGTTGACACCTTGAGATCCCATGAGACCTAAATTCTAATGGCATGGAGTGGATCCCAGTTTTCCATGTCTGATATATAAACATTAATTTTATATTTTAAACTGGTTCTATTGATCCTGTGTCCAGATAGACGGATAATCAGTAGAATAGCATCATGAAGATCCTGCAGCTTCCACTTCTCTTCCTAACATGGCGCCTCCTCATCCTGACTCTCATCCTGACAGGAGGAACCACAGAGTCTGTTAGGTTAAAGCTCATCTTCTGAAGTTGGGATGTTTTTCCTCCAACAGGTTCCAGAGGAATCACCTCAAACCAGATGGTGGACTGGATTTTATTTCACTGTCATTTGTGAATATTAGAGATTCATTTTCAACAGTGGAGCTATAAAGGTTGAAACAGGTTATTATTTTGGAGAAAATTTCATCAAGAATATTTCCACTAAATAAGAGACAAAAAAAATAGTTTGATAAAGGAAAAACCTCTCAGACTCTGAGCCCGACAGAACCAAACTATTTTTATATTAGACTATTAATTTAATTTCACATAATTATTGCGGTAGAAGCCATTTGTTTATTAAATACTTAATGAAACATATTTACAGTGTTTGATGTTTGTTGTAAATGATGTATAGTCACAAAGAACGAGGTAATTAGTCCAAGTTTATCGTTTATTGAACGTTCAGAAACTACAGCGGCTGTGATGAGCCACAGCAAAGGTAAAACGTCAATATTTTTTTTTGATAGGTATCAAAAACCTATCAAAAAAAAAATATATATATATATTTTTTTTGTACTTTTGTCATAGTACCCCCAAGAATTTAAAACTACTTTCTCCCCTGCCCAAGTTGCAATGCTTTATTGTTTGAAAACTCTCCGTTTCCAATGACTTCTATCTCTTCTGGGTGAGAAAGGGACACCTCTGGACCACAACCAGAAAATGTCAACCACATTTGATGTGTAATTTCAAAATAAAAGCCTATCAAAATAGTACTTTTTTCCCCTAAGTTGCCGTGCTAATTGCTGAGAAACTCTCTGTTTCCAGTGACAGAAACGCTGCAGATGCACACGACAGGCGTAGCACCCAAAAACCAACTACAACCTTAGCCACAGATAAACTGGCACTTACGATCTCAGACGAGCCGATCAAGAACATAAGCCAACATGTAGCATCAGTGGGACAAACGGAGACCCACAAACCCTGCAGAGGCCTGACCAACTATAAAATCATCTGCCCCGGCTAGGGAGTGAAAATAGTCTCAAAAAGATTTGTGCGTGCGTAATACTTGATCTGTAAAACTTAAAAATAAAATAAACCTTGTAAAAGTTTTTCAACTTTTACATGTTGAAAGTACACACAAATCACCTGGTACACACACACAAAACTGCATTTACACACATATCCGGTTCTGAGTGCACAACTATTTTTGAGACTCATTTCACGCCTCTGGGAAGCTCCAAGATTTGTGTGTAGATGGTGCGTTTACATGCTAGTAAAAGCTGGGACATCTGAGTTTTGCTCGGAGTCTAGTGTTTTTATCCTCTGACGTTTCTCACTGTGCCGAAGTGGCAAATACGTTAGTTCGCTGGAAAACGATACATCTCAGCACTTCCTTATAATGTCCTAAAATTATTTATAGACATATTGTGCGTTTTTGAACGGTACAGGAGACTAAGTGGTCTGAAAAAGAACCACTGGGTGGCGCAATGGTTCACTGGCCGGAAAATAGGCAGGAAACCCAGAAGCAAGACGGAGCGACAAGGTGGTTTGTCCTCTGAAGTAAGTAGGAGATAAACCTGCAGACTTTAACTTTTAATGAGACATGGAGTAAATAAATGATTCCAGATTACGTTTTATATGTCTGGTATTTTGATTCTCTGCCCTCATGTTTCTGTTAGCGGGAGCTAATGTTTATATCAGCTATGCTACGTTAGCTGTTGGGAGCTAAGCGTGAATTTTTATTCTCTCACTCACAGTTTGATAATCTTATGGAGTTAGATTTGTTTCACAATTATTCAATCAAAAAACAATCATCTCAAACAAAAAAAAAGTCATAAAAACTATTTAATCATAAAAATATTTTTTTACGAAACAACATTTTTAAAGATTTTTTTTTGATTGAAGTAAATAATTTTTTGATTGAATCTCTTTTTTTGGTTGAGTGTATTTTTTTTTGGTTGAAACTTTTTTTTGGTTGAGTTTTTGGTTGAATTTATTTTCTTGCTTATGCAGCTTTATTTGCTTTGGGGAAGCTTACATGAACATTCTCTCCTCCTTGTGCTGCTACCATATCGTGGTGGAGGGGTTTGTATGTCCCAATGATCCTAGGAGCTTTGCTGTCTGGGGCTTTATGCCCCTGATAGGGTCACCCAAGGCAGACAGGTCCTAGGTGAGGAACCAGACAAAGCGCAGCCTGAAGATCCCTTCATGATGGAGACAAACTTTGGATCTGGCGTTCCCTCGCCCGGACGCGGGTCACCGGGGTCCCACTCTGGAGCCAGGCCTGGAGGTGGGGCACGATGGCGAGCGCCTGGTGGCCGGGCTTTTAACCACGGAGCCTGGCCGGGCTCAGCCCAAAGAGGAGACGTGGATTCCCCTTCCAATGGGCTCACCACCTGTCGGAGGGGCCAAAGGGGTCGGGTGCTGTGTGTTACGGGCGGCGGTCGAGGGAGGGGACCCTGGCGGTCTGATCCTCGGCTGCAGAAGCTGGCTCTTGAGACGTGGAACGTCACCTCTCTGGTGGGGAAGGAGCCGGAGTTAGTGTGCGAGGCTGAGAGGTTTCGGCTAGAAATAGTTGGCCTCACCTCGACACGTGGCTCTGGTTCCGGAACCAGACTCCTTGAGACGGGCTGGACGTACTTCCACTCTGGAGTTGCCCACGGCGAGAGGCGCCGGGCAGGAGTGGGCATACTTGTTGCCCCCCATCTTGGCGCCTGCACGTTGGGGTTTACCCCGGTGAACGAGAGGGTAGCCTCCCTCCACCTACGGGTGGGGGGACGGGTTCTGACTGTTGTCTGTGCTTACGGGCCGAACAACAGTTCAGATTACCCACCCTTCTTGGAGTCCTTAGAGGGGGTACTGGAGAGTGCCCAACCTGGGGACTCCCTTGTTCTGCTGGGGGACTTCAACGCTCACGTGGGCAATGACAGTGAGACCTGGAGGGGCGTGGTTGGGAGGAACGGCCCCCCTGATCTGAACTCGAGTGGTGTTCTGTTGTTGGACTTCTGTGCTCGTCACGGTCTGTCCATCACAAACACCATGTTCAAGCATAAGGGTGTCCATACGTGCAGTTGGCACCAGGACGCCCTAGGCCGCAGTTCGATGATCGATTTTGTCGTCGTTTCATCGGATCTGCGGCCGTATGTCTTGGACACTCGGGTGAAGAGAGGGGCGGAGCTGTCCACTGACCACTACCTGGTGGTGAGTTGGCTCCGGTGGTGGGGGAGGAAGCCAGTCAGACCTGGCAGGCCCAAACGTGTAGTGAGGGTCTGCTGGGAACGTCTGGCGGAGTCCCCTGTGAGACGGAGCTTCAACTGCCACCTCCGGCAGAACTTCGAACACGTTCCGGGGGAAGTGGGGGACATTGAGTCTGAGTGGACCATGTTCCGTGCCTCCATGGCCGAGGCGGCTTATCGGAGCTGTGGCCGCAAGGTCGTTGGTGCCTGTCGCGGCGGCAACCCCCGAACCCGTTGGTGGACACCTTCGGTGAGGGATGCTGTCAAGCTGAAGAAGGAGTCCTATGGGGTCTTTTTGGCCTGTGGGACTCCAGAAGCAGCTGATGGGTACCGGCGGGCGAAGCGGCATGCGGCTCGGGTGGTCGCTGAGGCCAAAACTCAGGCGTGGGAGGAGTTTGGAGAGGCCATGGAGAAAGACTTCCGCACGGCTTCGGGGCGATTCTGGTCCACCATCCGGCGTCTCAGGAGGGGGAAGCAGTGCAGCACCAACACTGTTTATAGTGGGGATGGTGGCTGCTGACCTCGACTCGGGATGTTGTGGGTCGGTGGGCGGAATACTTTGAAGACCTCCTCAATCCCACCAACATGCCTTCTGTTGAAGAAGCTGAGCCTGTGGACTCTGGGTTGGGCTCTCCAATCTCTGGGGACGAGGTCGCTGAGGTGGTCAAAAAACTACTCGGTGGCCTCAGGGCCCCGGGGGTGGATGAGATCCGCCCGGAGTTCCTTAAGGCTCTGGATGTTGTAGGGTTGTGTTGGCTCATGCGACTCTGCAATATCGCATGGACATCGGGGGCAGTTCCTCTGGATTGGCAGACCGGGGTGGTGGTCCCCCTATTTAAAAAGGGGGACCGGAGGGTGTGCTCCAATTACAGAGGGGTCACACTCTTAAGCCTCCCTGGAAAGGTCTATTCAGGGGTCCTGGAGAGGAGGGTCCGTCGGATAGTCGAACCTCGGATTCAGGAAGAGCAGTGTGGTTTTCGTCCTGGTCGTGGAACACTGGACCAGCTCTACACCCTCAGCAGGGTCCTGGAGGGTTCTGGGAGTTCGCCCAACCAATCTACATGTGTTTTGTGGACTTGGAGAAGGCGTTCGACCGTGTCCCTCGGGGCCTTGTGGTGGTTCTCCGGGAGTATGGGGTACCGGGCCCCTTGATACGGTCCCTGTATGACCGGTGTCAGAGTCTGGTCCGCATTGCCGGCAGTAAGTCGGGCTCGTTTCCGGTGAGAGTTGGACTCCGCCAAGGCTGCCCTTTGTCACCGATCCTGTTCATTACTTTCATGGACAGAATTTCTAGGCGCAGCCGAGGTGTTGAGGGGATCCGTTTTGGTGGCCTTAGGATCGCATCTCTGCTTTTTGCGGATGATGTGGTCCTGATGGCTTCATCAGATCGTGATCTGCGGCTCTCGCTGAAACGGTTCGCGGCCGAGTGTGAAGCGGCCGGGATGAGGCTCAGTGCCTCCAAATCCGAGGCCATGGTCTTGAGCCGGAAAAGGCTAGAGTGCCTTCTCCGGGTCAGGGGGGTCGTCCTGCCTCAAGTGGAGGAGTTTGAGTATCTGGGGATCTTGTTCACGAATGAGGGAAGAAGGGAGCGGGAGATCGACAGGCGGATTGGGGCGGCGTCTGCCGTGAAGCGGGCGCTGTACCAGTCCGTCGTGGTGAAGAGAGAGCTGAGTCAAAAGGCGAAGCTCTCGATTTACCGGTCGATCTACGTTCCCACCCTCATCTATGATCATGAGCTTTGGGTCATGACCGAAAGAACGAGATCACGGATACAAGCAGCCGAAATGGGTTTCCTCCGCAGGGTGGCCGGGCTCTCCCTTAGAGATAGGGTGAGAAGCTCGGTCATCCGGGAGGGACTCAAAGTAGAGCCGCTGCTCCTCCACGTCGAGAGGAGCTAGTTGAGGCTCGGGCATCTGGTCAGGATGCCTCCTGGACGCCTCCCTGGTGAGGTGTTCCGGGCACGTCCCACCGGGAGGAGGCCCCGAGGAAGACCCAGGACACGCTGGAGGGACTATGTCTCTCGGCTGGCCTGGGAACGCCTTGGGGTTCCTGGAGGAGCTGGAAGAAGTGGCTGGGGAGAGGGAAGTCTGGGCCTCCCTTCTGAAGCTGCTGCCCCCGCGACCCGATCCCGGATAAGCGGAAGAAAATGGATGAATGGATGGACATGAACATTCTGGTCGGGGCTTACGGACGAGGAATGTAAGACGTGTTCCGATTGGTCAGCGCTGACTAAAGCGGATCCCTGAGATCTCAGAACCGTCCGGAACTGCAGGGCTTCGGTGACGGACACAGAATGTTAAAGGTAAGTAATGTTCACAAAATGACACCGTTTAGCAGCTACTAGAGGCTCCACCCTGTTTCAAAGAAGGAATCTTACACAGTGTATGACGACAGTCACATATTTTATCTGCCGCGATCCCCGGTAGCATATTATGCTAAACTAATGTTAGCATAATATGAGTTTCATTTAGCGTGGAAAATACCAACTATATCTGGAGGAAACATGTGTTAAAAACTGTTGTGTAATCCCGTGTGTGTGTGTGTGTTAACTAGCATTGAAGCTAAAGTGGAAAACAGCAGATCGTTGCTCCAATGTTATCAGGTCCACGTTAATCTGCACCACGTCAAGTTACACACACACACACACACGGGATTACACAACAGTTTTTAACACATATTTCCTCCAGATATAGTTGGTATTTTCCACGCTAAATGAAACTCAGAGGTTTGCTGGTTAATGAATTCAACATAAAGACGGGCGAATATCACTCAAGCCTAGTTAATAAACTTTACCTAGTGCTAACATTAGTTAGCATAATATGCTACCGGGGATCGCGGCAGATAAAATATGTGACTGTCGTCATACACTGTGTAAGATTTCTTCTTTGAAACAGGTTGGAGCCTCTAGTAGCTGCTAAACGTTGTCATTTTGTGAACATTACTTACCTTTAACATTCTGTGTCCGTCACCAAAGCCCTGCAGTTCCGGACGGTTCTGAGATCTCAGGGATCCGCTTTAGTCAGCGCTAACCAATTGGAACACGTCTTACATTGCTAAGCCCTGCCCAGAATGTTCATGTAAACTTCCCCAAAGCACATAAAGCTGCATAAGCAAGAAAATAAATTCAACCAAAAACTCAACCAAAAAAAAAAAGTTTCAAATAAAAAAAAAAGTTTCAACCAAAAAAAGAGATTCAATCAAAAAATTAGTTACTTCAATCAAAAAAAAAATCTTTAAAAATGTTTTTGTTTCGTAAAAAAATATTTTTATGATTAAAAACATTTTATGACTTTTTTTGTTTGAGATGATTTTTTTTTGGTTGAAACTTTTTTTTTTGTTTAAGATTTTTTTTTTTTTGATTGAATAATTGTGAAACAAATCTAACTCCATATAATCTGTCTTCAGTCTTAAATTTAACCAGGTTGATCTAGTTTTATGATGCCGAAGCCAACAAACATCTTCAGGTGATTATGTCAGTTATGGATGTTGGTCATTATCACTGAAACCGTATTTTGTTGTTTCAGTAATGAAGGTAGATCTGGACCTGAGGATCATCATCTGCTGCTAGACTTGATTCACCAGAACAAACTGAAAGGTTCTTCATGTATGTTGACTTTTCATGTTGACTGTTAGAATAATAAATTAATCAGATGATAAATTAAAACAAAGTCAATCATTTCGATTAACATGATTTATTGTTTCTCTTTTTCTCTCTCTTCCAAAAACTGGATAATAAAAGTCTTCAGTTTGGTACTTTGGTCTCCATTAGACCTTATATTGAAAATAAATTTTGTTTAAAAAGACTTCAAAATTCATTAGTTCTGGATATTAATAATATCTTCCAGTTCCAGTGTTAAATGTTCATTAGAATTTAAAGTCTAAATACATTTGACAATGTGTTCTTGCATTATTATTTTGTCATTACCATTAGAACTTAAAATAGCCTCAAAACAACTATATTATCGTTTGTTGAGAACTTTGGAACAACTTATCATACAGTAAAATGTTTCATGGTGACAGACATATTCACACATCCTCAGAATCTTCAGATTAAACTGTTTGTGTCTGGACTCCATTTCATTGACCCTTAAATAAATATAAACCTCGTCTGCAAACCAGGACAAACCTGCTGCTCCTGTTTGTCTTCATTTTAAGTTGATTAATGTAGATGGTAAATATATTCAGATGGTTTAGATTTTCACAAGCAGTAAATTTATTTCTCAATTGATATTTTGACACAATCGACAGCTAATAAACACATATTTAAGAAAATAAATTTTTTAATGCAAAAATCGCCTCCACAGCAAAACAATTAATGTAAAACATTTGATAAATATAAAAAGAAAAAAATTCTACATACATTGTGATGATTCAAGTAATGTTCTGTCACAGTCGGGTCTGTCAGTGCAGCAACTGATCAGGAAAATCAACATAGTTTTTCTAACACTAACTGTATATCTGTACTTTTCTCTGCATCTTCAGCCAATCAGCAGCTGAGATTCTGAGAGATTCAACACCAAAACCTGAAGCTTCAAACTGAGCCGTCAACTGAACCAAGACGCCTTTCAAACTACTACAGTAGTTAACCTGCTGTGTTGGTAGATGTTATGGTGTCTCCTCTGACCTTGGTCGTATTTGAATAGACATCTTTACTGTGTTTTCTTTTAATTGATTATAGTCAATATTTCAACATCCATGTAAGTTTTAAGACATTTCATTGTTAGCTTTAGGTAGCTGTGAATCCACCCATGTTAATCTGAACCTATTTTGTTAAATATTTACCAGATTTGTTGCAATCTTAAATATTTAATCTGTCCTTTGTATTCAGTGAAATGAATATTAAAGTTAATTCAGGAAACACTTTTGTCATTTTCTTTCTACAGTACAAATCAAATTATGCCTCTATTAAAATCATATATTTATGACATCAGTGGTCAAACTATGGCTAAATGTTTGTAATTTACTTTGAACAAATGGAAACCAAAATGGTTTTAAAGTAAAGACAGTAAAACTCCTCATCTACCTCAACACAGGTAAAGTTTCCACTGTCTGCAGGTAAATGTGATTACGATTGAATGACAATTGTACAGCAGGGCTTCAACTCCTGTTCATAAGGGTCGGTGTCCTCCAGTCTTTAGATGTCTCTTCTTCAACACACCTGAGTCAAATCATGAGGTCAGAGGTCATTAGCACGACTCTGGAGAACTTGACTGTCCTAAGCTACCATTTAATTCAGGTGTGTTGGACCAGGACGTATCTAAATGTTGCAGGACACCAGACATCGATACCTGGATCTGAGGATCCTGTTGGAGGATCAGTGAGTTCCTGCAGCAGCTCCATCGGATCAGAAGAAATCAGAAACATCTTGATGCTCCAGAAAGTGAAATAACACCAGAACCAATCCATCAGTCGGCCGTTTTGTCCTGTGTAGAGATAAATATAAAATGTTATTTATAAACATAGAAAATCAATAAACCAGAATCGAAAGGCAATTTATTTCATTTAATTTTATTCTCTTAGTGAATAAAGTAAAAGGCAAATAAGAATGTCTCACAAACTATATATACAAATATCAGTCAGCAACATGACTTAGGAATTTGATTGGAACCTTTTGGACAAAACAGAAACTGTAATAACTACACAGACAATTTTTATGAATTAAAGACACAAACTGTGTGAGTGAGAGAATAAAAATTCACGCTTAGCTCCCAACAGCTAACGTAGCAGAGCTGATATAAACATTAACTCCCGCTAACAGAAACATGAGGGCAGAGTATCAAAATACCAGACATATAAAACGTAATCTGGAATCATTTATTTACTCCATGTCTCATTAAAAGTTAAAGTCTGCAGGTTTATCTCCTACTTACTTCAGAGGACAAACCACCGTGTCGCTCCGTCTTGCTTCTGGGTTTCCTGCCTATTTTCCGGCCAGTGAACCATTGCGCCACCCAGTGGTTCTTTTTCAGACCACTTAGTCTCCTGTACCGTTCAAAAATGCACAATATGTCTATAAATAATTTTAGGACATTATAAGGAAGTGCTGAGATGTATCGTTTTCCAGCGAACTAACGTATTTGAAACTTCAGCACAGTGAGAAACGTCAGAGGATAAAAACACTAAACTCCGAGCAAAACTCAGATGTCCCAGCTTTTACTAGCATGTAAACGCACCATCTACACACAAATCTTGGAGCTTCCCAGAGGCGTGAAATGAGTCTCAAAAATAGTTGTGCACTCGGAACAGGATATGTGTGTAAATGCAGTTTTGTGCATGTGTAACAGGTGATTTGTGTGTACTTTCAACATGTATAGGCGTAGAAGAAGGTTTATTTTATTTTTAAGTTTTACAAATCAAGTATTACTCACGCACAAATCTTTTTGAGACTATTTTCACTCCATACACGCCCACCAATCAACGGTGCGCCTCTTGCTGCACCCGGTGCGCAGAGTGGGGAGGGTGGAGTAAAACAACCCAAACTTTTGTCGTTTAAGCACATCCGTTGCCGTGGCAACCCCCCCCCCCCCCCACCCCCCCACCCCCCACTCCCACAGGACGATATTTAAAGGTAAAACTCGCTACATTTACCTCATTATGTGCGCGAGGTGAAGGAGCGTTAGGCGGCCTGAAGTGTTTGGGAAACATCATCAGCGCGTCGCCCCTCCAGACGGGGTTTTGGCGCCCCCTCTGGTGCTGCGCCCCTATGCGTTGCATACCCACTTTTTGCGCCACTGCCAGCGATTACGTTAAAAACATAACATTCAGTCCATTACAATATCAGGTTTTCAGGCTTGATATTTATTTTGTGATTATTAAAAAGCCTCATGAACACAGCGGTGGTTGATTAGTTCATTTTAAACTCTTGCTCTGCTTGTTATTTTGGTAACCGGAACCAAAACACACAGAATTGTAACACCTTGTTGAAACAATAATCACTGAGATTTTTATTGCTGTTGGGTCATTAATTTGAACATGTTTTTGGTGATTTTTGTTGTTATGAATGTTTTAACCCAATCAGAGGACTTGCTGGTCTCAGCGTCCTGACGGCGTTCAGTTTGTCACTTAATGCTGAGATCGATTCAAAACCTTCCGCGATCCACGTGTTGCACCGCTGCTCTAGCAAAGCACGAACAGTTCAGAAACGATATGAAATGGAAAAATAGTTATTTATTAACTGATTAAGTCGTGTTTTATTTTGTTCTTGATAAACTAATCAGTCACTGCTGATTAGTGATTCTTTACAGCTAACAGCCGCTCCTCTCTTCACGTACTGATACCCCGCTGAATCTTTTAGTGGTACCAGTACCCTGCCGTACCCGCTACTTTCACCCCTGATTATAATACTAAATGTTATTGTTGGAGGATACAAGCAGGCATCCTGACACACAAATTAAAGAAAAATTGAGAAGAAAAAAAAACTCAGAAAGGGCAGGAGGGGAGGGGGCTCAACCCCCCCCCCCACTTTTGCACGTGGCTGTTGCTGGGGAAAGCAATGTCTGAGTTTCCCTCCTGGACCTGTTACCCAGCAACCTGATATTATTTACTTGCTAATTCATCCTTGTAGCTGGTTTCATCATGTGCCATGCACTAAAAGTGTTATATAGAATTTTGCTTGATAACTGTACATCCCCCTATCTTTGAATGCATGGCTATCTTTTTTCTCTCATCCTGTTTACTTATTTCTTTCCTTTTTCTCTGTTTGGTTTAGATTTTGGAACCTTACCATCCAAACTTTCTCACTCCACAAATTTGACTGCCAGTAGCAGCAGCAATGACCATCTAACAAAGAAGAGGGAACACACCGACATCAATCTTTCCAGTCTTGATCCAGTTCTATCCTCTCCAAATACTTTACCTAGAAATGTTACACTTGTTGGTGCCACCTGCAAAGGTGAGCAGCAGAACAATCACATAATACAAAAACTAGATTTGGAAAAGAAAAAGGAACACCTGAAACAAAACTATCCTCACCATGCTGCTGTCATCATTGGACATGGAGAGAGTTTAAAGGTGAGTCATATACTGTCACATTCATAATCACTGAAGCATTGTCTGTGGCTTGCAAAAGCATTCATACCACTTCAACCTCTCCGTATTTTGCCATCTGACAACCATAAACATAAATATAATTCTTTGGAATTTAACGTGACAGACCAACACAAAGTGGCAAACAACTGTGAATTAGAAAAAACATTATAGATGATTAAAATGTTTTTTTTTTAACGTATAAAAAACTGAAAAGTGTGGTGTGAAGAAGTATTCAGCTCTGTACCGTATTGACGTAGTTTTGCTCATTCTTTGCAAAACAGCTCAAGTTAAGTCAGATTAGATGGAGAGCATTTGCGAACAGCAGTTTTCAGATCTCGATTGGGTTGAGGTCTGGACTTTGACTGGGCCATTCTAATACATGAATATGTTTTGCTTGAAACCGTTCCATTGTAGCCTGTCTTTATGTTTAGCGTGGTTGTCCTGCTGGAAGCTGAAGCTCCGCCCCAGTCTCATGTCTGTTGCAGACTCCATTGTCCTATATTTGACTCCATCCATCTTCATATCAACTCTGACCGTCTTCCCTGTCCCTGCTGAAGAGAAGCAACCTCAGAGCATGATGCTTCCACCACCATGTTTGACAGTGGGGATGGTGTGTTCAGAGTGATGGGCAGTGTTAGTTCTCCTCCACATATAGCATTTTGCACTTTGGCCAAAGAGTTTAATTTTGTTCTGGTCTGAACAAAGTTTATTATTCCATGTTTGTTGTGTCCAGCATGGCTTCTGAACCATGATGGACACAACATGATCCAGGAGTTCTTAGAGTTTTCTTCTGGCCGCTCTTCCAGAAAGATCACATTTGTGCAGATTCCTCCTCTGAGTTGTAGATCTCTGCCTTTGGTCCAGAGTCACCAGGGGCCTCTTGGTTGCATCTCTGATCAGAGCTTGTTCTTGTTCAGCTGGAAGTTTAGCTGGACGGCCTTGTCTTGTTATACTGTAGTTGTTTCACACTCTATTTCCAGATGATGGACTGAACAGAGCTCTGTGAGACGTTCAAAGCTTGGGAAATCTAAGTCTGCTTTAAACTTCTCCACAGCTTTCTCCTGTGTTCCTTGATTCTGTTTAGTCATTAACAGCCATTAGGAAACTTCAACAGGCAATTGCTTGGAATCAGAGAAAAGAGGGTTGAATACTTTCACACACTGCAATTTCAGTTTTTTATTTGTAAAAAAATTATTTGAATCATGTTTAAAAAATTCTACTTCACAATTGTATACTACTTTGTGTTTTGTTCTCACATAAAAAATTATGAAATATATTTATGTTTGTTGCTGTAATGTTGTGAAATATGGAAAAATTCAAGGGGTATGAATAGTTTGGCAAGGCATTGTCTATTATTCAGCAAACATATTTTAACTTTTCAATTAAATCTAAATAACTTTAGAAGATCCCAAGACTGAGGAGGAGGGTGGAGGAGTTGAACATTTTTCTCAACTAAGAGTGTTGAAGTTTTTGGGTAATTAAGTACTGAGTAATAATTTGCAAAAAATTAGTTAGTCTAAAAATATCAAGTTACATACAAATTCAGGTATATTAGAGAATGAAATAAAAACACCAAAGAAGTTTGGATAGAAAGAAAAAGTCTCACTGAAACAAACTGTGTCTGGTGCATTTGCTTGGTAGAGCTGCTTTGTTAAGGCAGATCTATCTATCTATCTATCTCTCTATCTCTCTATCTATCTATCTATCTATCTATCTGTGGGTGTGTCTGTGTATATATATGGTTTTCTGTGGGAACCTCTCAGGACTGTGTGACTCCAGCCCTCTGCAGTGCCAAGATGAAGGGTGGACATGTCTGCAGTTTGACTCCATGAGCAGAGACATTGAAATGTCACTTTTCAACTGTGATTTTTGTGCTGTCGTGTTGTGACAATAATGAAAGAGGACTTCAGTGTGCTGACAAAGAACCTCCGATATAAGATGTCCTAACTTGCTTAATGAGTCATTCTAGAAAGTAGACAAGTTGGTCTTTATGTGCCTGTCAGACAGGTACAGCCAGCATTATTAGCTGAGGTGGAGCTGTGTGGAACAGCACTGTGGTGACAGAGAGCGGCTGAGCAGGAGAGACAGAGTTGGTCTCTGTCAGAGGACCTGATTCTGACACAGAAACAAGCTACACACACACACAGAACAAGTTCCCACACGGATCAAGAAAACAGCAAAGATGGAATTTTACCCCTCAAAATGGAATATTAACTCTTAGAACCAACTCCCCATGGTGCTGTCCTCCTTCCCAGCAGGTAAGTACCTTAGCAGAGTCAATGAGGATTTAATGTCTGTCTTTTATTATCATCTAAAATTTAGAAAGTAGCAACTACAGACAGCAGCTGTTGAGTGCAAAGCATTAGATAAGGCGTGCTCTCTCTCTCTGTGTGTGCATGGGTGCATGTGTGTGTGGGTGTGTGCGTGTGAGTGTGTGGGTGTGTGGGTGTGAGTGTGTGTACAAAGGACGTACAGGATTTCCTTCTATGCAGACCGTCGCTATGTTTACCTGCGTGACAACAGACTGTTATGCTTAGGTAAGTGTCATGTTGTCTTATGAGATGTTTTTTAACTGAAGTCACTTTGCACTTCATTCCTCAATACTGGTGTTAAGTTCTACAGTAAACCTCCATCCATCCATCCATTTTCTCTACACCCTTGTCCCATAGTGGGATCAGGAGGGTTGCTGATGCCTTTCTCCAGCTCACAGTAAACCTCATTTAGAATATTTATTTTGAAAACTCAGTCTCATATACTTCACTGGTGTGCTCAGAAACTCTTCCATACAAACACGGCAACCAATGATTACATGAGACATATGTTAATAGACTGAGATGATTCAGAATGACCTGGCCAACCAGTTCTAATCTGCTGTAGTAAGATGACTGCAGTAAATCACAAGACAACAGATCACCTGATCAACCTGCTCATTTCCTCCAGGGCAGTTTATACAAATTATTCTAATAAAACAGAACATTGTTCACATTGCGTAAAAAACATGAAGTCACATGAGAAACAATGATACAGAACTGTTTTTTCTTACAAAGCCATTTTGCACAACATGATGGTGCATCGACTCAGGTATGCTTTGATGGGGAAACAACATTATGACATGATATAAAACAACAAAAAAGTAGATTTTACATAATACTACCTCTTTAACATTCAGAAGAAATTTAACATTATGTCTATGTACAGCCAATACATCTTCAGGTGACACAGAATCGTCTAAATATGTTTAACTTGTGTCATATGTTTCATAATTGGACTGAATACTCGGGTGGTGAGGTGTGTTGTGATAGTACCTTAGAGGGACAGACTAGGGCAGGAGTGGGCAATCTTGGTCCTGGAGGGCCGGTGTCCTGCACCTCTTGCATGTCTCCCTGGTCCAACACACTTGAATCCAACAGCTGAATCCCCTCCTAAATGAAGTCAAGTACTCCAGAGTCCTGCTAACGACTTCATTATTTGACTCAGGTGTATTGAAGTAGAGACACATCTAAAAGTTGCAGGAGACCCTCCAGGCCTGGAGTGGCCCACCACTGGTATATGGAAAGAAGTGTCTTAGCAGTTTGTGTCCATAATAAACTGCTTAGACAGTTTATTCTGTCCAAGCAGAAGGGGGCCCCCACCGTGATATGACAGTATAACATTTGTGCGGCCCACAGGGTGAGCGAACCTCTAAAGGAAGTCCCGCCCACCGTTCCTCGTCAAACCTGTACTTTCTACCATTAACAAATGTCACGATCAATCGCAGAGAAAGGAGACTCCGACCGGGCTGCTCGTCATCCGCCGCGCTGTTGTGACAAGTAGAAGCAGTAATGACGTCACGCGTCGTGACATTCTCCATACGCTGCTAGCTGGCTATCCATCCATCCATCCATCCATCCATCCATCCATCCATCCATCCATCCATCCATCCATTTTCTTCCGCTTACCCGGGGTCGGGTCGCGGGGGCAGCAGCTTCAGAAGGGAGGCCCAGACTTCCCTCTCCCCAGCCACTTCTTCCAGCTCCTCCAGGAACCCCAAGGCGTTCCCAGGCCAGCCGAGAGACATAGTCCCTCCAGCGTGTCCTGGGTCTTCCCCTCCTCCCGGTGGGACGTGCCCGGAACTCCTCACCAGGGAGGCGTCTAGGAGGCATCCTGACCAGATGCCCGAGTCTCAACTGGCTCCTCTCGACGTGGAGGAGCAGCGGCTCTACTTTGAGTCCCTCCCGGATGACCGAGCTTCTCACCCTATCTCTAAGGGAGAGCCCGGCCACCCTGCGGAGGAAACCCATTTCGGCCGCTTGTATCCGTGATCTCGTTCTTTTGGTCATGATCCAAAGCTCATGACCATAGATGAGGGTGGGAACGTAGGTCGACCGGTAAATCGAGAGCTTCGCTTTTTGACTCAGCTCTCTCTTCACCACGACGGACCGTACAGCGCCGCTTCACGGCAGACGCTGCCCCAATCCGCTTGTCGATCTCCCGCTCCCTTCTTCCCTCATTCGTGAACAAGATCCCCAGATACTCAAACTCCTCCACTTGAGGCAGGACGACCCCCCTGACCCGGAGAAGGACCTCTACCCTTTCCCGGCTCAAGACCATGGCCTCGGATTTGGAGGCACTGAGCCTCATCCCGGCCGCTTCACACTCGGCCGCGAACCGTTTCAGCGAGAGCCGCAGATCACGATCTGATGAAGCCATCAGGACCACATCATCTGCAAAAAGCAGAGATGAGATCCTAAGGCCACCAAAACGGATCCCCTCAACACCTCGGCTGCGCCTAGAAATTCTGTCCATGAAAGTAATGAACAGAATCGGTGACAAAGGGCAGCCTTGGCGGAGTCCAACTCTCACCGGAAACGAGCCCGACTTACTGCCGGCAGTGCGGACCAGACTCTGGCACCGGCGCTGGCTAAAAACTTCTAATAAACGTAGAACAAGAGCGACGCCAAGTGGAATAAACCCAATTTTGTCACACCTTCATCATTTCTTTGTCAAACCAAAGCCTGCAGTTCATGTATTGGAGAAATAATTAAATGTTGATGACATTTGAGGATATGTTTTAAATGTTTTTTTGTGGAATCCTTTATGCGGCCCAGCCTCACCCAGGTAAATTGAGTTTGAGACCCCTGCTCTAGACCTGTTCATGTTCTGGATGGAAGATCAGCCCTCCTGATTTACTCTCCAAACCTGATCCTTTGTTGCAGTTTGGACCCGTCCCATCCTGTCCTATAGGAGCAGAAGTGAGCCATAGTTGACAGTGTTTTTGAGAATGGTGAGGGGATCATGTCTACCACACTGGCCAACCAGTCGATGTACCTCCAGTGTGCATGCATATTTGTCAGTGTCTTAGATCAGAACAATGACTGCGGGGTTATCTGCAAATGTCAGGAATTTCACCATCATTTGAGTTCAGAGAGAAGAGGAGTGGGGAGAGAAGACACCTGGTTGGCTGATGGTTCTTGTGTGGGAAAAGATGCTCCCAGCCTTGTCTGCGGCTGCCAGTCAGGAGGGTGACACTGCCACTCACAGCTATGAGCTGGTGAGCTGCTGGTGGAGGATGTCTGAGCTCAGAGGATTTCATGGTTTTCCAGTGCTCTGTTGTTACACTGATCCAAATGTCTTACTGGTATGAAAAACATGCAAGCTATGTTTTGTGTTTCCCTTTCATTTCCAGACTGTGGACACATAACATATCTCTGTGTTTATGTGGTGAGGGAAAGTGGCGTTAGAAAAAATGCAAATATATACAAATTAATGACCTGGCAAAAAGCATCTGATTCTCAAAGACCAGCACTGTCAGTGACACACAATTATAGGAAAAAATTTATAGGCTCTCTAAAGCAGGTGATGTTTTCACTCCAGGACAAGAAACAGGAAATGAACAACCAGTTTCACCAAAAGAATGCTGGAATGTCACAGAGCATAAAATTCCTTTTTTCTTTTACGGAACAGTGTCGAGTATTGTTGCTAATCATGCATGTAGTTAAATAATAAATCCTCTGCAATGTTTGAACTTCTGTTGTTGCTGATTTATATTTAAAAAACTAAATTTATGATTAGGAACCTAAAATCTTTAAATACGTCATAGAATGTTCAACCCCTACTAAAACTATGAGGGACTGTTAAGGACAAAAACTATGTTTTATCTCTCACACACTACTAAAGACTCATACACAGGGGTGAAAGTAGGGGGGTACGGTCAGGTACTGCGTACCCCTAAACGATTTAGCGGGGTACGCAGTACCTGGGAGAGGGGGAGCGGCTGTCTGCTGTAAAAAATCAATGGGTTCACTAATCAGCAGTGACCGATTAGTTTATCAAGAACAATCTAAAATACGACTTAATCAGTTAATAAATAACTATTTTTCCATTTCATATCGTTTCTGAACTGTTCGTGCTTTGCTAGAGCAGCAGTGCAACACGTGGATCGCAGAAGGTTTTGAATCGATCTCAGCATTAAGTGACAAACTGAACGCCGTCAGGACGCTGAGACCAGCACGTCCTCTGATTGGGTTAAAACGTTCATAACAACAAAAATCACCAAAACATTTTTAAATTAATGACCCAACAAAATAATAATCATTATAATTTCAACAAGGGCCTGCACAGTGGTGCAAATGTTAGAGCTGTTGCCTTGCAGCAAGAAGGTTCTGGGTTCGATTCCCGGCCCCGATCTTTCTGCATGGAGTTTGCATGTTCTCCCTGTGCATGGTGGGTTTTCTCCGGATACTCCGGTTTCCTCCCACAGTCCAAAAAACATGACTGTGAGGTTAATTGGTCTGTCTAAATTGTCCCTAGGTTTGAGTGTGTGTGCATGATTGTTTGTCCTGTGTGTCTCTGTGTTGCCCTGCGACAGACTGGTGACCTATCCAGGGTGACCCCGCCTCTCACCCATAACATCAGCTGGAGAGGCAGCAGCACCTCCTGAGCCCACTGAGTGAAAAGGGTGTAAAGACAATGGATGGATGGATTTCAACAAGGTGTTGCACAATTCTGTGCGTTTCGGTTCCATTACCAAAATAACGAGCAGAGCAGGAGTTTAAAATGAACTAATCAGCCACCGCTGTGTTCATGAGGCTTATTAATAACCGCAAAATAAATATCAAGCCTGAAAACCTGATATCATAACAGACTGAATGTTATGTTAAAGTAATCTCTGCTGGACTTAGAGAGAGCAGGAAGTTGCCATGGCAACGGATGTTCTTAAATGACAAAGTTTGCATTCACACTGCAGCCTGACGTGACCCAATTCCGATTTTTTGGCAATTCCAATTTTTTTGGAGGGGCCGTTCACACTGCCAGTAAATGCGACCTGTATTTGTTCTGCAGTGTGAACGGGCAAACGACCTGAAAGTGTCCCGCATGCGCAGTAGAGGGCGCTATAGCATCAGCGTTCTCAGTGTTCTGCCAACCGCCATAAAAAGAAGAAAAGCTCAGTGTTTGCGGAAGTAAACATGGAGGCTGACGATGGAGCTTAGCTACATATTTGAAGTTGTTGTCCCGTCACAGCAACATATTAACAACTTTATCCTCATTATAGTCCGTCATGGTTGTTGTTTTTCTTCCCTTGTGCGTATCAGGATGCAGAATAGTGAGATTTGTTGAGAATCAGTGACGTTTAGTTCGGATGAATGCGACCTGGACGTTAAGTCGCATTTGAATCGGATACGTATCAGATATGGGTCACAATCTAAAAGAATCCGACCTGTGCTGTTCACACTGCCATGAAAAGATCGGATACAGGTCGCATTTTGTCAAAAAAATTGGAATTGGGTCACTTCAGGCTGCAGTGTGAACGCAGCCAAAGAGACGGAGAGTAAAAACGTGCGCGTTGTTTAGAGTTCAGCACCTGTTCGGGTTGTTTTATCTTTGTTTACTTTTGCTGTGGCTCATCACAGCCGCTGTAATTTTTGAACATTCAATAAACGACAAACTTGGACTAATTGAGTACCAAGCTCCGCCCAGAAACGTCCCTCGAAAGTCCCACGTCTCACATTAACAGCATAGCTCCTATGTCTAAACGTGGCATTTTTCGTTTCCATTGACTCTTTGCAGAGTATTTCTGAGTCGATTAGTGTAGCACAGTGTTTCTCAACCTTTTTTGGCCCAGCGCCCCCCTAGCCTTTATCCAGGTCCCTCTCCACCCCACCAAAGAATTTGCAGGCTTCTTTGCACTGACCATTATTTTATTATTAATATTACTATCACTATTGTAGATGTTTTGATTTTTATGCTTGTTTCTGTCCATCCATCCATCCATCCATTTTCTTCCGCTTATCCGGGATCGGGTCGCGGGGGCAGCAGCTTCCGAAGGGAGGCCCAGACTTCCCTCTCCCCAGCCACTTCTTCCAGCTCCTCCGGGGGAACCCCAAGGCGTTCCCAGGCCAGCCGAGAGACATAGTCCCTCCAGCGTGTCCTGGGTCTTCCTCAGGGCCTCCTCCCGGTGGGACGTGCCCAGAACACCTCACCAGGGAGGCGTCCAGGAGGCATCCTGACCAGATGCCCGAGCCACCTCAACTGGCTCCTCTCGACGTGGAGGAGCAGCGGCTCTACTTTGAGTCCCTCCCGGATGACCGAGCTTCTCACCCTATCTCTAAGGGAGAGCCCGGCCACCCAGACTCTGACACCGGTCATACAGGGACCTGACAGCCCGTATCAAGGGGCCCGGTACCCCATTCTCCCAGAGAACCCCCCACAAGGCCCCCCGAGGGACACGGTCGAACGCCTTCTCCAAGTCCACAAAACACATGTAGACTGGTTGGGCAAACTCCCATGCACCCTCCAGGACCCTGCTGAGGGTGTAGAGCTGGTCCAGTGTTCCACGACCAGGACGAAAACCACACTGCTCCTCCTGAATCCGAGGTTCGACTATCCGATGGACCCTCCTCTCCAGGACCCCTGAATAGACTTTTCCAGGGAGGCTTAAGAGTGTGACCCCTCTGTAATTGGAGCACACCCTCCGGTCCCCCCCTTTAAACAGGGGGACCACCACCCCGGTCTGCCAATCCAGAGGAACTGCCCCCGATGTCCATGCGACATTGCAGAGTCGCGTGAGCCAACACAACCCTACAACATCCAGAGCCTTAAGGAACTCCGGGCGGATCTCATCCACCCCCGGGGCCCTGAGGCCACCGAGGAGTTTTTTGACCACCTCGGCGACTTCGTCCCCAGAGATTGGAGAGCCCAACCCAGGGTCCACAGGCTCAGCTTCTTCAACAGAAGGCATGTTGGTGGGATTGAGGAGGTCTTCGAAGTATTCTGCCCACCGACCCACAACATCCCGAGTCGAGGTCAGCAGCACACCATCCCCACTGTAAACAGTGTTGGTGCTGCACTGCTTCCCCCTCCTGAGACGCCGGATGGTGGACCAGAATCGCCTCGAAGCCGTACGGAAGTCTTTCTCCATGGCCTCTCCAAACTCCTCCCACGCCCGAAATTTTGGCCTCAGCGACCACCCGAGCCGCATGCCGCTTCGCCCGCCGGTACCCATCAGCTGCTTCTGGAGTCCCACAGGCCAAAAAGACCCCATAGGACTCCTTCTTCAGCTTGACAGCATCCCTCACCGAAAGTGTCCACCAACGGGTTCGGGGGTTGCCGCCACGACAGGCACCAACGACCTTGCGGCCACAGCTCCGATAAGCCGCCTCGGCCATGGAGGCACGGAACATGGTCCACTCAGACTCAATGTCCCCCACGCCCCCCGGAACGTGTTCGAAGTTCTGCCGGAGGTGGCAGTTGAAGCTCCGTCTCACAGGGGACTCCGCCAGACGTTCCCAGCAGACCCTCACTACACGTTTGGGCCTGCCAGGTCTGACCGGCTTCCTCCCCCACCACCGGAGCCAACTCACCACCAGGTAGTGGTCAGTGGACAGCTCCGCCCCTCTCTTCACCCGAGTGTCCAAGACATACGGCCGCAGATCCGATGAAACGACGACAAAATCGATCATCGAACTGCGGCCTAGGGTGTCCTGGTGCCAAGTGCACGTATGGACACCCTTATGCTTGAACATGGTGTTCGTGATGGACAGACCGTGACGAGCACAGAAGTCCAACAACAGAACACCACTCGAGTTCAGATCAGGGGGGCCGTTCCTCCCAACCACGCCCCTCCAGGTCTCACTGTCATTGCCCACTTGAGCGTTGAAGTCCCCCAGCAGAACAAGGGAGTCCCCAGGAGGGGCACTCTCCAGTACCCCCTCTAAGGACTCCAAGAAGGGTGGGTAATCTGAACTGTTGTTCCGCCCGTAAGCACAGACAACAGTCAGAACCCGTCCCCCAACCCGTAGGCTGAGGGAGGCTACCCTCTCGTTCACCGGGGTAAACCCCAACGTGCAGGCGCCAAGATGGGGGGCAACAAGTATGCCCACTCCTGCCCGGCGCCTCTCGCCGTGGGCAACTCCAGAGTGGAAGTACGTCCAGCCCCTCTCAAGGAGACTGGTTCCAGAACCAGAGCCATGCGTCGAGGTGAGGCCGACTATTTCTAGCCGAAACCTCTCAGCCTCGCACACTAGCTCCGGCTCCTTCCCCACCAGAGAAATTACATTCCACGTCCCAAGAGCCAGCTTCTGCAGCTGGGGATCAGATCAAAAATAATACATATAATATAATAATATAAAACATAATACAGGTGTCTAGGAAAAATGCAATGAACATTCAAGTTAAAATTGTTAGGCCTAACAGCAGCCAATCAGAGTGGAAAAATATTCTTATTTTGTACCATTTTCTAGTTGTTAAATATTCCACAAAATGACCAGATAAAAGATGAACAACATGCCAGTTTAAACTTTGAACTATTTGCAAAACGACTGAGCTCTGCAACATTAAAACATGGATAGAACTGTAACTACATTAATCATAGCTCTTCTTCTCTTCAGTGTTTCTGTCAGTTTCTGGTGGTGCAGCTCTGTGCTGCCTTCAGGATAATGGGACATCAGAGCATCATCCATAAAATTTCACCAACATGGCATTTATGGTGCAAACCAGAGCTTTCAGTGGAAAAACTAAAGTTCCAGGTTCTTTTAATGTCACACAAGTATGAGACAGAATCATGGATTATATCTTTATATAGACCTGTCTGTTGATTATAGATTAATAGTTTTACTGGACAGAAATTACAAAGAACAAATCTGGTTCTTAATCAAATCCTAATGAGTCAAATTGAAAGTGTCATGGAGTCATCAGCCTCATGACATTAACACTGAATGAAAAATAACATTGAATACATATATCAAATCTAATTGCAAACATAAATAAGTGATCAGTTCTACTGTTATGGTCTGTAAAATATATTTATTCTCAGTACTAGATGTGGTCTCAACAAACCCATGACATTTCAACATTTTTTACCTTTTATATGGAAATAGTGTCTGTTTATTCTTGCCATACAGTCCTCCATATTAATTATTGCTCGAAAGGTCTTGCCATACCAGTTTATTCCTCTGTATTTACTTTAGTTTCTTAGTTTATTCTTGCATTTTGTTATTCATTAATTTCCATTTAGTTTCCTTAGATTAGTATTATCCTCTCTTGGTTTATTGCTATGCCCACTTTAGTTTCTTTCCTGTTGCTACATTTATTTTATAATTTATTGACTCTATTCACTCATCACCTGCTGCGCCGCCTAATCATCATGTGTTGATTTTTCACTGTTCAGCGTTGGATTCTCTGTTTTTATGCCATAATTCACATCTAGTTCGTCGCTATGTTTTATGTCCCGCTACTCCTGATTCAGAGTTTTGCGCAATTTGCGCGTCTTTTTTTTTAACCCCCCAAGGTGCAGGGCGGTCGGAAGCGTATCAATGGATAAAAGGCTGACTGGCATAAACCTTTTAAAACAACGGAAACAATTTCTGCATTCTGATTATTGAAATGTAAAAGTGCTGTGTTGTTCTATCAGCCCCGTTTCATACCGAACCACTTACAGCTCCGGTGATAACGCTATAAAATAAACGCTCTCTATCTGGTATCACCCATGGAGGGATTTCTTTATTTAAATAGGTTCATTTTTCAGAGCGAGACACAGTGAGGGGATCGTGATTTTAGCTACCAGTAGCAGGAGAGGAGCTGCGCCAAGAAGCTAACAGAAGCTAACAAACACTGAATAGAAGAAGAGCTGCCATAGATACAGTCGCAACCAAGCATGATTTAATGTTACTCAATACAGTTTTACCAAGTTGCTCAAGGACTAAACTGTCATGATGGATTCTAGTTCTTTTTCTTTGCCCACATGCAGAACACAACTGAGAACACCAGGATAAATTGAGGTGGTTTTATTGTAAGGAAAACGACACAGGGAGATGACAGGAATAATTAGGTCCAGGATCTCGTCACTCGGCTCACGTCAGGTGATCTTGAGCAGGTCTGAGCCAGGAGGGGGGAAAAGGGGCATCTGGGGAGTCCGGGGTAGATGGAAAGGAGTGGGAGGCTGGAGAGGCAGCGTCGGATCTCTGAGGGAAAAAAAAAAACAGACAAAGGTTCACAGGGAGAATCTTTGTCTTAATCTGAGACACATGAAAGGTAGGGTGGTCTCTGAGGGAAGGGGGGAAGCGAAGACGGACAGCAGAAGGACTGATGACCTACTCGATCTTGTAGGGACCAATGAAACGGGGGGAGAACTTCTTAGACAACGATTTCAGTGGAATGTCCCTCGTTGACAACCATACCTGTTGTCCAGGTGTGTAACGGGGAGCTGGCCATCTCTTATGGTCAGCAAACCTGCGGTTTTGTTCTGCAGTCCGATTCAGGGCGGCAACTGTGTTCCTCCAAACGGTTTTACAGCGGCGGATGTGATGCTGTACAGAGGTAACTGATATCTCCTTCTCATCCAATGGGAAGAGTGGGGGTTGATAACCTAGGGAGATTTTGAAAGGAGACAGACCAGTAGCAGATGAAGTGTGCGAGTTGTGAGCGTACTCAACCCAGGGGAGAAAGTGGCTCCAGTCGGACGGGTTGGTTGAGGTGAGACATCTGAGGGTTGACTCCAGCTCCTGGTTCAGGTGCTCCGTCTGTCCATTTGACTGAGGATGATAGCCTGAAGTTAAACAAACTTTGGCCTCAAGGGCCACACAAAAGTGTTTCCACACCAGGGCTGTAAACTGAGGTCCACGATCAGACAATATTTCTTGAGGAATCCCATGTAACCTGAAGACATGTTTAACCAGGAGCTGGGCTGTTTGAAAGCTGACGGAAGTTTACGTAGTGGAACCAAATGACAGGCTTTGGAGAATTGGTCGACTATTGTAAGAATTGTGGTCATGCCCTTAGACACTGGGAGCCTGGTAACAAAGTCTATCGCGATATGTGACCATGGGCGTTTTTGTATGGGAAGCGGTTGTAGCAGACCAGAGGGCCGTTGGTGAGATGGTTTGTTACGGGCGCAAACCGGGCAGGCCAAGACAAAATTCTTAATATCCTTGTAACTGGAAGGCCACCAGAACCGGCGTGAAATGAGAGCAGTGGTTCTACTAACACCAGGATGGGCCGAGAATTTAGTGGCGTGCATCCAATTTAGCAGCCGAGGTTGGATGGATGTGGGAACGTACATCTTATTAGGGGGACCAGTGCCTGGATCAGGTTCGGATGACTGGGCCTGCTTAATGAGATCCTCCATCTCCCAAGTAACCGTGGCAACAGAGCAACTAGGGGGCAAGATCGTGGCTGGAACGTTTTCTGAATCATCAGCTGAATATAGTCGGGACAGAGCATCAGGTTTAATGTTTCTTGAACCTGGTCTGTATGAGATGAACAAGTTAAACATGGAGAAAAACAATGACCAACGAGACTGGCGTGGATTGAGTCTCTTAGCCGTTTTCAGGTATGAGAGGTTTTTATGATCCGACCAGACTAGTACCGGGTGTTGGGCACCCTCCAGCCAGTGCCGCCATTCCTCCAGGGCCAATTTTATCGCGAGGAGTTCGCGATCTCCAACATCATAGTTCCTCTCAGCCGGGGACAACCTACGGGAGAAAAACGCACATGGGTGAGTCTTGTGGTCTGAATCTGAGAACTGTGAAAGGACTGCTCCAACCCCAGAATCCGATGCATCAACCTCCAAGATGAACTGTTTAGATGTGTCTGGTTGAATGAGGACCGGAGCATTAGTGAAGAGCATCTTAAGCTGGGTGAACGCTGCGTCAGCCTCAGGTGTCCATGCAAAGATGGTTTTGACAGAGGTTAGAGCTGTGAGAGGCTGAGCAGTCTGGCTATAGTTCTTAATGAAACGGCGGTAGAAGTTGGCGAACCCAAGAAATCTCTGGAGTTGCTTTCTGGTCTTGGGCACTGGCCACTCCAAGACTGCTTTGATCTTCTCGTCCGAGGGTCTAGTCTGTCCACCCTCCAAGATGAATCCTAGAAAGCTTACTGAGGTTTGGTGAAATTCACACTTTCTGCCTTGACAAAAAGTTTATTTTCTAGAAGGCGTTGCAAAACCAGGCGGACATGTTTCTGATGTTCAGGAAGGTTCTTAGAATAATTCAGAATATCATCAAGATAAACGAAAACGAATATGTTCAAAAAATCCCTGAGGACATCATTTACCAGGGCTTGAAAACAAGCGGGTGCGTTAGACAGACCAAACGGCATCACAAGATATTCAAAATGGCCCAGGGGAGTCTTGAACGCTGTCTTCCACTCATCCCCTTCGCGAATTCGAAGGAGGTGATAAGCGTTTCTCAGATCCAGCTTAGTGAAAATGGTGGCTCCCTGCACAGGTTCAAATGCGGAGGACAGAAGAGGTAATGGGTATTTGTTCTTGACTGTAATTTGGTTAAGACCCCGGTAATCAATACACGGCCTGAGGGATCCATCCTTCTTTCCCACAAAAAAGAATCCTGCTCCTAATGGAGCGGATGAGGACCGAATGATGCCAGCAGCTAGTGACTCGTTTATATATCTTTCCATTGTTTCTCTCTCTGGTTTGGAAATGTTATAAAGGCGGCTGTTAGGGAGGGGCGCCCCAGGGAGAAGGTCGATTGCGCAATCATATGGTCTGTGAGGTGGGAGTGAGTGACAACCTTTAGTCTGACTAAACACTGGAGCCAGATCGTGATACTCCGCTGGAATACGGGGAAGGTCTGACGGGTCTGCCTCTTGCTGCTTTGCCGGCGGGGAACCTGGTGTGAGAGCTGAGCGGAGACAGGATGAGTGACAGTTAACAGACCAGGATTCAATATGTCTTTTAGACCAGTTGATGTGAGGGTTATGTAGAAATAACCAGTCAAAGCCTAGGATTATTGAGGAGTTAGCTGAGGGAAACACGTAGAACGAAGTCCGTTCGTGATGATTTCCGGAAATGAGCAGACTCAGAGGTTCGGTTTGATGAGTTATCTGAGGTAAGGCCTTCCTGTCTAGCGCCGATACTCGAAGAGGCATGGCTAACGGGACAGTTCTGATAGCCATCTGTTGCACAAAACCTGAGTCAATTAGGTTTCGTTCACAGCCGGAATCAACTAGGACCGACAGGGTAAAGGACTGATCTTTCTGAAACAATGTGGCCGGCAACAACAAACGAGGAGATTTATCAGTAATGAGGTGGTCCGCCAGACTCCCCACACCTACTGGCGGACCCTGGATTTTACCCTCGCTGGGCTGCAATGAAATGCCCAGGTGATCCACAATACAGACAGAGGTTTGTCCCAAATGCATGGGCTCTGGTTCGGCAACCGATGGAGACCAACAGGTAAGGGAGTTAGTAACTCCGCCCCCAAAAGATGTTCTGACTAAAGGATTTCCCCTTCTTCTTTCTCTGGCTCGGACCCGGATTCTGTTATCCAGTCGAATGGTTAGGCTTATCAGTTCATCAAGAGATTCGGGTTCATCCAATGTGGCTAACTCGTCTTTAATGTTTTCGTGTAAAGCGTTGAAAAAGGCTCTGATACAGAGCGCTGCCCCTGCCTGATGTTTAGCAGGTCTCTAGCGTCTGACGCTTTATCGGAGTCTTGATTAAAAGTCTGTTTAAACGCTTTCAGAAACTCCTCGAATGTGCAGCCGTAATCTGTGGGCGTGGGAAATTTAGCCTCAGCCCAGCTCAGAGCCTTGCCTGACAACTGTGAGATGAGAAATGAAATCTTTCCCCATCATGTGAAAAACAGTGTGGGGAGTGATTGAAAATGATCGAGCACTGGAGGAGGAATCCTCCACATTTACTCACATCTCCCGTGAATCTCTCAGGGTTAGGCGGGCGGAACTCGCATGAAGTGAAATGGGCTGGGCCGGCCGAGCTGGGAGCAGGTGATGGAGCAGTGATGGAGCAGGTGATGGAGCGGTGATGGAGAGGTGATGGAGCAGGTGATGGAGCCGGTGATGGAGCAGGTGATGGAGCCGGTGATGGAGCAGGTGATGGAGCAGGTGATGGAGCAGGTGATGGAGCAGGTGATGGAGCAGGTGATGGAGCCGGTGATGGAGCAGGTGATGGAGCAGGTGATGGAGCCGGTGATGGAGCAGGTGATGGAGCAGGTGATGGAGCCGGTGATGGTGCTGGTGATGGAGCCGGTGATGGAGCAGGTGATGGAGCAGATGATGGAGCAGGTGATGGAAAAGGTGATGGAGCCGGTGATGGAGCAGGTGATGGAGCAGGTGATGGAGCGGTGATGGAGCAGGTGATGGAGCAGGTGATGGAGCAGGTGATGGAGCAGGTGATGGACGTGATGGAGCAGTGATGGAGCAGGTGATGGAGCAGGTGGAGCGGAGGTGCTGGTGATGGAGCCGTGATGGGCTGGTGATGGAGCGTGATGGAGAGTGATGGAGCAGGTGATGGTGCGGTGATGGAGCCAGTGATGGAGCAGGTGATGGAGCAGGTGATGGAGCAGGTGATGGAGCCGGTGATGGAGCAGGTGATGGAGCAGGTGATGGAGCTGAAGCCTGCCGACCAGTGTCTCGCAAGTAGCTTGTTATTTCCTCCAAGCGGCGATTTGTCTCTGCCTGGCGGTCACTTAACTCCCGCAGAGCTAAATCGTGATTCTGAAGGAGATCATGCTGCCCGTAGTTTTCTTCTAAGTGCGTCTGCTGGGTTTGACTGTTGGCCAGAGTGTTCTGTCCCGATGGATTCTAGTTCTTTTTCTTTGCCCACATGCAGAACACAACTGAGAACACCAGGATAAATTGAGGTGGTTTTATTGTAAGGAAAACGGCACAGGGAGATGACGGGAATAATTAGGTCCAGGATCTCGTCACTCGGCTCACGTCAGGTGATCTTGAGCGGGTCTGAGCCAGGAGGGGGGAAAAGGGGCATCTGGGGAGTCCGGGGTAGATGGAAGGGAGTGGGAGGCTGGAGAGGCAGCGTCGGAGGGCGGATGGATAAGTTGGAGGTTCCACTGCTGGGCGCACCGGCAAAATCGGATCTCTGAGGGAGAAAAAAAAAAACAGACAAAGGTTCACAGGGAGAATCTTTCTAAATGCGGACAAAAACAGAGATGAGAACTCTGGGGCCTGAAGTACCAAACATAGGCGACACTCTGGCAGTGAGGTGACGGCGACTCCCTCCTAATATAGGGGCTGAGGAGATTGGCATCAGGTGCGTTGGAACCGGAGCTGTAGGCCAACCCTCCAGGCAAAACCCTCAGGACGCTCTCTGGTGGACAAAAGGTGAGACTGCAGCCCCTCCATCCCACAACCCTGAATCCCAACATAAACTGGTATTGTTGTGCATTTAAAGTGTAAAGTTTACCTTCGATCAAACGCCCCCCTTTTGTAAAAATGTCCACCAGCGCTTCCTTCCATCCTCTGAACACCCCTTGGGGGGCGGTACCACCCACGTTGAGAACCACTAGTGTAGCATTTCTGCTGGATTTTCACAAAATATCAGCCACAACAATGGGCAAGGGAACCAACAAATTCATGTCATCTTCTTTGGACGACATCAAGGTGTTTGAGTCACGCGATGCCTCCAACATTGTGCGCGTCACAGCTAAATGCTACCAGTCAATGAGGAACACAGCAGATCCTCACACCCTCAGCATAAATATAGCTGTGTACAAGATCACTGACGCCTATTGTTCTTGCAAGGCTGGGTAAGTCGGACATTTATGGTTTTGAGGGTGATTTTTGTTGGCAAATGTTTGAATGTGCCTAGGCCTGATACACGGTACTCGGTGGCTAACACGATTAGCCTGGCTAACACGATTAGTGTGTCTAACATGATTACAGTTCAGTAAAAAGCCTTTTCAAGTGAAATAAAATCTTTAATGAATGTCAGATACGGTACACATTGCATATTGATCTATTCAGCTAACGTAAGACTGTAGCAGACAGGCTTCAAGGTGTAGAAGTTGTATGCGGTGCTGCCATTATGCTGTATTTGGCTAAAAGGTTTTCATAATTGATGTGTTTATTATTGACTTTCTTTTTTTCATTCACTAAACAGAAAGAAAGCAAAGCAATAATATTTAAACCAGCAGACACTCCTTTGTTCTTATTGATCCTACCACGGTTGAGCTGCAAATGTGCACAAGTTTTGATCCAAGCAAGGCTTTCCGTTTCAGATTTTGGAAATCTGTGAACTTTAGTTCCACAAATACTATCAGGATACCAGACATCACTTGTACAGATTCCCCACCAACGGTGGAGAACCATTCTTTTTCGAGTCCTGACGCAAAAACTTTCTGCCGGTCTGTAAGCTTGTGCTTGTGAGACGGTCACGCACGTGGTAGCTGCACTGTGATGTAAAATTGGCATTAGCCAATGAAACGCGGCCCCTGTGGTAAGGTCCATTGGGATGAGACATGTATTTGTGTGAGAGTCGTCACGGAAGAGGCGGTGCATAATTTGGAGATCAGATGACGCATGCGTTGATACCACAGTGAAGTTAGTTTCAAGTTGGATATCATTTCAAATATTGGCGCTCCATGGAATAAGCGGAGTTTAGCTCAAGGTTGATCCAATTTATGAATGCTAATTTCGGCCAGCGGTTCTTTACCGCTCCCCTCTCAAGCTCTCGGAATATGAGGCTCTAAGTAAATGAACCGGTGTTCTGACTATCAGTGCTACGCATCCAAACTGCTACCGTCATTTTTACAAACAGAAAACTATGGCGGGTTGTGTTAATATTAAATATACTGGTGGAAGCTTAGGAGTTAAGCTTATCTTAGCATGGGAACAATTTATAAACATGTTGAAACCACAAGAATATCACTTCCTTTGTCTAAATATCCTACCCGTTTAAAATGAAAAGCTGTAGCTGTATGCACTAATCATTTTACTAGAATATCCTACCTTTTAAAACTATTTTAAATACAGAGGTCTTTGTAAGAACAAAACAGTATCAGAAACAGGTTTTTATTAAATTAAATTAAACACAGACAAATACAGATCACCACAAAATCTTTTTTGTGTATTAATATGTTGTATTTCAGACTTTAAAAATGCAGCGCAGCCATAATGTGTCCACCGAACTGCGCAGGTCACTGTGCTCCTGAAATTACAGGATATGATTAATATTACACAGCTATTATACAGCTTCAATCCCACATAGTGCATCCCATATTTGCTAAATAGGTGTTATAACATTTATTTAGTAAAGTTTAATAATAATAAAAAAGTGTAATTAAACTAAAATATTTTAAAATATAGGGAAAAAATAGGGTTAGGGCTATGTATTTAGTCCTGATTAACCGCCAAATAATGACTTATGCATAATAATAATGTGTACATATATTTACAAGCTGCCTGTCATGTAAGCTAAAAATATGAAGTAATACAGCAGCTTAATGAAAGCCAGGTATAAAATAAATTAAATAAAGCTTACCGTAATCTTCGATGAAATAACACATGAAGCAAAGATTCTCCATCTCTTTTCTGCCCTGTGGAATCTCGCCTCCTGTTCATCACTCATTGATCCCAGATTCTCAGGAAACTGATCCACATGTGAGAACAAGTCCTGCATTTTGATGCTCATGTTGTTCCATAGTTCAGAAAGTCGACCTGATTGAGCAAAACCAATGTGATTTTTGGATTTGGTGTAATTATTGATATCAACTGATATGAAAGGCTTATAGTGTGATTCATTCTTCAGCCATATAGTCCAAACTAATTTTCCTGTTACTTTTCTCTCATATGACCTCAGTGCTTTCTGCTTTTTAAAAAAATTCAGGCCAGGAATTTCCAATCTTCTAAAAGCCTCGACTGTTCTGGTGTGGAGAGTTTGGTGACTGAGCAGGAACCTTGGATTTTAGAGACCATGTCTGATGGAGAACTTCTCTCTACATCAGTCCCCTTCACACGAGGCTGTAAAGCCAGAGCAAGTCTACCTGCAGCACGTTCCAACTATCAAACAAGAGACAAGCTACCAGGTAGACAGAAACACACATGCTCTCATCTGCACATTAAAGCCACACATATCATTAATATAGGTGACAGCAGTTGATGTTCCTTAACATGGTGTTCATTTTCTCACATTTAGAGACTGAGCTGGTGCTTCTTCACACTGTCATAGAAAACAGTGTGACAGGAGCATTTCATTTTAAACTCCTTAAAAGGTTTATGAAATGATTGCACGTTGAAATCTTGAAAGAAGATTTTTTATACATAAAAAAGCAAAAAAGAAAGCCTGACCTTTTCTGCATTTTAGCCTGTTTTCCACCACCTGACACCTGCTGTGAGCTGCATGGGTCAAGGTTTCTATAACATGTTTTTGCAGAATGTCTCTTCAAGTTGAAAGGACTGCTAAGCTTTGCAGACCTACAACCAGGATTCAGTTGCATATCAATTATGATACAGTCAGATGCCACTGATTACAGAATGCCAGTTGATAAAAAGTTGAAGAAAGCATTGCATCAAGTCTTCATTTTGGTGCTTTCACTCATCCTGAGCCAGCATGCTGTGGTGGAATCACTCTCTTAACAGAAAAACATCTTAAACAAAATCCAGCTTACCTGGCCAAGAATATGTGACCTAGATAAACTTCCATAGAGTAAAATATGTTTTACCAAATTAGAAGGAGATGGAGGGAGTGTTTTATCCTGCATTTGATGAAATGTATTTTGAAGCTAAAATCACATTTTCAACTTTTTTTGTTTATTTGTAGTTTATTCTTCTCTACTCCAGGGTTTACAAGCCAATACTTCTCCTGCTGTGACAGTTCTGTTAAGTTCTGCCTGTGTCTGCTGTGTCAGGTGGACTTTTCCTGCAGTATGAGGGGGAGACAAAGCAGGTCATGGTTTCAACTGAGGTCAGCAGCCATGACACCCTGCAGGCTCTATTTGTCACTGCCTTTCCCCATCAGCTCACCATGAAGATGCTGCAGCCTCCAAACATGGCCATCTGCATCAAGGACACCAAGCGTAACATGTACTATGACCTGGAGGACCTCAGGTGAGGGGCTGTTGAAGCAGACTTAAGGTATATCTAAAAAATTATATACAGGTCCTTCTCAAAAAAATTGCATATTGTGATAAAGTTAATTATTTTCCATATTGTAATGATAAAAATTAAACTGTCATATATTTTAGATTCATTGCACACCAACTGAAATATTTCAGGTCTTTAATTGTTTTAATACTGATGATTTTGGCAAACAGCTCATGAAAACCCAAAATTCCTATCTAAAGAAATTAGCATATTTCATCCGACCAATAAAAGAAAAGTGTTTTAACACCAAAAAAGCCAACCTTCAAATAATTATGTTCAGTTATGCACTCAATACTTGGTCAGGAATCATTTTTCAGCCGTGGTATGGAGGCCATCAGCCTGTGGCTCTGCTAAGGTGTTATGGTGCCCATGATGCTTCGATGAGCCTTAAGCTCATCCAGAGTGTTGGGTCTAGTGTCTCTCAGCTTTCTCTTCACAATATCCCACAAATTCTCTAGGGTTCAGGTCAGGAGAGTTGGCAGGCCAATTGAACACAGTAACACCATGGTCAGTAAACCATTTACCGGTGGTTTTGGCCCTGTGAGCAGGTGTCAGGTGGTGCTGAAAATGAAATCTTCATCTCCTTAAAGCTTTTCAGCAGATGGAAGCATGAAGGGCTCCAAAACCTCATGATAGCTGTTGCATTGACCCTGGCCTTGATGAAACACAGTGGACCAACACCAGCAGCTGACATGGCTCCCCAGACCATCACTGACTGTGGGTACTTGACACTGGACTTCTGGCATTTTGGCATTTCCTTCTCCTCAGTCTTCCTCCAGACTCTGGGACCTTGATTTCCGGATGACATGAAAAATTGCTTTTCATCCAAAAAAAGTACTTTGGACCACTGAGTTACAGTCCAGTGCTGCTTCTCTGTAGTCCAGGTCAGGCACTTCTGTCGCCGTTTCTGGTCCAAAAGTGGCTTGACCTTTGACCTTGTGGAATGCGGCACCTGTAGACCCTTTCTTGCACATGCCTGTGCATGGTGGCTCTGGATGTTTCTACTCCAGACTCGGTCCACTTCCTCCGCAGGTCCCCCAAGGTCTAGAATCAGCCCTTCTTCTACATCGTCTCGTTGTGCAGCGTTTTCTGCCACACTTTTTCCTTCCCACTGAGGCGCCTTGATACAGACTCTGGGAACAGCCTATTGGTCCAGAAATTTCTTTCTGTGTCTCACCCTCTTGCTTGAGGGCATCAATGATGACCTTCTGGACAGCAGTCAGGTCGGCAGTCTGACCCATGATTGCAGTTTTGAGTAATGAACCAGGCTGGGAGTTTTTAAAAGCCTCAGGAATCTTTACAGGTGTTTAGAGTTATTTTGTTGATTCAGATGATCAGGTTAGTTGCTCGTTCAGAGAACCTTTTCATGATATGCTAATTTCTTTAGATAGGAATTTTGGGTTTTCATGAGCTGTATGCCAAAATCATCAGTATTAAAACAATAAAAGACCTGAAATATTTCAGTTGGTGTGCAATGAATATAAAATATATGACAGTTTAATTTTTATCATTACAATATGGAAAATAATGAACTTTATCACAATATGCTTATTTTTTTGACAAGGACCTGTATAATATTCATAATTCTATTTATTGTCACTCATTTTAGCAAGTGAAACTCATATTACTGTACACAGATTCATTACACAGAGTAAGATGTCTTCTTGTAATTTTTATATTAAAAATCCAAAATTCAGTCTTCAGAAAAAATGAATGTGTGAAAAAAGGTAAATATTGGAAACACACGTCTTACCTGAACTAAAGAAAAAAAAGACCTGGACTGTTGCTCAGTAATCCAAAGTTCTCTTTTCAAATAAGTTCACAATTCCGGTGGAAATCAAGGTCATAGGAGGAAGAGTGGAGAGGTACGGAGCCCTCCAAGGGACATGGGGACATTTCTTTGTTTTGCATTCCCTCGCAATAATGTACTGATCAGTTCATGGGGCATAATTGATTACTGTCAGGCTTACAGTGCAATCCTTTCTTATGGTGGCCATCATACTTTCTGCCATAATATAAGTTTATTGTAAAGTTTTTCCATGTATGTTAATATCTTGTGAAAAATCTGAAGTTTTATATATTTTTCTTTAAATGCACCACAAACCTAAGACATAAATAGAAACTTTCCATAAGAAGGAAATAAATAAAAACATACATCCAAACTATTTGGACTACTTCTGAGTTGTTGATTGTCTTTATTGTGTTGGTCTGAAAGGGTTGAAGTGCTGTTTTAACATGCAGTTCAAGCTCAACCTGACACAAACAGACGTAAACATGCAGTGAATAAATCAATTTTCAATCAGTTTTTTTGGAAGAGTTAAGAATAAACATGTTTTCACTGAGGCTCTTTAAATGTGTATATATATGAAATTTTTAATTGACATTTGTGACTGTACAAGTAGACCAGCAAATATTGCAGTAAGCATATTGTGAGGGAACGCAAAAGAAAACTGTTCCCCATGTCTCCTGCAGAGCTCCATAGAGAGGAAGTTTCCAGTCAGTGATGGTTGTGGTCCACTGGCTTTTCTGAAGTCCACATTCAATGCAGAATCTACCAGGACATTCAGAGCGCTTCATGCGTCCCTCTGAATGCAGATGCTGATTTTATTTTCCAGCAGAACTTGGCACCAGCAAAGGTACCAGAAGCACCAGCCATGGTGCTAAAGGTACCAGAAGCTGCTTCTGTGACCATGGTGTTCCAGTTCTTCATTGACCAGCAAACTGGCCTGACCTTTGACTCCAAAGAGAATCTGTAGGGTGGAAAGAACCATGACCAAGTACTGAGTGCAGAGAAATGAACAGACTTTTCAGCAACCTGATATTTGTGTTCAAATTACACATATTTGTTGATCGTATGGAAAATTTTAATTTTCTGACATCAAACGTGGGGTTTCCAATATCTGTAAGCCATATTCATCAACATTACAAGAAATGAAAACTTGAAATATTTAATAAGTGAGTTTCACTTTTTCAAATGACTGAAAACACATTCAACTTTTTTTAAATATTCTAACATTTTGAGGTGCACCTGTACTATGCATTAACACAAATCTACATCTGTGTGTCTGCAAGAAAAACCACCACATTACTTTGTTCAAAAGTTTTGAAAGTTTTGCATCTATTTACTTCATTCAGTTCTAACCCCCCCCCCCCCTGGTTCTTGCTTCCAGAGACATAACACCAAATTCCTGTCTGAAAGTGTATCATAAAGACCCTGCCCATGTGTTCTGCCCCTCTGCCAGGCCTTCCAACTCTGAAGGAATGGTAAGTCAAAGGATAAAATTCCTGAAGAAATTTAGAAGGGGCCTGCAGCCTGGTGTGTGCTTTTTGGACCACAGCAAAAGGTTCTGCCCAGTGGAATTCTCTGCCTCAATTAATTGTTGTGACCGACCACAAATATTTATTTTTTTATTTCTCCATAGTGTTAACTCTCAATCTCTGTAATCTTTTAGTAGATTTGGTTAATATCAGATACTTTATTTCATTTCTTTAGTTTACTGAGGGGGAACGGTGTGCATTAATAAATATCTTTAACAACACAAATATAAATGCAGCCATCTTCAGAAAAAATAATAAAATCAGTTCATAGCAATGATTTTAGCTGATTACATTTCAAGGATTTAGTTACTTTATGAAGAAGCTCAGGATGAAATGACTTCTTACTACACTGCAAAAATAAATTAGTTCAACCAGCTTAATCAAATTGATTCATCTGGTAAAAAGCAATTCAATTAAGTTTATCCAACTTATTTAATTAAGCTTAACCAACTCTGTCATGTCGGGTTTAATATTCTTTGCCCACGTGCAGAAACACTCACAGAGAGACTGGTGTAAAGTTCAATGGGTTTCTTTTTATTGCTCAAAAAAACTCAGTTCAGGTAGTAGGGCAGGTCTTCCGCAAAGGGGAGGTCCGGAAGCAACCGCTCACTAAGGGAGAGAGAGGTGGTGAGTTCGAGGTCAGGGGGAGAAAATCACTCTACAGAACGGGAACGGAGGCTCTTACTTGTATAGGTCTAGATTTGAACATAGGAGGGGGAAGAGGCCAGGCGGTGGGTATGTCCGAGGGCGATGGAGTGTCGGAGGGCGGGCAGGTATTCCCAGACAGCACGGAGGAGCAATGGAGTTGGCTGCCAAGGTGCCTCGAGAGGGTTCCTTCCAAAGAAGGGGAGACTCGGGATCTTCTGGAGGCTCTGACAGGCGTCCAGTTCAGGCAAACACTCTGGCGAAGATGTGCTGGCAGCCAGCTGCTCATATACTCCACCAGAAGATGACAATTCCCTTCAGGTGCGTCTGGTTAGGACCTGTCGGCCCTCCAGGACCCTGCTGTCATCAGGCGCCCTCTGGTGGATGATCTGATCCTGGCTCACTCAAGGACTGAGAAGCTGAGCAGCTTTCTCTGTTGGAACTTTATTTCACCTCATGTTGCAGAGATATTTGAGGAAAGAGAAAACAGTGAACTGGAGTCTAGTTGCCTGTGGGCTGAGTAGTACCAAATATGCCACCTTGCTATGAGTAATAATTCTTCTCAGGTTTAAAATTACAAGAAAGGATTTCTTCCTCTCTGAGATGGAAAAGTGTCAGAACATTCTTCTGTAGATCTGAAATCCCTACAGAATAAGCGACACTTAAAATCAGACATACCATGCTATTAGCTTCCCATTGAAATTATGTTTTACTTCTCTGTTGCTACACCAGCTTAATCATTATAATGCTATTCTCATGCACTGCATCTTTCACTGACTTGTGTGGAATCTACAGTAAATTATTTGCCTGTATATATAATAATAATAATTTAGTAATTGCCTGGTCAGACTCTCCAGTCCAGCTCTCAACTGGTTCAAATCTTAAAGAACAGGGATTTCTTTGTTTCAACAGGAAACTTCTCATCGAAGCGGACAGAAGTTACATGTGGTGTACCCTAATGTTCAATCCTAGGAGCCATCTTGTTAAATATCTCCCACTGGCTCAGGTTATAACAAGAAATAAGATCAGCTACCATAACTACGTGGATGATACACAGCTCTACATTACGATGTCACCAGGTGACTCTGAACCCATCCAATCACTGAACAGATGCTTCGAACAGATCAATGTGTGGATGTGCCAAAACTTTCTCCAGCTGAACAGAAACAAAACTGAAGTTATTATCTTTGAACCTAAAGAGGAGCGAACTACAATCAATGCACAGCTTCAGTTATTACAACTGAAAACCAGCGATCAGCCTGAAACCTGGGAGTAGTGATGGACTCTGACCTGAACCTTCAGAGTCACATTAAGACAGTCACAAAGTCGGCCTTCTATCACCTGAAGAACATCTCCAGGATTAGAGGACTAATGTCTCTCAGCGAGATCTAGAGAAGCTCATCCATGTGTTTATCTTTAGTCGTATCTATTATTGTGGCAGCGTCTTCACAGGTCTGACTAACAAATCAATCCTCCTCCTTACGATGTAAAGCACTTTGAAATGCCTTGTAGCTGAAAGGTCCCATACTAATCAAATTTAATTGACTGATTGAATATTATGCGAGTAAAAATGTCGAATTTTAACAGCGTTCTTCTCCCCCGCTGCGAACGCCGTTCTTATTTTTATGGCACTTTTCAAAAAAACTGAAAGTGCAATACTGCCACCATCTGGTCAGGAGTGTGAGCTGGAGCTAATGTTGTTCACTAGTAGATCTTACATCATATATCTGAAAATGGATTAGATAAAGACAGCTTCCATGTTTTAGTGAAAAAACTGATACTATATATGGAGAGATGTAAAACTGTAGATACCTGCTACATTTAGTATTAAGGACAAGTATTGTTTTTGTTGTGGAATCTCCGTCACTAAACTGTCAACGTTTGCTGCTTTGAGGTTTGAACACATACCTCAAAGCAGGTATGTGTTCAAACACATACTACCACAGTTGATAATTCAACTGTGGTGTAACAGTTGAATTATCAACTGTTACACCACAGTGACCGAAGTCATGTAGCTTGTAAAATTCTACTGATTCGCTAAGGTTGAATCTCTATAAAGCTTCACGTGTCAAACACCACCACTCTCTTCACATGTGTTCTCCGCACGTAACTTTGTCCATCGTTTAACACTCCACTTTAAAGAGTCTTAATTTAATTTTATTTATTTATTTCATTCTTTGCCATTTAAACAAAATAGTAAAAGATTATTAAGGCACCTAAAAAGGCATAATTCATTAGCCTAAAGTAGACACTGAGATGTAATCTAAAAGATACTGAAATTTTAGTATATTTAATAGGTTACTTTTAAAGTAAGCTTTAAGTGACTTAAAATATATATATTTTGAGCATATATTAAAATATACACAAAATATCTTGTTATTGCACAACATCCCCCGTCCCTTCTCTCTCTCTCTACTTCCCCTTCTCAGAGGAGAGAATGTGCTACCAGCTCTCCATTCAACGGGTAAAATGAGTTTCCTAGATCTGCCGAGATTTACCCTGTGCAGAACTGAAGTAAACTCTGATTAAGCTGGTGGGGAGAAAGACTAGCCTGGTTTCTCACAACCTCCCTCCAGATGTCCCACCCTTTTTCACCCTGTGAATTAGCCAGATTGAGCAACCTGCAACCAACTAGTTCCACAGAGCACACCTGTTAACGGTCGCTCTTTCTCTTATTACAAATGACCTTATTACACTTGTTACTGAACCAGGTTGGTTTTAGTGACTCGGGCGAGACCCAAGGGTGTTGTTTTGGCTAAAAGCAACCTTAAAAACATTTTCCACTTTCTCCTCCCATAATCAAACTTCATAGCTATTTTACAACCATCAAAGAACTTTAATGTGACTCATTAATTGAATGTCCACAACATCTTTTAGATTTTCTTAATGCTAATTATTTTATCAGTAAGGCAATTTTGCAAAGGTCAGTACAGCTTAATTCAGTAGCAGAAATAATCATATAAGTAAAATCAATAATCTAGCCTATCTTTCCCTAATGTTGACACTGTGAACTAAAAAAGGGAAACTTTGAGAGAGACAGACAGAGTTTGGCATCTTGAACCCCAGAACTGGCCTGATGATGAAGAAAGTGTTGCAGTAGCAGGAGGCTCCCTGTACAGGAAGAGTACTGACTTAGAGCAGCAGGTCTCGGGCCTCAGGATGACTTCCTCTTGTGCGTAGCAGTCCTCAGCTTCTTGTCCTGCAGCTCTGTAGCTCCCTTCTCCTCATCTCATGATCTTTCTGGTCCCATGGAAGGAACACACCAGTTCTTCATCTTTGCTTTGGTCTTTGTCTTTGGGGTCTGAACCCAGCTGATGAGAGAAGTGCAATTTGAAGCCACATGTTGCGGGGCTAACAGGTTGGTCCCCATGTGCAGAACAGTCTTCGGCTCTGTGGCCCCGGCTCTTCTTCAGCTGCAGAGTTCTTTGTCCATCTTGATCTTGGCGCAAAGCTGCCTGAAGGATCCAATCAATCAAAGGTTCTTCTTCTGGACTCACCTTTTATAGGGTTTATCCAGCCTTTTGGTGTGTTTGCATTTTCTAGCTTTGTTGCTGTGCCTCTCATTGGCCGACTACTTGGACGGATGATCTCATATCCAACACCCCAGAGACATGGCATGATGTCTGTTCCGATTACCCAGAGTTGCTCAACAGTCCTACATCTGTTTCCTGTCCAACCTTTACTTTGGAAAGTTAAAGTTAAGCAATAAGGCCTTGGTCATCTCTGCTCTCCCATCAGTTCCTCTTTCCCCCTGACCTTTCACCTTTCATCTACCATCTACCTCCAACACATCATCAGTGACCTTTAATTACAGTTACACATTTTTCACCATTTCAAGTTCAATGTCAAAATCACATTTATAACCTTTTAGTTTCTCTGGTTTAGCATTCATTTATAATATTAGAACAATAACTTATTAGTTATTCTTACTATAATCATAATGTGAGTTATTACAGACATTTCTGAAAAGAAACCAGGAATAATCCATCATTCTAATTATTTGACACCAAGTTACAGTTCTTGTTTCACCCTTAAGTACTTAAGAGTAAGTGTAAATATTCTCACAATCAAACCAACATCAACCACTGGTTAAACCAATATTAATTATTGGTTAAATTATAAGTCATTAATATTAATTTAAGTATTTTACTCTGGGTTTTATCCAGTTACTCAAAATTTAATGCTTTAAAGAAGGAATGATCTGAACTATTTTTACACTTTTGCAGGCTAGAAACTTCCTCTTTCTTCAGGAAACCTGCTCTTCCTGTTCCAAGACTTTGTTTCTGCCTGACTATGATTTTTATGATTAAATAGAAAAAAGTAGAATCTAAGCAAAGTTTGCAGGACACAATAACAAAACACACAACCCGACTAATTTTATTACCGTCTGACTCTACTGTTGGGTCTTGATGTCAACTGTGTTATCAGTTTTACAGATAACTTTATTCATTGTTACTATTAAACTAAAATTTCCAGCATGGGGAAGTGGCATGAGCTCGACTTTTCTCAACAATCTTTAAAAGCATATTGTTTCATTGGTACACTTGATACACATATTTTGTTCACTTAAAGAATGCTATTATTTAATATATTTCTTAAAAGTGTATAGTGGTATAATTATAGTTAAGTGCGTTTAAAGTTATAAAGTCAAAATGGATACAAGCATGATGTTAGAATATTTTATTTAGATATATATATCTATATATATAGATATATATACACAGTCCAGTCACATTAATGTGACCACCACGTACTTTCCACTTCAGAGTTAAATAACCAATCACAGAAGGCAGGTGGCAGCACAGTGCAGTTGAGCGTATATAAAGGGTGTGTGTGGGCTTCGGAAAACATTTCAATCGTTGGCGTAATGCAGAAACGAAGCGATTTATCCGACGTCCAAAAGGGCATGATCATTGGCTTTCGGGCCAAGGGTGGAAGCATTTCCGAAACGGCTGAGTTTGTGAACTGTTCGCGTGCCGCCGTGGTAAAAGTGTACCGTGCATGGCAAAATGGGACTGTCCAAAATCAACGACGTGGCAAATGTGGTGCACCACGGGCCATAGATGACAGAGGCGAACGACGGTAGCGGAGATGCTTTCGGGCAGATAGACAGGCTACCGTTGAGCAACTGACCACTAAAATGAACCAAGGGGCTACCACAAGTGTCTCCCAAACCACTATTCAGCGAACATTGCTGCGTCTGGGCCTCCGAAGCAGACGCCTGGTTCGTGCACCTATGCTGACTGGTGTTCATCGACGACGAAGGCTAGAATTTGCACGCCAGTACAGCAGCTGGACGTCCACTGAGTGGCGACAGGTAGCGTTTTCAGATGAATCGCGTTTTATGCTCCATCGGACAGATGGACGTTGGCGTATAAGGCGTGAAACCTCTGAAAGGAACCACCCTGCAACCATTGCAGGAATGGTCCAAGCTGGAGGCGGGAGCATTATGGTCTGGGGAATGTTTTCCTGGCATTCTCTGGGTTCACTGATTATTGTGGAAGGCACGATGGATCAATACAAGTACGCATCTGTCCTTGCGGACCATGTCCACCCCTACATGCGCATTGTTTTTCCTCAGGATGATGGCATCTTCCAGCAGGACAATGCGAGGTGCCATACAGCTGCCAGTGTACGTGCGTGGTTCGAAGAGCACCAGGATGAGTTTACCGTCCTCCCCTGGCCAGCAAACTCACCTGACTTAAACCCAATCGAGCATCTGTGGGACCATCTCGATCGAGTTGTTCGCGCCATGGATCCTCAACCGCGTAATCTAGCGCAGCTGGCCACGGCATTAGAGTCGGCATGGCTCAACATCCCAGAGAAGACCTTCAGGGACCTAAGTGACTCTCTTCCTGCACGTCTCGTAGCAGTTCGCTCTGCGAAAGGTGGTTATTCTGGCTTTTGACAGATGGTCACATTAATGTGACTGGACTGTGTAGATATATACGTATATATCTATATATATAGATATATATATATATATCCCTCAAAGGGTTCAATCCCATCCAACTATCGGCCAATAACCTGTCTCCCTACAACATGGAAGCTCATATCAGGCATCATAGCGGCTAAGATAAGTGGTCACATGAATAAATACATGAGTACGGCACAGAAGGGCATCGGCTTAAATAGCAGAGGAGCCAAACACCAACTCCTTGTAGACCACACAGTTGCCCGAGACTGCAAAACCTGACACACCAACCTGTGCACCGCTTGGATAGACTACAAGAAAGCCTATGACTCAATGCCACATACTTGGATCATTGAATGCTTAGAGATGTACAACATCAATAGGACTCTAAGAGCCTTCATTGCAAACTCGATGGGGCTGTGGAAAACCACCCTTGAAGCCAACTGCAAACCACTTGCACAAGTGTCCATCAAATGTGGCATATACCAAGGAGATGCTCTGTCCCCACTGCTGTTCTGCATAGGCCTGAACCCCCTCAGCCAAATCAAGAAGACTGGCTACGGATACCGACTGAAGAATGGGGCCACAATCAGTCACCTCCTCTACATGGATGACATCAAGCTGTACACTAAGAGTGAGCGAGACATCGACTCACTGATCCACACCACCAGGATATACAGCACTGACATTGGGATGTCATTCGGACTAGAAAAGTGTGGTCGGATGGTCACAAAGAGAGGGAAGGTCGTCCGCACAGAAGGGGTCTCACTCCCAGAAGGAACAATAGCAGACATAGAGCACAGTTACAAGTACCTGGGAATACCACAAACAAATGGCAACCTCGATGAGGTCACAAGGAAAGGAGCCACAGCCAAATACCTCCAACGAATAAGGCAAGTCCTGAGAAGCCAGCTCAATGGCAAGAACAAGATCCGTGCAATGAACAGCTATGCATTACCAGTAATCAGATACCCTGCCAGAATAATCAGCTGGCCAATGGAAGAGATAAAAGCCACGGATGTTAAGACTCGGAAGTTACTAACCATGCATGGAGGGTTCCACCCCAAATCCAGCACCCTGAGACTGAGCACGAGCCGTAAGGAAGGAGGCAGAGGACTAGTGAGTGTGAGAGCCACTGTCCAGGATGAAACATCCAAGATCCATAAATACATCAAGGACAAAGCCTCAACGGATGATATGCTCAGCGAATGTCTCAGGCAATGGGGAACAGAGGATGAGGGGCTAGAGGTTCCATCATGGGAGAACAAGCCCCTACATGGGATGTACCACCGACAAATAACTGAAGTGGCTGATATCAGGAAATCCTACCAATGGCTGGACAAAGCTGGACTCAAGGACAGCACAGAGGCTCTCATCCTGGCTGCACAGGAACAGGCCCTAAACACCAGAGCAATAGAGGCTCAGATCCACCACACCAGACAAGACCCAAGGTGTAGGTTGTGCAAGGAGGCCCCTGAGACAGTCCAGCACATAACAGCAGGGTGCAAGATGCTGGCAGGGAAAGTGTACATGGAACGACATAACCAGGTGGCGGCATAGTGTACAGGAACATCTGTGCAGAATATGGACTGGAAGCCCCGAGATCGAAGTGGGAAACACCCCCAAAGGTGGTGGAGAATGACCGAGCTAAGATCCTGTGGGACTTCCAGATCCAGACAGACAAGATGGTAATGGCAAACCAACCGGACATTGTGGTGGTGGATAAAGAACAGAGGAAAGCCGTTGTGGTGGATGTAGCTATACCAAGTGACTACAACATCAGGAAAAAGGAGCATGAGAAACTGGAGAAATACCAGGGCCTCAGGGAGGAACTGGAAAAGAACTGGAAGGTGAAGACCATAGTGGTGCCTGTGGTCATCGGGGCCCTCGGGGCAGTCACCCCCAAACTGGAGCAGTGGCTAAAACAGATCCCAGGAACAACATCAGACATCTCAGTCCAGAAATGTGCAGTACTAGGCACAGCCAAGATACTGCGCAGAACCCTCAAGCTCCCAGGCCTCTGGTAGAGGACCCGAGTTCAGAGGATGAAAAGAGACCACCCGCAGAGGGTGAGAAGGGAATTTTTATATATATATGGTATAAATGGTAATGGAGAACCAACCGGACATTGTGGTGGTGGATAAAGAACAGAGGAAAGCCGTTGTGGTGGATGTAGCTATACCAAGTGACTACAACATCAGAAAAAAGGAGCATGAGAAACTGGAGAAATACCAGGACCTCAGGGAGGAACTGGAAAAGAAGTGGTGAACCACAGAGTCTGTTAGGTTAAAGCTCATCTTCTGAATTTAGGATATTTTTCCTCCAACAGGTTCCAGAGGAATCACCTCAAACCAGATGTTGGTCTGGATTTTATTTCAATGTCAACAAAAGATTTCTGATGTGTGCAAATAAAGGTTTATGTCTGGTAAATAAGTTTTTAAGTTCACAAGCCAAAAATCGTTATTTAATTAAGAGAAAAGTTTTTTAAACAAAACATTTTGTTTTTTTAAAAAAAATAAATCATTACAATTCTAAAAGTTTTGATTACAATTTTATTTTACTTAACTGAGGTTAGTTTTTTTTCTTCATTGAATAATTGAGGAAAAAAATTAACTGTATACTCTGCGAACCAGACCCTAAACTTACTTAAAGTCTGGATTGAGTTTTTTCACCTTCATTAATGACACTTTAATTACATTCATTATATCTACCATGGTAGTTCAGGGTGAGTTATTTTTCATTGTAAATGAATATCCTTGTTGGACTTTTATCAGTGAGAATGCATTCAATGCATTCTCACTTATAGTGTTTCTGTTTCCCTTTATCAGTGAGAACTAGAAAATTCCTGCAGAAATTTTAAAGGGCCTGCCAAAGTGTGCCCGTCGGATTATTAAAGCGTTCTGATGATAAAAATTAGCAATAATGCTAAAGAAAGCTGCAATGTAGTCAATAACTTGCGGGGAGTCAGAAGCATGCTCACTTAGCTTTTCTCGCACCATGTTACATAAGGTAAAATTAGCCAAAATGCTAATTTTAGCATGAATGCTATCAGTAGCATGTAGAGCATCACTAGCGTGTTTTTTGTCATTACTTACTACATTCAGTATAAGAAACATTGATATTAAGTTAGAAAAGCATTCTGATGCTCAACATTAGCATCATTGCTAACCAGAGCTAAATTTAAGTCAAAACCCTGTGGAGAGTCAGAAACAATTTGATTAAGATGGTAAACTTAATGCATGAGGTGAAATTAGCCAAAATGCTAATGTTAGCATGAATGCTTTCAGTAAGCTTCTTTTTAAATGACCACACTAATTCAATGTGTAGCTGTGGTTTGGTTAAACCAGTGACGTAAAGCCCAAAAGACCAATAGTTGATTTAAAAATGTTCAAGGCTTTTATTTTGAAAATTTCAGTAAGGTTCAAAATGAATAGCCACACTTATCCAGTGTGTAAAATTGGTTTGGAAACACCAGTTATTTATTCACCAATAAAACAACTGCATGATGTAAAAATGGTCAAGGCTTTTATTTTGAAATCTCTATGCTTCATTTTAATTAGCAACATTGATCCATTGTGTAGCAGTGGTTGTGTTAAACAAGTTAAATACAACCCCTATGTTTTAACTGAGAGGTCGCCATAGTTAGAACTATAGCTGTCCATTTAGTGAACTAAACATTGCTAATGAATAAGAAAATTGGCTAAAAGCTTATTTCAGGTGAAATGCTAATGCACTGACTTGCGCAAGCCAGTGCCATAACTTGAGAGAAAATGCTGATAAAGGACAATATTATTGCACCGCCTAAGGTGGTGCAATAACTTGATGGAATAATATAATTAAAGCTGTTATAATTGCACCGCCTGTGGCGGTTCACTTACTGGAAGGCATTAATGAGGCTTTTATTTTGAAATTTTAGGAAGCTTAATTTGAAATGGCAACAATAATCCCATCACTAACATTGGTTTTCTTAAACAGTTGTCTAATACAAAATAGAGCAATTACATTATCTAAAAATTGTCAAGGCTTTTAATTTGAAATTTTTCATAAGCTTAATTTAAAATGGCAACATTCATCCCATTTGTAACAGTGGTTTTCATAAGCAGTTATCTAATGCCCAAAAGAGCAATTACATGATGTAAAATGGTTAAGGCTTTTATTTTGAAATTTTCAGTAAGATTAATTTGAAATGGCCAAACTAATTCCAAGTGTTATTGTGATTAAGTTAAATCAGTCATATAATGCTCAACACACAAGTAGTTCTGTATACCAGCCAAGTCCTCCTCTGCAGTAACAGACAGTTCCGCCATGTTGTAAATTCTGACATTCTGAGTCATGGCCGTAGATAGAACTACAGTTAATATGGCCGGTTTGTAGTCCAAAGCAGAAGCTCTGCCTTTCTCTGGCTTCTGTTGCCATGGTGATCAATCCTAAATTCCAACTGTCAGCTGGGGGAGTGAAGTGCAGGGCAGATTGTATCTAATATAGAGGGATCGACGTCAGTTACCCCTTCCCATAATTTTACTCTGACGCACCTGGACAGAAAACCGTAAGACCTAGAAAAATTTCGAAAACATTTTACCGGAGCAGACAAATTTATCTATGTCATGACCGACTTTCATACCAATACAGCAATTTTTGAAGGCAAGAGAGCGATTTCAAAATGATCTTTGGGTCAAAATTCCACTCTGTTTCTCACTCTAAAAAAGCGGCAGTTGATGTCAGTTACACTCTGCGTTTCGGCAGTTGGAAATTTCGCTCGTTTTTCGCTTTATACGTCGCCGTCGTAACTCCGATCCCCAATAAAAGTAATAGCTCACTTCTCGGCCCCGAGCCGCTCGATTTGATACCACTTTTGTGGGTGGGCACGCAGCGGTACGAGCCGCATTAACGGTAATGGAAGAATAATATATAATAACTAGAAAATTCCGCAGAAATTTTGAAGGGCCTGCCAAAGTGTGCCCGTCGGATTGGATGCAGCAATATGATGCTAAAAAAATTTGCATTAATGCTAAAGAAAAATGCAATGTAGTCAATAACCTGCAGGGAGTCAGAAGCATGTTCACTAAGCTGCACTCGTACCATTTAGTATGTTGCATGAGCCAAAATTAGCCAAAATGCTAATAATAGCATGATTGCTATTAGTAGCATGTGGAGCATCACTATCATGTTGTCTGTCATTACTTACTACATTCAGTATATGAAACATTGGTAATAAATAAGAAAAGCATTCTGATGCTCAGCATTAGCATCAACGCTAACCTGAGCTAAATTGTAGTCTAAAAATGCTAATGCTCTGGCTTCCACAAGCCAGTTGTAAAATGTGATTTAGACTGTTAATACTATAGCCGTACCTATGGCAGTGAATAGATTAACACTGTAGAAATGGCTTATTGCAAATCAGTATTACATAAACTGATGGGTTTTAAATGGTAAATAGACTGAACTTATGCAATTTATTTGACTATTTCTGACAAATCAAATTGCTTCAGGCTAGTCTCACATTGATATGCAGCTTAGTAGGCTATTTGACATTGGATGCCTTGCCCAGGGGCAGAGTAACATGTGCTGGAGAAAGCAGGAGTCTAACCTGTAACCTTCCAATTGAAAGCCACAGTTGCCCGTGTTGCTAATGACTGAAGCTTTTCCCAGATCCATCACCACATTTCTGTGGCTGATCTGATTCACAGCAACAATCAACAGCTGAACTCATTGTTCAATGAAATTCAGTACCAGACTGACATCTATATAAACTTTGGACATGTCCTCCTAACTCACGGTCTGAAATAAAAAAAATAAATAAAGAGGTCATTGTTTTTTTCTTGAAAATTTTCAAGCGTCATACTAAGTATTTTAATTCACATTCAAAAATTCAGAGAAATAATAATTTTATGCAAGCAAAATATGAATAATCACAGGAAATATGTATTCTTCCCACAATGCATTGTGACCTCTGAGCCCGTTTGTGAGAGTACAGCGCTGCTTTCCCGGCTGTCTGATCCTCCATGTCTTTTTTTACTGCAGTGAGCCTCGATGTAGCCAATCTGCGTCAAGTATTAGCTTCATTGTGTTGATATATTTTGACGAGCTCCGCCGCTGTGAGTCCAGCTGCACATGCAGGTTATTGGCAACAAGAGACAACGATCGCAGCGCACCGCTAATTGACACTGTTAATGATTAACGAGCTTCAGACCGAGACTGAAGCTGCGCACATGTTCTCACTCACGGTACAAAATATTAAAAAAATAAATCTAAATCTTTCAGCCTTCATACTAAGGATGTCATTTCACACTGAAAGATTCAGAGAAATAATAAGTTTATCTACACAAAATATCAATAGTCAGAGGAAATACTCTCTGCTGTTTCTCAGAGTAATGGCTGCCGCTGGCTGGAACCCGTTACTATGGTAATTAATCCCCCGCAGCTGTGAGGAGACAAAGAGCGGGAAAATCCTCTTCTCCCTCGTTTCTATACTTGGGAGACACCCAGCGCCAGTCTGAAGGACCCTGACAAAAATCCATAAGCCCTAGAAAATTTTTGAAAACATTTTACGGGAGCAGGGATGTGTATCTATGTTCTGACCAAGTTTTAGACCAATAGGGCAATATTTATGCCTGTGAGAGCGAGTTAAACACAGTTTTTCAGTAAGCCATCAGGAGTCCTGTGTGTGTGTTTCAGACAGAAAGGTTACTGATGCTGCGAGTTCCTCAATCTCCAATTTTTTCGTTTTTATTAATTTTTGTCGTCATTTTAAGTCAGAATCCCAACAAAAGTAATAGCTCCCTTCTCGGCACCGAGCCGCTCGATTTGATACCACTTTTGTGGGTGGGCACGCAGCGGTACGAGCCGCATTAACGGTAATGGAAGAAAAATAAAGAAATAAACTAGAAAATTCCGCAGAAATTTTAAAGGGCCTGCCAAAGTGTGCCCGTCGGATTTTTAATAAAACGTTCATTACTTATTCCATTCAGTATATGAAACATCGGTATTAAGCAAGAAAATCGTTCTGATGCTTAACATTAGCATCAATGCTAACCTGAGCTAAATTGTAGTCAAAAACCTGTGGAGAGTCAAAAACATGTTGATGAAGCTGTACTTGCACCATTAATTTTGTTAAAATTAACACATAAGGTGAAATTAGCCAAAATGCTAATGTTAGCATGATTGCTATCAGTTCCATGTTTGGAATCAGTAGCGTGTTGTCTGTCATTACTTACTCCATTCATTATATGAAATGTTGCTAATAAGTAAGAAAAGTGTTCTGATGCTCAACATTAGCATCAACGCTAACCTGAGCTAAATAGTAGTCAAAAACCTGTGGAGAGTCAGAAAAATGTTGATTAAGCTCCTACTTGCACCTCTCAACATTGACAAAAAATTCAAGTATAAAACATAACATTCAAAGGCAAAAACAGGATCAATCAACATTTCAGAGTTACTGAATGAAAACTTCCTGTTAGCATAGCGGCTAGCTGGTTACTGCTAGTTCTGATTGACTGTTTCCGGCAGAACAGGGAGGAGATCGATTATTTTTTAGAGATTATCTGTCTCATGTTAGGACAGCGAAAGTTTTAGTACGCATGTAAAATGTATTTTTTTAGTTAGATGCTGCAGCTTTAAAGAGGTTCGGTCAGAGTCACTAACAGGTGGAGCAGAAGCGGCTCCGTGCCAAATATTAAATGTTACTGCCTGTAGCTAGCAGCGGTTCAAGAGCAGAACCAGCGTCTTACATCACAGATCTAAGATTTAAATAATTTTACAGGTTATTAGTTTAGCTTTCTGACCGTCATGCTAATCCGGGTGAGTGTTTGTAGCTGCGCGCTGCTTTACCGGCTGTCTGATCCTCCATGTCTTTTTTTACTGCAGTGAGCCTCGATGTAGCCAATCTGCGTCAAGTATTAGCTTCATTGTGTTGATATATTTTGACGAGCTCCGCCGCTGTGAGTCCAGCTGCACATGCAGGTTATTGGCAACAAGAGACAACGATCGCAGCGCACCGCTAATTGACACTGTTAATGATTAACGAGCTTCAGACCGACACTGAAGCTTGCACATGTTGTCACTCACGGTACAAAATATTAAAAAAATAAAGACAGTCTATAATAGTTTATTTGTCTAAATCTTTCAGCCTTCATACTAAGGATGTCATTTCACACTGAAAAATTCAGAGAAATAATAATTTTATCTAAAGAAAATATCAATAGTCACAGGAAATACTCTCTGCTGTCTCTCAGAGTAACGGCTGCCGCTGGCTGGAACCCGTTACTATGGTAATTAATGCCCCGCAGCTGTGAGGAGACAAAGAGCGGGAAAATCCTCTTCTCCCTCGTTTCTATACTTGGGAGACACCCAGCGCCAGTCTGAAGGACCCTGACAAAAATCCATAAGCCCTAGGAAATTTTTGAAAACATTTTACGGGAGCAGGGATGTGTATCTATGTTCTGACCAAGTTTTAGACCAATAGGGCAATATTTATGCCTGTGAGGGCGAGTTAAACACAGTTTTTCAGAAAGCCATCAGGAGTCCTGTGTGTGTGTTTCAGACAGAAAGGTTACTGATGCTGCGAGTTCCTCAATCTCCAATTTTTTCGTTTTTATTAATTTTTGTCGTCATTTTAAGTCAGAATCCCAACAAAAGTAATAGCTCCCTTCTCGGCACCGAGCCGCACGATTTGATACCACTTTTGTGGGTGGGCACGCAGCGGTACGAGCCGCATTAACGGTGACGGAAGAATAATATATAATAAAAATAAAGGTTTAAGTGTTCTATTGGGTGTAGAATAAGAAGTGCCTGCCATGCAAATGCATGGAGGCAGTGACTGACCTGCTTCGCAGGTCAGTCACTGCTCTCCTTATGCATTGCAATGGCAGGCCCTAACTAGAAAATTCCTGCAGAAATTTTAAAGGGCCTGCCAAAGTGTGCCCGTCGGATTAATAAAGCGTTCTGATGGTAAAAATTAGCAATAATGCTAAAGAAAGCTGTAATGTACTCAATAACTTGCAGGGAGTCAAAAGCATGCTCACTTAGCTTTTCTCGCACCATTTAGTATGTTACATAAGGTAAAATTAGCCAAAATGCTAATTTTAGCATGAATGCTATCAGTAGCATGTAGAGCATTACTAGCATGTTGTCTGACATTACTTAATCCATTCAGTATATGAAACATTGGTAATAAGTAAGAAAAGCATCCTGAAGCCCAACATTAGCATCAATGCTAACCTGAGCTAAATTCTAGTCAAAAACCTGTGGAGAGTTAGAAACATGTTGATGAAGCTGTACTTACACCATTCATTATGTTAATATTAAAGCATAAGCTAAAATTAGCCAATATGCTAATGTTAGCCTAAATGCTGGCATGCCGAGAATGAAAAGAAAAAGTATTTTAAAATTATTGCACCACCTATGAATATGCAAGCTTTTATTTTGAAACTTTCAGTAAGCTTCTTTTTATATGACCACACTAATTCAATGTGTAGCAGTGATTTGGTTAAACCAGTGATGTAAAGCCCAAAAGACCAATATTTCATGTAAAAATGGTCAAGGCTTTTATTTTGAAATCTCTAAGCTTCATTTTAATTAGCAACACTGATCCAATGTGTAGCAGTGGTTGTGTTAAACAAGTTAAATACTAGCCCTATGTTTTAACTGAGGGGTCGCCATAGTTAGAACTAAGGCAGTCCATTTAGTGTACTAAACATTGCTAATGAATAAGAAAATTGGCTAAAAGCTTATTTCAGGTGAAATGCTAATGCACTGACTTGCGCAAGTCAGTGCCATAATTTGAGAGAAAATGCTGATAAAGGACAACATTATTGCACCGCCTAAGGTGGTGCAATAACTTGACAGAATAATATGATTAAAGCTATTATAATTGCACGTCCTGTGGCGGTGCACTTACTGGAGGGCATTAAGGAGGCTTTTATTTTGAAATTTTAGGAAGCTTAATTTGAAATGGCAACAATAATCCCATTACAAACAATGTTTTTTTAAACAGTTATCTAATACAAAATAGAGCAATTACATTATGTAAAAATTGTCAAGGCTTTTATTTTGAAATTTTTCATACGATTAATTTAAAATGGCAACATTCATCCCATTATTAACAGTGGGTTTCTTAAACAGTTATCTAATGCCCAAAAGAGCAATTACATGATGTAAAATGGTTAAGGCTTTTATTTTGAAATTTTCTGTAAGATTAATTTGAAATGGCCACACTAATTCCAAGTGTTATTGTGATTAAGTTAAATCAGTTATATAACGCTCAAAACACAAGTAGTTCAGTATTCCAGCCAAGTCCTCCTCTGCAGTAACAGACAGTTCCACCATGTTGTAAATTCTGACATTCTGAGTCATGGCCGTAGATAGAACTACAGTTAATATGGCCGGTTTGTAGTCCAAAGCAGAAGCTCTGCCTTTCTCTGTCTTCTGTTGCCATGGTGATCAATCCTAAATTCCAACTGTCAGCTGGGGGAGTGAAGAGCAGGGCAGATTGTATCTAATATAGAGGGATCGACGTCAGTTACCCCTTCCCATAATTTCACTCTGAAGCACCTGGACAGAAAACCGTAAGCCCTAGAGAAATTTCGAAAACATTTTACCGGAGCAGACAAATTTATCTATGTCATGACCGACTTTCATACCAATAGAGCAATTTTTGAAGGCATAAGAGCGACTTCAAAATTATCTTTGGGTCAAAATTCCACTCTGTTTCTCACTCTAAAAAACGGCAGTTGATTTCAGTTACACTCTAAGGTTTCGGCAGTTGGAAATTTCGCTCGTTTTTCGCTTTTTACGTCGCCGTCGTAAGTCCGATCCCCAATAAAAGTAATAGCTCCCTTCTCGGCGCCGAGCCGCTCGATTTGATACCACTTTTGTGGGTGGGCACGCAGCGGTACGAGCCGCATTAACGGTGACGGAAGAATAAATATATAATAATAAAGGTTTTTAAGTGTTCTATTGGGTGTAGAATAATAGGTGCCTGCCATGCAATGCATGGAGGCAGTGACTGACCTGCTTCGCAGGTCAGTCACTGCTCTCCTTATGCATTGCAGTGGCAGGCCCCAACTAGAAAATTCCTGCAGAAATTTTGAAGGGCCTGCCAAAGTGTGCCCGTCGGATTTTTAACAAAGCATTCTGATGGTAAAAATTAGTGTTAAAATTAATGCATAAGGTGGAATTAGCTAAAATGCTAATATTAGTTTGATTGCTGTCAGTAGCATGTGATGCAACACTAGCATGTTGTCTGTCATTGACTCAGTCCATTTAGTGTACTAAACATGGCTAATAAGTAAGAAAATTGGCTAAAAGCTTATATCAGTTGAAATGCTAATGCACAAGCCAGAGCATTAGCATTTCTCTCAAGTTATCCCTTTAACTACCACACCTAGAAAAAAACCTGGTTTCTTTTTTTTTTTGCATTTCTTTTACCCTAACGTGATTCATAAACATAATCAAAAAAACATTTTTCAAAAGACCTTGTGGTTTTGGAAATACTGATCTCTACCAAACGGTTGAGATGTCCTTTATGGTTAAAGTTCATCTCTACCATTTGGTTGAAATGTCACTTAATTGTATATAGTACATGAACTAAGAAATTACCAATTACAGTATAAAAATTAAAATAAAATACTAATTTATAAAGAAATAAGCAACAAAAAATGTCTGGGGCATTGGGTACAGTTTATTTCTGTCAAAATGCCACAAAACACTGGTTTAAATTTCAACCAAGAAAAACATGGTGTCGAACAAGGTAATATTGCATTTTTAATTTTCCTATCTTCAGTCAGTGTCAGCAATCAGGTGATTCATGGTGCCAGTCGTCCTCCAGTGATGGGACATTGAAAACACCCATAAAAAGAAGTATCTCTAGGAAATGCTCTATTTCATCAGGCCTAGTTTTGATTGAATCCCCCAGCTCTTGAGCAGAGTACAAATTGGTGTGATGTGTGATATATTCAATCATCTCATTAGTGAAGAGCATTTTGAAATACTGAAAGGGGTAGGTTTAGGTAGGTGATTCATTCTTTGAGGCTGTGGGTTCCCCACGAATGGTTCTCAGCCCCTTCGGGTACCTCAAAGGCTATGCGCTCTCACTCCAGATATAGGGTTAGGGGTAGGTCAGGCTTAGGGAACAGCTTCAGAGGGTTCAAATGTTGAATTAAGAGCCTGGAACTCATCAATGTCTTCCTGGTTCCAGAGTCTTCTTGTGCTTTTGTTGGAGCCTGAGGTGTAACTTGGGTCGGCGTTGTCATTTGGCTGCTCCAAGGGAACTTCTTGGTCATTATCACTCAGATCACCATCAGATTCTTGAGGATTTTTTGGTACAAGGGCAAGAAGGCTGCATGGTCTCGCACCATAGAAGGATTTAGCGTAAATCTAGTGGTGATTGAAAAGTTGAAATTAGTTAGTAGTAGAGAAAATGATGATTTCCCCACATTTATTCTAAAATTTTATCATATTTGCTAATATCAACTCAGAAAGTCACAAACATGATTTTGTAAGATAATGTTATAATTATTCTTAGTGTATAACACTGTAATAACAATTATTGTTTCATTTTTACACCAATGGATGAAAATTACTTCAGATTTCCTACCAAAAAAATAAATGTCAACTACATTAGCTTAATTTGCTACATTTAACATTAAGTGACATCTCAACCGTTTGGTTGAGCATGTTTTTAAAAAATTATTAAACCTTTAATTTAGCTTTATAGGTGGTATCAAGTATCATAATTCTGTTTATTAATGTCTATAATACTATCATATGACAGAAAATTATTCCTACTTTTCAAAGTTTTACCACAAAAAGTCAATATTTGTGACATAGTTTTGTGTTTCTGACTTCCTGATTGGAGAGGGGAAGAAAAACTATTACGATTTAAGGAAACAGCGCCCTCTAGTCAATTTCTTTAGCATATCGTACTTCAAGCAAGTGGCAGAGATGGCTCAATCACGTTAAGCTAAGTTAGGCTCTCCTCATATTGAGATATAGACACCTAAAATGTGTTCAACCAAATAGTTGAGTGGGTAGTTAAAGGCTTATGGCACTGGCTTAGGAAAGCCAGTGTCATAACTTGAGTGAAAAAGCTAATAAAGCTAATAAATAAACGGGATAATATAATTAGAGCTAATATAATTGCACTGGCTGTGGTGGTGCACTTACTGGAGGGCATTAATGAAGCTTTTATTTTGAAATTTTCAGTAAGCTTCATTTGAAATGGCAACACTAATCCCAATTGTAACAGTAGTTGTCTTAAACAGTTATCTAATGCCCAAAAGAGCAATTACATGAAGAAAAAATGGTCAAGGCTTTATTTTGAAATTTTTCATAAGCTTCATTTGAAATGGCAACACTCATTGCATTTGTAACAGTGGTTTTCATAAGCAGTTATCTAATGCCCAAAAGAGCAAATACATGATGAAAAATGGTCAAGGCTTTTATTTTGAAATTTTCTTTAAGCTTAATTTGAAATGGCAACACTAATTCGATATGTAATATTGATGGGGTTAAATCAGTTATATAATGCTCAAAACACACGTAGTTCTGTATACCAGCCAAGTCCTCCTCTGCAGTGACAGACAGTTCCGCCATGTTGTAAATTCTGACATTCTGAGTCATGGCCGTAGATAGAACTACAGTTAATATGGCCGGTTTGTAGTCCAAAGCAGAAGCTCTGCCTTCCTCTGTCTTCTGTTGCCATGGTGATCAATCCTAAATTCCAACTGTCAGCTGGGGGAGTGAAGTGCAGCGCAGATTGTATCTAATATAGAGGGACGACGTCAGTTACCCCTTCCCATAATTTCACTCTGACGCACCTGGACAGAAAACCGTAAGACCTAGAGAAATTTCGAAAACATTTTACCGGAGCAGACAAATTTATCTATGTCATGACCGACTTTCATACCAATAGAGCAATTTTTGAAGGCATGAGAGCGATTTCAAAATTATCTTTGGGTCAAAATTCCACTCTGTTTCTCACTCTAAAAAACGGCAGTTGATTTCAGTTACACTCTAAGGTTTCGGCAGTTGGAAATTTCGCTCGTTTTTCGCTTTTTACGTCGCCATCCTAAGTCCGATCCCCAACAAAAGTAATAGCTCCCTTCTCGGCGCCGAGCCGCACGATTTGATACCACTTTTGTGGGTGGGAACGCAGCGGTACGAGCCGCATTAACGGTGACGGAAGAATAAATATATAATAAAAATAATAAAGGTTTTTAAGTGTTCTATTGGGTGTAGAATAAGAAGTGCCTGCCATGCAAATGCATGGAGGCAGTGACTGACTTGCTAACGCAAGTCAGTCACTGCTCTCCTTATGCATTGCAATGGCAGGCCCTAACTAGAAAATTCCTGCAGAAATTTTAAAGGGCCTGCCAAAGTGTGCCCGTCGGATTTTTAATAAAGCGTTCTGATGGTAAAAATTAGCAATAATGCTAAAGAAAGCTGCAATGTAGTCAATAACCTGTGGGGAGTCAGAAGCATGTTCACTAAGCTGCACTCGTACCATTTAGTATGTTACATAGGGTAAAATTAGCCAAAATGCTAATGTTAGCATGAATGCTATCAGTAGCATGTAGAGCATCACTAGCATGTTGTCTGTCATTACTTACTACATTCAGTATATGAAACATTGATATTAAATAAGAAAAGCATTCTGATGCTCAACATTAGCATCAATGCTAACCAGAGCTAAATTGTACTCAAAAACCTTTGGAGAGTCAGAAACATTTTGATGTAGCTGTACTTGAACCATTAATTTTGTTAAACTTAATGCATGAGGTGAAATTAGCCAAAATGCTAATATTAGCATGAATGCTTTCAGTAAGCTTCTTTTTAAATGACCACACTAATTCAATGTGTAGCAGTGGTTTGGTTAAACCAGTGATGTAATGCCCAAAAGACCAATAGTTGACTTAAAAATGTTCAAAGCTTTTATTTTGAAAATTTCAGTAAAGCTCAAAATAAATAGCCACAGTTATTCAGTGTGTAAAATTGGTTTGGCAACACCAGTTATTTATTCACCAATAAAGCAACTGCATGATGTAAAAATGGTCAAGGCTTTTATTTTGAAATCTCTAAGCTTCATTTTAATTAGCAACACTGATCCAATGTGTAGCAGTTGTTGTGTTAAACAAGTTAAATACTAGCCCTATGTTTTAACTGAGGGGTCGCCATAGTTAGAACTATAGCAGTCCATTTAGTGTACTAAACATTGCTAATGAATAAGAAAATTGGCTAAAAGCTTATTTCAGGTGAAATGCTAATGCACTGTCTTGCGCAAGCCAGTGCCATAATTTGAGAGAAAATGCTGATAAAGGACAATATTATTACACCGCCTAAGGTGGTGCAATAACTTGACGGAATAATAGAATTAAAGCTATTATAATTGCACCGAATATGGTGGTGCACTTACTGGAAGGCATTAATGGGGCTTTTATTTTGAAATTTTAGTAAGCTTAATTTGTGTTGGCAACACTAATCCCATTACTAACAGTGGTTTTCTTAACAGTTATCTAATACAAAAAAGAGCAATTACATTATGTAAAAATTGCCAAGGCTTTTATTTTGACATTTTTCATATGCTTGATTTAAAATGGCAACATTCATCCCATTTGTAACAGTGGATTTCTTAAACAGTTATCTAATGCCCAAAAGAGCAATTACATGATGTAAAACGGTCAAGGCTTTTATTTTGAAATTTTCTTTAAGCATAATTTGAAATGGCCACACTAATTCGATATGTAATATTGATGGGGTTAAATCAGTTATATAATGCTCAAAACACAAGTAGTTCTAAATAGCAGCCAAGTCCTCCTCTGCAGTAACACACAGTTCCGCCATGTTGTAAATTCTGACATTCTGAGTCATGGCCGTAGATAGAACTACAGTTAATATGGCCGGTTTGTAGTCCAAAGCAGAAGCTCTGCCTTTCTCTGTCTTCTGTTGCCATGGTGATCAATCCTAAATTCCAACTGCCAGCTGGGGGAGTGAAGTGCAGGGCAGATTGTATCTAATATAGAGGGATCGACGTCAGTTACCCCTTCCCATAATTTTACTCTGAAGCACCTGGACAGAAAACCGTAAGACCTAGAGAAATTTCGAAAACATTTTACCGGAGCAGACAAATTTATCTATGTCATGACCGACTTTCATACCAATAGAGCAATTTTTGAAGGCATAAGAGCGATTTCAAAATTATCTTTGGGACAAAATTCCACTCTGTTTCTCACTCTAAAAAACGGCAGTTGATTTCAGTTACACTCTAACGTTTCGGCAGTTGGAAATTTTGCTCGTTTTTCGCTTTTTACGTCGCCGTCGTAACTCCGATCCCCAATAAAAGTAATAGCTCACTTCTCGGCGCCGAGCCGCTCGATTTGATACCACTTTTGTGGGTGGGCACGCAGCGGTACGAGCCGCATTAACGGTAATGGAAGAATAATAAATAATAACTAGAAAATTCCGCAGAAATTTTGAAGGGCCTGCCAAAGTGTGCCCGTCGGATTGGACGCAGCAATATGATGCTAAAAAAATTTGCATTAATGCTAAAGAAAAATGCAATGTAGTCAATAACCTGCAGGGAGTCAGAAGCATGTACACTAAGCTGCACTCGTACCATTTAGTATGTTGCATAAGCTAAAATTAGCCAAAATGCTAATAATAGCATGATTGCTATTAGTAGCATGTGGAGCATCACTATCATGTTGTCTGTCATTACTTACTACATTCAGTATATGAAACATTGGTAATAAATAAGAAAAGCATTCTGATGCTCAGCATTAGCATCAACGCTAACCTGAGCTAAATTGTAGTCTAAAAATGCTAATGCTCTGGCTTCCACAAGCCAGTTGTAAAATGTGATTTAGACTGTTAATACTATAGCCGTACCTATGGCAGTGCATAGATTAACACTGTAGAAATGGCTTATTGCAAATCAGTATTACATAAACTGATGGGTTTTAAATGGTAAATAGACTGAACTTATAGCAATTTATTTGACTATTTCTGACAAATCAAATTGCTTCAGGCTAGTCCCACATTCACACACTGATATGCAGCTTAGTAGGCTATTTGAGCTTGGGTGCCTTGCCCAGGGCACAGTAACATGTGCTGGAGAAAGCAGGAGTCTAACTTGTAACCTTCCAATTGAAAGACAGTTGCCCGTGTTGCTAATGACTGAAGCTTTTGCCAGATCCATCACCACATTTCTGTGGCTGATCTGATTCACAGCAACAATCAACAGCTGAACTCATTGTTCAATGAAATTCAGTACCAGACTGACATCTATATAAACTTTGGACATGTCCTCCTGACTCACGGTCTGAAATAAAAAAAAAAAATAAAGAGGTCATTGTTTTTTTCTTGAAAATTTTCAAGCGTCATACTAAGTATTTTAATTCACATTCAAAAATTCAGAGAAATAATAATTTTATGCAAGCAAAATATGAATAATCACAGGAAATATGTATTCTTCCCACAATGCATTGTGACCTCTCTGAGCCCGTTTGTGATAGTACAGCTGCCTATACTGAGCTAAATAGTAGTCAGAAACCTGTGGAGAGTCAGAAAAATGTTGATTAAGCTCCTATTTGCACCTCTCAACATTGTCAAAAAATTCAAGTATAAAATATAACATTCAAAGGCAAAAACAGGATCAATAAACACTCCAGAGTAACTCAATGAAAACTTCCTGTTAGCATAGCGGCTAGCTGGTTACTGCTAGTTCTGATTGACTGTTTCCGGCTGAGCGGAGTAATTAATTTTACAGGTTATTTGATTAGCTTTCTGACCGTCATGCTAATCCGGGTGAGTGTTTGTAGCTGCGCGCTGCTTTACCGGCTGTCTGATCCTCCATGTCTTTTTTTACTGCAGTGAGCCTCGATGTAGCCAATCTGCGTCAAGTATTAGCTTCATTGTGTTGATATATTTTGACGAGCTCCGCCGCTGTGAGTCCAGCTGCACATGCAGGTTATTGGCAACAAGAGACAACGATCGCAGCGCACCGCTAATTGACACTGTTAATGATTAACGAGCTTCAGACCGACACTGAAGCTTGCACATGTTGTCACTCACGGTACAAAATATTAAAAAAATAAAGACAGTCTATAATAGTTTATTTGTCTAAATCTTTCAGCCTTCATACTAAGGATGTCATTTCACACTGAAAAATTCAGAGAAATAATAATTTTATCTAAACAAAATATCAATAGTCACAGGAAATACTCTCTGCTGTCTCTCAGAGTAATGGCTGCCGCTGGCTGGAACCCGTTACTATGGTAATTAATGCCCCGCAGCTGTGAGGAGACAAAGAGCGGGAAAATCCTCTTCTCCCTCGTTTCTATACTTGGGAGACACCCAGCGCCAGTCTGAAGGACCCTGACAAAAATCCATAAGCCCTAGGAAATTTTTGAAAACATTTTACGGGAGCAGGGATGTGTATCTATGTTCTGACCAAGTTTTAGACCAATAGGGCAATATTTATGCCTGTGAGGGCGAGTTAAACACAGTTTTTCAGTAAGCCATCAGGAGTCCTGTGTGTGTGTTTCAGACAGAAAGGTTACTGATGCTGTGAGTTCCTCAATCTCCAATTTTTTCGTTTTTATTAATTTTTGTCGTCATTTTAAGTCAGAATCCCAACAAAAGTAATAGCTCCCTTCTCGGCACCGAGCCGCACGATTTGATACCACTTTTGTGGGTGGCACGCAGCGGTACGAGCCGCATTAACGGTGATGGAAGAATAATAAATAATAAACAGACATTCTATTGACAGAAGAACAGTAAGTGCCTGCCATGCAAATGCATGGAGGCAGTGACTGACCTGCAGGTCAGTCACTGCCTCCATGCATTTGCATGGCAGGCCCTAACTAGAAAATTCCTGCAGAAATTTTAAAGGGCCTGCCAAAGTGTGCCCGTCGGATTTTTAATAAAGCGTTCTGATGGTAAAAATTAGCAATAATGCTAAAGAAAGCTGCAATGTAGTCAATAACCTGCGGGGAGTCAGAAGCATGTTGACTAAGCTCATCTCGTACCAATTAGTATGTTGCATAAGCTAAAATTAGCCAAAATGCTAATGTTATAATGAATGGTATCAGTATCATGTTTTGCATCACTAGCATGTTGTCTGTCATTACTTACTCCATTCATTATACGAAATGTTGCTACTGACTAAGAACAATATTCCGATGCTTAATATTAGCATCAATGCTAACCTGAGCTATATTGTACTCAAAAACCTGTGGAGAGTCAAAAACATGTTGATGAAGCTATACTTGCACCATTAATTTTGTTAAAATTAATGCATAAGGTGAAATTAGTCAAAATGCTAATGTTAGCATGATTACTATCAGTATCATGTTTGGTATCACTAGCAGGTTGTCTGTCATTGCTTACTCCATTCACAATACAAAATGTTGCTAGTAAGTAAGAAAAGTGTTCTGATGCTTAATATTAGCATCAATGCTATGCTAAGTTTATTTGTAGTCCAAAAATGTTATTGCTCTAGTTTCCACAAGCCAATTCTATAATAAGAAATATAATGCCAATACTATTACCCTACCTATGGCAGTGCACAGACTCACACGGTTTAAATGGCCTATTTAAAGTCAGTATTACACAAACTGATGGGTCTTACACTGTTCATCATCAATTGTTAATGATTGAAGCTCTTGCCAGGTTATAGTTCTATAGCTGATCTAAATCACTGCAATAGTGCAACACCTGAACCCAACAGGTAATATCACTTACCTGAGAGGATTATCGAGGCTTTTATGTTGAAATTTTCAGTAAGCTTCATTTGAAATGGCAACACTAATCCCAATTGTAACAGTAGTTGTCTTAAACAGTTATCTAATGCCCAAAAGAGCAATTACATGATGAAAAAAATGGTCAAGGCTTTTATTTTGAAATTTTCATTAAGATTAATATGAAATGGCCACACTAATTCCAAGTGTTATTGTGATTAAGCTAAATCAGTTATATAATGCTCAAAACACAAGTAGTTCTGTATAGCAGCCAAGTCCTCCTCTGCAGTAACAGACAGTTCCGCCATGTTGTAAATTCTGTCATTCTGAGTCATGGCCGTAGGTAGAACTACAGTTAATATGGCCGGTTTGTAGTCCAAAGCAGAAGCTCTGCCTTTCTCTGTCTTCTGTTGCCATGGTGATCAATCCTAAATTCCAACTGTCAGCTGGGGGAGTGAAGTGCAGGGCAGATTGTATGTAATATAGAGGGATCGACGTCAGTTACCCCTTCCCATAATTTTACTCTGAAGCACCTGGACAGAAAACCGTAAGCCCTAGAAAAATTTCGAAAACATTTTACCGGAGCAGACAAATTTATCTATGTCATGACCGACTTTCATACCAATAGAGCAATTTTTGAAGGCATAAGAGCGATTTCAAAATTATCTTTGGGACAAAAATCCATTCTGTTTCTCACTCTAAAAAACGGCAGTTGATTTCAGTTACACTCTAAGGTTTCGGCAGTTGGAAATTTCGCTCGTTTTTCGCTTTTTACGTCGCCGTCGTAACTCCGATCCCCAATAAAAGTAATAGCTCACTTCTCGGCGCCGAGCCGCTCGATTTGATACCACTTTTGTGGGTGGGCACGCAGCGGTACGAGCCGCATTAACGGTAATGGAAGAATAATAAATAATAAAGAGACATTCTATTAGGTGTAGAACAATAAGTGCCTGCCATGCAATTGCATGGAGGCAGTGACTGACCTGCTTCGCAGGTCAGTCACTGCTCTCCTTATGCATTGCAATGGCAGGCCCTAACTAGAAAATTCCTGCAGAAATTTTGAAGGGCCTGCCAAAGTGTGCCCGTCGGATTAATAATGTATTCTGATGGTAAAAATTAGCAATAATGCTAAAGAAAGCTGCAATGTAGTAAATAACTTGCAGGGAGTCAGAAGCATGCTCACTTAGCTTTTCTAGCACCATTTAGTATGTTACATAATGTAAAATTAGCCAAAATGCTAATGTTAGCATGAATGCTATCAGCATCATGTTTTGCATCACTATCATGTTGTCTGTCATTACTTACTCCATTCAGTATATGAAACATTGGTAATAAGTAAGAAAAGTGTTCTGATGCTCAACATTAGCATCAACGCTAACCTGAGCTAAATAGTAGTCAAAAACCTGTGGAGAGTCAGAAAAATGTTGATTAAGCTCCTACTTGCACCTCTCAACATTGACAAAAAATTCAAGTATAAAACTTAACATTCAAAGGCAAAAACAGGATCAATCAACATTTCAGAGTTACTGAATGAAAACTTCCTGTTAGCATAGCGGCTAGCTGGTTACTGCTAGTTCTGATTGACTGTTTCCGGCTGAACAGGGAGGAGATCGATTATATTTTAGAGATTATCTGTCTCATGTTAGGACAGCGAAAGTTTTAATACGCATGTAAAATGTATTTTTTTACGTAGATGCTGCAGCTTTAAACAGGTTCGGTCAGAGAGTCACTAACAGGTGGAGCAGAAGCGGCTCCGTGCCAAATATTAAATGTTACTGCCTGTAGCTAGCAGCGGTTCAAGAGCAGAACCAGCGTCTTACATCACAGATCTAAGATTTAAATAATTTTACAGGTTATTTGTTTAGCTTCTGCGCGCTGCTTTACCGGCTGTCTGATCCTCCATGTCTTTTTTTACTGCAGTGAGCCTCGATGTAGCCAATCTTCGTCAAGTATTAGCTTCATTGTGTTGATATATTTTGCTTCATTGTGTTGATATATTTTGACGAGCTCCGCCGCTGTGAGTCCAGCTGCACATGCAGGTTATTGGCAACAAGAGACAATGATCGCAGCGCACCGCTAATTGACACTGTTAATGATTAACGAGCTTCAGACCGAGACTGAAGCTTCGCACATGTTCTCACTCACGGTACAAAATATTAAAAAAATTACAACAGTCCATAATCTCTAAATCTTTCAGCCTTCATAGTAAGGATGTCATTTCACACTGAAAAATTCAGAGAAATAATAATTTTATCTAAACAAAATATCAATAGTCACAGGAAATACTCTCTGCTGTCTCTCAGAGTAATGGCTGCCGCTGGCTGGAACCCGTTACTATGGTAATTAATGCCCCGCAGCTGTGAGGAGACAAAGAGCGGGAAAATCCTCTTCTCCCTAGTTTCTATACTTGGGAGACACCCAGCGCCAGTCTGAAGGACCCTGACAAAAATCCATAAGCCCTAGGAAATTTTTGAAAACATTTTACGGGAGCAGGGATGTGTATCTATGTTATGACCAAGTTTTAGACCAATAGGGCAATATTTATGCCTGTGAGGGCGAGTTAAACACAGTTTTTCAGTAAGCCATCAGGAGTCCTGTGTGTGTGTTTCAGACAGAAAGGTTACTGATGCTGCGAGTTCCTCAATCTCCAATTTTTTCGTTTTTATTAATTTTTGTCGTCATTTTAAGTCAGAATCCCAACAAAAGTAATAGCTCACTTCTCGGCACCGAGCCGCTCGATTTGATACCACTTTTGTGGGTGGGCACGCAGCGGTACGAGCCGCATTAACGGTAATGGAAGAAAAATAAAGATATATAATATAAACTAGAAAATTCCGCAGAAATTTTAAAGGGCCTGCCAAAGTGTGCCCGTCGGATTTTTAATAAAACGTTCATTACTTATTCCATTCAGTATATGAAACATTGGTATTAAGCAAGAAAATCGTTCTGATGCTTAACATTAGCATCAATGCTAACCTGAGCTAAATTGTAGTCAAAAACCTGTGGAGAGTCAAAAACATGTTGATGAAGCTGTACTTGCACCATTAATTTTGTTAAAATTAACACATAAGGTGAAATTAGCCAAAATGCTAATGTTAGCATGATTGCTATCAGTTCCATGTTTGGAATCAGTAGCGTGTTGTCTGTCATTACTTACTCCATTCATTATATGAAATGTTGCTAATAAGTAAGAAAAGTGTTCTGATGCTCAACATTAGCATCAACGCTAACCTGAGCTAAATAGTAGTCAAAAACCTGTGGAGAGTCAGAAAAATGTTGATTAAGCTCCTACTTGCACCTCTCAACATTGACAAAAAATTCAAGTATAAAACATAACATTCAAAGGCAAAAACAGGATCAATCAACATTTCAGAGTTACTGAATGAAAACTTCCTGTTAGCATAGCGGCTAGCTGGTTACTGCTAGTTCTGATTGACTGTTCCCTGCAGAACAGGGAGGAGATCGATTATTTTTTAGAGATTATCTGTCTCATGTTAGGACAGCGAAAGTTTTAGTACGCATGTAAAATGTATTTTTTTAGTTAGATGCTGCAGCTTTAAACAGGTTCGGTCAGAGTCACTAACAGGTGGAGCAGAAGCGGCTCCGTGCCAAATATTAAATGTTACTGCCTGTAGCTAGCAGCGGTTCAAGAGCAGAACCAGCGTCTTACATCACAGATCTAAGATTTAAATAATTTTACAGGTTATTTGATTAGCTTTCTGACCGTCATGCTAATCCGGGTGAGTGTTTGTAGCTGCGCGCTGCTTTACCGGCTGTCTGATCCTCCATGTCTTTTTTTACTGCAGTGAGCCTCGATGTAGCCAATCTGCGTCAAGTATTAGCTTCATTGTGTTGATATATTTTGACGAGCTCCGCCGCTGTGAGTCCAGCTGCACATGCAGGTTATTGGCAACAAGAGACAACGATCGCAGCGCACCGCTAATTGACACTGTTAATGATTAACGAGCTTCAGACCGAGACTGAAGCTTCGCACATGTTCTCACTCACGGTACAAAATATTAAAAAAATAAAGACAGTCCATAATAGTTTATTTGTCTAAATCTTTCAGCCTTCATACTAAGGATGTCATTTCACACTGAAAAATTCAGAGAAAAAATAATTTTATCTAAACAAAATATCAATAGTCACAGGAAATACTCTCTGCTGTTTCTCAGAGTAATGGCTGCCGCTGGCTGGAACCCGTTACTATGGTAATTAATGCCCCGCAGCTGTGAGGAGACAAAGAGCGGGAAAATCCTCTTCTCCCTCGTTTCTATACTTGGGAGACACCCAACGCCAGTCTGAAGGACCCTGACAAAAATCCATAAGCCCTAGACAATTTTTGAAAACATTTTACGGGAGCAGGGATGTGTATCTATGTTCTGACCAAGTTTTAGACCAATAGGGCAATATTTATGCCTGTGAGGGCGAGTTAAACACAGTTTTTCAGTAAGCCATCAGGAGTCCTGTGTGTGTGTTTCAGACAGAAAGGTTACTGATGCTGCGAGTTCCTCAATCTCCAATTTTTTCGTTTTTATTAATTTTTGTCGTCATTTTAAGTCAGAATCCCAATAAAAGTAATAGCTCCCTTCCCGGGCACGAGCCGCTCGATTTGATACCACTTTTGTGGGTGGGCACGCAGCGGTACGAGCCGCATTAACGGTAATGGAAGAAGATGTTATAATAACTAGAAAATTCCTGCAGAAATTTTGAAGGGCCTGCCAAAGTGTGCCCGTCGGATTAATAAAGCGTTCTGATGGTAAAAATAAGCAATAATGCTAAAGAAAGCCGCAATGTAGTCAATAACCTGCAGGGAGTCAGAAGCATCTTGACTAAGGTCTTCTCGTACCATTTAGTATGTTGCATAAGCTAAAATTAGCCAAAATGCTAATGTTAGCATGAATGCTATCAATAGCATGTAAAGCATCACAAGCATGTGGTCTGTCATTACTTATTCCATTCATTATATGAAACATTGGTATTAAGTAAGAAAATTGTTCTGATGCTTAACATTAGCATCAATGCTATCCTGAGCTAAATTGTAGTCAAAAACCTGTGGAGAGTCAGAAACATGTTGATGAAGCTGTACTTGCACCATTAATTTTGTTAAAAATAATGCATAAGGTGAAATTAGTCAAAATGCTAATGTTAGCATGATTGCTATCAGTATCATGTTTGGTATCACTAGCATGTTGTCTGTCATTACTTACTCCATTCACAATACAAAATATTGCTAATAGGTAAGAAAAGTGTTCTGATACTTAATATTAGCATCAATGCTAGGCTAATTTAAATTGTAGTCCAAAAATGTTATTGCTCTAGTTTCCATAAGCCAGTTCTATAATCAGAAATATAATGCCAATACTATCACCCTACCTATGGCAGTGCACAGACTTACACGGTTAAAATGGCCTAATTAAGGTCAGTATTACACAAACTGATGGGTCTTACACTGTTCATCATCAATTGTTAATGATTGAAGCTCTTGCCAGATCCAACACCATAGTTCTATAGCTGATCTAATACACTGCAATAGTGCAACAGCTGAACCCAACAGCTAATATTACTAATCTGAGAGGATTATTGAAGCTTTTATTTTGAAATTTTTATTAAGCTTCATTTGAAATGGCCGCACTAATCCCATTTGTAAGAGTAATTGTGTTAAATCAGTTATATAATGCTCAAAACACAAGTAGTTCTAAATAGCAGCCAAGTCCTCCTCTGCAGTAACAGACAGTTCCGCCATGTTGTAAATTCTGACATTCTGAGTCATGGCCGTAGATAGAACTACAGTTAATATGGCCGGTTTGTAGTCCAAAGCAGAAGCTCTGCCTTTCTCTGTCTTCTGTTGCCATGGTGATCAATCCTAAATTCCAACTGTCAGCTGGGGGAGTGAAGTGCAGGGCAGAATGTATCTAATATAGAGGGATCGACGTCAGTTACCCCTTCCCATAATTTTACTCTGAAGCACCTGGACAGAAAACCGTAAGACCTAGAGAAATTTCGAAAACATTTTACCGGAGCAGACATATTTTTCTATGTCATGACCGACATTCATACCAATAGAGCAATTTTTGAAGGCATAAGAGCGATTTCAAAATCATCTTTGGGTCAAAAATCCACTCTGTTTCTCACTCTAAAAAACGGCAGTTGATTTCAGTTACACTCTAAGGTTTCGGCAGTTGGAAATTTCGCTCGTTTTTCGCTTTTTACGTCGCCGTCGTAACTCCGATCCCCAATAAAAGTAATAGCTCCCTTCTCGGCGCCGAGCCGCACGATTTGATACCACTTTTGTGGGTGGGCACGCAGCGGTACGAGCCGCATTAACGGTGACGGAAGAATAATAAATAATAACTAGAAAATTCCGCAGAAATTTTAAAGGGCCTGCCAAAGTGTGCCCGTCGGATTTTTAATAAAACGTTCATTACTTATTCCATTCAGTATATGAAACATTGGTATTAAGCAAGAAAATCGTTCTGATGCTTAACATTAGCATCAATGCTAACCTGAGCTAAATTGTAGTCAAAAACCTGTGGAGAGTCAAAAACATGTTGATGAAGCTGTACTTGCACCATTAATTTTGTTAAAATTAACACATAAGGTGAAATTAGCCAAAATGCTAATGTTAGCATGATTGCTATCAGTTCCATGTTTGGAATCAGTAGCGTGTTGTCTGTCATTACTTACTCCATTCATTATATGAAATGTTGCTAATAAGTAAGAAAAGTGTTCTGATGCTCAACATTAGCATCAACGCTAACCTGAGCTAAATAGTAGTCAAAAACCTGTGGAGAGTCAGAAAAATGTTGATTAAGCTCCTACTTGCACCTCTCAACATTGACAAAAAATTCAAGTATAAAACATAACATTCAAAGGCAAAAACAGGATCAATCAACATTTCAGAGTTACTGAATGAAAACTTCCTGTTAGCATAGCGGCTAGCTGGTTACTGCTAGTTCTCATTTACTGTTTCCGGCAGAACAGGGAGGAGATCGATTATTTTTTAGAGATTATCTGTCTCATGTTAGGACAGCGAAAGTTTTAGTACGCATGTAAAATGTATTTTTTTAGTTAGATGCTGCAGCTTTAAAGAGGTTCGGTCAGAGTCACTAACAGGTGGAGCAGAAGCGGCTCCGTGCCAAATATTAAATGTTACTGCCTGTAGCTAGCAGCGGTTCAAGAGCAGAACCAGCGTCTTACATCACAGATCTAAGATTTAAATAATTTTACAGGTTATTAGTTTAGCTTTCTGACCGTCATGCTAATCCGGGTGAGTGTTTGTAGCTGCGCGCTGCTTTACCGGCTGTCTGATCCTCCATGTCTTTTTTTACTGCAGTGAGCCTCGATGTAGCCAATCTGCGTCAAGTATTAGCTTCATTGTGTTGATATATTTTGACGAGCTCCGCCGCTGTGAGTCCAGCTGCACATGCAGGTTATTGGCAACAAGAGACAACGATCGCAGCGCACCGCTAATTGACACTGTTAATGATTAACGAGCTTCAGACCGAGACTGAAGCTGCGCACATGTTCTCACTCACGGTACAAAATATTAAAAAAATAAAGACAGTCCATAATAGTTTATTTGTCTAAATCTTTCAGCCTTCATACTAAGGATGTCATTTCACACTGAAAAATTCAGAGAAAAAATAATTTTATCTAAACAAAATATCAATAGTCACAGGAAATACTCTCTGCTGTTTCTCAGAGTAATGGCTGCCGCTGGCTGGAACCCGTTACTATGGTAATTAATGCCCCGCAGCTGTGAGGAGACAAAGAGCGGGAAAATCCTCTTCTCCCTCGTTTCTATACTTGGGAGACACCCAGCGCCAGTCTGAAGGACCCTGACAAAAATCCATAAGCCCTAGAAAATTTTTGAAAACATTTTACGGGAGCAGGGATGTGTATCTATGTTCTGACCAAGTTTTAGACCAATAGGGCAATATTTATGCCTGTGAGGGCGAGTTAAACACAGTTTTTCAGTAAGCCATCAGGAGTCCTGTGTGTGTGTTTCAGACAGAAAGGTTACTGATGCTGCGAGTTCCTCAATCTCCAATTTTTTCGTTTTTATTCATTTTTGTCGTCATTTTAAGTCAGAATCCCAACAAAAGTAATAGCTCCCTTCTCGGCACCGAGCCGCACGATTTGATACCACTTTTGTGGGTGGGCACGCAGCGGTACGAGCCGCATTAACGGTGACGGAAGAATAATAAATAATAACTAGAAAATTCCTGCAGAAATTTTGAAGGGCCTGCCAAAGTGTGCCCGTCGGATTAATAAAGCGTTCTGATGGTAAAAATTAGCAATAATGCTAAAGAAAGCTGTAATGTAGTCAATAACTTGCAGGGAGTCAAAAGCATGCTCACTTAGCTTTTCTCGCATCATTTAGTATGTTACATAAGGTAAAATTAGCCAAAATGCTAATTTTAGCATGAATGCTGTCAGTAGCATGTAGAGCATCACTAGCATGTTGTCTGACATTACTTAATACATTCAGTATATGAAACATTTGTAATAAGTAAGAAAAGCATCCTGAAGCCCAACATTAGCATCAATGCTAACCTGAGCTAAATTGTAGTCAAAAACCTGTGGAGAGTTAGAAACATGTTGATGAAGCTGTACTTACACCATTCATTATGTTAATATTAAAGCATAAGCTAAAATTAGCCAATATGCTAATGTTAGCCTAAATGCTGGCATGCCGAGAATGAAAAGAAAAAGTATTTTAAAATTATTGCACCACCTATGAATATGCAAGCTTTTATTTTGAAACTTTCAGTAAGCTTCTTTTTAAATGACCACACTAATTCAATGTGTAGCAGTGATTTGGTTAAACCAGTGATGTAAAGCCCAAAAGACCAATATTTCATGTAAAAATGGTCAAGGCTTTTATTTTGAAATCTCTAAGCTTCATTTTAAATAGCAACACTGATCCAATGTGTAGCAGTGGTTGTGTTAAACAAGTTAAATACTAGCCCTCTGTTTTAACTGAGGGGTCGCCATAGTTAGAACTATAGCAGTCCATTTAGTGTACTAAACATTGCTAATGAATAAGAAAATTGGCTAAAAGCTTATTTCAGGTGAAATGCTAATGCACTGATTTGCGCAAGTCAGTGCCATAACTTGAGAGAAAATGCTGATAAAGGACAACATTATTGCACTGCCTAAGGTGGTGCAATAACTTGACAGAATAATATGATTAAAGCTATTATAATTGCACCGCCTGTGGCGGTGCACTTACTGGAGGGCATTAAGGAGGCTTTTATTTTGAAATTTTAGGAAGCTTAATTTGAAATGGCAACAATAATCCCATTACTAACAATGTTTTTTTAAACAGTTATCTAATACAAAATAGAGCAATTACATGATGTAAAAATTGTCAAGGCTTTTATTTTGAAATTTTTCATATGATTAATTTAAAATGGCAACATTCATCCCATTTGTAACAGTGGGTTTCTTAAACAGGTATCTAATGCCCAAAAGAGCAATTACATGATGTAAAAATGGTTAAGGCTTTTATTTTGAAATTTTCAGTAAGCTTAATTTGAAATGGCCACATTAATTGGATATGTAATATTTATGGGGTTAAATCAGTTATATAACGCTCAAAACACAAGTAGCTCTAAATAGCAGCCAAGTCCTCCTCTGCAGTAACAGACAGTTCCGCCATGTTGTAAATTCTGACATTCTGAGTCATGGCCGTAGATAGAACTACAGTTAATATGGCCGGTTTGTAGTCCAAAGCAGAAGCTCTGCCTTTCTCTGTCTTCTGTTGCCATGGTGATCAATCCTAAATTCCAACTGTCAGCTGGGGGAGTGAAGTGCAGGGCAGATTGTATCTAATATAGAGGGATCGACGTCAGTTACCCCTTCCCATAATTTTACTCTGAAGCACCTGGACAGAAAACCGTAAGCCCTAGAAAAATTTCGAAAACATTTTACCGGAGCAGACAAATTTATCTATGTCATGACCGACTTTCATACCAATAGAGCAATTTTTGAAGGCATGAGAGCGATTTCAAAATTATCTTTGGGTCAAAATTCCACTCTGTTTCTCACTCTAAAAAAGCGGCAGTTGATGTCAGTTACACTCTGCGTTTCGGCAGTTGGAAATTTCGCTCGTTTTTCGCTTTTTACGTCGCCGTCGTAACTCCAATCCTCAATAAAAGTAATAGCTCCCTTCTCGGCGCCGAGCCGCTCGATTTGATACCACTTTTGTGGGTGGGCACGCAGCGGTACGAGCCGCATTAACGGTGACGGAAGAATAATAAATAATAATAAAGAGACATTCTATTGGGTGTAGAATAAGAAGTGCCTGCCATGCAAATGCATGGAGGCAGTGACTGACCTGCTTCGCAGGTCAGTCACTGCTCTCCTTATACATTGCAATGGCAGGCCCTAACTAGAAAATTCCGCAGAAATTTTAAAGGGCCTGCCAAAGTGTGCCCGTCGGATTAATAAAGCGTTCTGACCCTAACCCTAACCCTATTTGAGATTGGGTGCCTTGCCCAGGGGTACCGTAACATGTGCTGGAGAAAGCAGGAGTCTAACCTGTAACCTCCCAATTGAAAGCCACAGTTGCCCGTGTTGCTAATGACTGAAGCTTTTGCCAGATCCATCACAACATTACAGTGGCTGATCTGATTCACAGCAACAATCAACAGCTGAACTCATTGTTCAGTGAAATTCAGTACCAGACTGACATCTATATAAACTTTGGACATGTCCTCCTGACTCACGGTCTGAAATAAAAAAAATAAATAAAGAGGTCATTGTTTTTTTCTTGAAAATTTTCAAGCGTCATACTAAGTATTTTAATTCACATTCAAAAATTCAGAGAAATAATAATTTTATGCAAGCAAAATATGAATAATCACAGGAAATATGTATTCTTCCCACAATGCATTGTGACCTCTGAGCCCGTTTGTGAGAGTACAGCGCTGCTTTCCCGGCTGTCTGATCCTCCATGTCTTTTTTTACTGCAGTGAGCCTCGATGTAGCCAATCTGCGTCAAGTATTAGCTTCATTGTGTTGATATATTTTGACGAGCTCCGCCGCTGTGAGTCCAGCTGCACATGCAGGTTATTGGCAACAAGAGACAACGATCGCAGCGCACCGCTAATTGACACTGTTAATGATTAACGAGCTTCAGACCGAGACTGAAGCTTCGCACATGTTCTCACTCACGGTACAAAATATTAAAAAAATTACAACAGTCCATAATCTCTAAATCTTTCAGCCTTCATAGTAAGGATGTAATTTCACACTGAAAAATTCAGAGAAATAATAATTTTATCTAAACAAAATATCAATAGTCACAGGAAATACTCTCTGCTGTTTCTCAGAGTAATGGCTGCCGCTGGCTGGAACCCGTTACTATGGTAATTAATGCCCCGCAGCTGTGAGGAGACAAAGAGCGGGAAAATCCTCTTCTCCCTCGTTTCTATACTTGGGAGACACCCAGCGCCAGTCTGAAGGACCCTGACAAAAATCCATAAGCCCTAAAAAATTTTTGAAAACATTTTACGGGAGCAGGGATGTGTATCTATGTTCTGACCAAGTTTTAGACCAATAGGGCAATATTTATGCCTGTGAGGGCGAGTTAAACACAGTTTTTCAGTAAGCCATCAGGGGTCCTGTGTGTGTGTTTCAGACAGAAAGGTTACTGATGCTGCGAGTTCCTCAATCTCCAATTTTTTCGTTTTTATTAATTTTTGTCGTCATTTTAAGTCAGAATCCCAACAAAAGTAATAGCTCCCTTCTCGGCACCGAGCCGCTCGATTTGATACCACTTTTGTGGGTGGGCACGCAGCGGTACGAGCCGCATTAACGGTAATGGAAGAAAAATAAAGATATATATAAATAAAGAGACATTCTATTGGGTGTAGAACAATAAGTGCCTGCCATGCAAATGCATGGAGGCAGTGACTGACTTGCTTCGCAAGTCAGTCACTGCTCTCCTTATGCATTGCAATGGCAGGCCCTAATAATAAACAGACATTCTATTAGGTGTAGAATAAGAAGTGCCTGCCATGCAAATGCATGGAGGCAGTGACTGACCTGCTTCGCAGGTCAGTCACTGCTCTCCTTATGCATTGCAATGGCAGGCCCTAATAATAAAGAGACATTCTATTGGGTGTAGAACAATAAGTGCCTGCCATGCAAATGCATGGAGGCAGTGACTGACTTGCTTCGCAAGTCAGTCACTGCTCTCCTTATGCATTGCAATGGCAGGCCCTAATAAATTCAATGCATTCTCACTTATAGTGTTTCTGTTTTTCTTTATCTTTTTTATTATTCCGACTTCCGTACGTTTTTCAAAGTCCTACTACTTCCACAATCTTTCACCAATTGTAATAATTCATATATCAAAACGTTCAGCTTCTTCTGGAGATTTATGCTATGACTTTTGGTAAACTTCACTATTGCACTTTTTGAAATAATTGCACTTTTGTGCAAATTTTTGCTCCATTGAAATACATGGAGTTCAATGGAGCCAGATCCTAAAAATTCACTATTTTTGAGCATTCACTGTGTCATCATAATTTCACTTAGAAATCCCATTCAAACTTCAGCTTGTAGATACGCCCTTCAACTTATCTAAAGTGAAGACGGTACATCGATATCAATTACGGTTTGTCCACAAGTTGTCTCCAAGCGACCTAAAGTTTTCGATTTTTCCAAAAGTTAGAGTGCGGCTCTCTGTCCGCTAGAGTGTGGGAGAGAGTGGATTTCTGACCGCCAAATAATTTCTAACTCGCTCTCACGGCCACAAATATCGCCCGATTTGCATGAAAGTCGGTCAGAACATAGATAACAAGTTCTGCTCCGGTAAAATGTTTTCAAAATTTGTCTAGGGTTTACGGTTTTAGTTCAGGAGCTTGTGATCGATGAAGCGGAACGAGGCTCAGAGGTATCTTCCTCCATGTATTTTGAAAAATGTCAGACCTGAGCCCACATCATCTTTCTCTCATCACTGTTAATACTGTGAGTGAGTTACAGATATGAAACTCGGGTATATCGGAGAAGACAAATAGCCCTTTCAGACGGTTAAAGCGGCGTTCAAATACATGCTACGGTTCCTGAACGGGAAGAAGTTGTTCAAAGGGGTTTTTCTGTGGGAAACTGGCTGCTTTGATCAGAGAATTCTCTCCCTCTGCTTGCAGCACCTTGATGGGATTAATCACCATAGAAACGGAACCCAGCAGAGCAGCAGCTTCACAGAGGAGCAGCTTTGGACTACAAATACGCCATGATTGTAGTTCTAACTAGGTCTGACCACTACTTATTTACAGGGGGTTGAGAAGAATGTCAGAACTAAAACATGGCGGAACTGTCTGTCACCAGAGAGAAGGACTTGGCTGGTAGTGAGAACTACTTGTGTTTTGAGCATTATATGACTGATTTAACACAATTACTATTACATATTCTCCTATTCTTTCTATATATTTTGTCTTGTGCTCTGTTTTTATCTCTTTCTATGCATTATGCTTTTCTACTTTCCTGTTTAACTTCTGCTTCTACAGGTTTTAATATCTTTTACGCTTTTCTGCAATCTTTAATAAATTTTAGCAATTCATATATCAAAATGTTCTCTTTTTTTTAGATTTTATTCTTTTGGCTTTTCTCTGTTTTACTCCTTCAAATATTTCTACTAATTGTTTAAGCTTATTGCTGTTTCACTATTCAATTTTTTCTACTATTTCTATGTTTGCACTAATTTCTTATTGTTTCAATTATGCACTTTCTTAAGCTTAGTTTCACTTTTAATTTTTCACTATTAAATTGTTTCAACCATTTCTGGGTTTGCACAAATTTTCTCTTGTGCCAATTATGCTTTTTCTTAAGCTCTGTTCCACTTTTTGACTTTTTTAATTTCAGACCGTGAGTGAGAAGAACACGGACTGAATCTCATTAATCATTAACAGAGTCAAGTAGCGGTGAGCGGCGATCGTTGTCGATCAGCTGCATTTCATCCCCCAACCTGCTGTGCGGCTGCTCCCTGCACAGGAACCAATCCGAAGCGATCCTGAACTGCAAAGCACTGAGTGATGGGGAAGCTTGCGTGTTAATTGAAGCAGGACAAAATACATCAACACAACGAAGCTAATATGACACAAAAACAATGACGGATTTTAGCTACATCAAGGCTCAGTGGCGCAAAAAAGACACGGAGGATCAGACAGCAGGTAAAGCGGCGCAGCCACAAACACTAACCAAAAAAAATACATTTTACATACGTATTAAAACTTTCGCTGTCCTAACATGAGACAGATGATCTCTAAAAAATAATCGATCTCCTCCCTGTTCTGCATAATTACTCCGCTCAGCCAGAAACAGTCAATCAGAACTAGCAGTAACCAGCTAGCCGCTATGCTAACCAGATGTTTTCATTGAGTTACTCTGGAATATTTATTGATCCTGTTTTTGCCTTTGAATGTTACATTTTATACTTTATCTTTTTGGCAATGTTGAGAGGTGCAAGTACAAGCTTAATCAACATTTTTCTGACTCTCCACAGGTTTCTGACTACTATTTAGCTCAGTCTAGGCAGCGTGTACTCTCACAAACGGGCTCAGAGGTCACAATGCATTGTGGGAAGAATACATATTTCCTCTGATTATTCATATTTTGCTTGCATAAAATTATTATTTCTCTGAATTTTTGAATGTGAATTAAAATACTTAGTATGACGCTTGAAAATTTTCAAGAAAAAAAACAATTACCTCTTTATTTATTTTTTTATTTCAGACCGTGAGTCAGGAGGACATGTGACAAGTTTATATAGTTGTCAGTCTGGTACTGAATTTATTGAACAAAGAGTTTAGCTGTTGACTGTTGCTGTGAATCAGATCAGCCACAGAAATGTGGTGATGGATCTGGCAAAAGTTTCAGTCATTAGCAACATGGGTCGACTGTGTGGGTGGAGTCATTGTGTTGCAATTGGCAGGTTGCAGGCTTGATTCCAGCTTCCACTAGTCACATGTTGCTGTGTCTCTGAGTAAGGCACACAACCCCAAATTGCCTACCAAGCTGCATATGAATGTGAGTGTTTGAGTGCCAATGAGTGAATGTGGCATCAGTGTAAAGCGCTTTGAGTGGTCAAAAATGATTGGATATAGCACTATATAAGTTTAGTCCATTTACCATTTAAAACCCATCACTTCATGTAATACTGACATGCAATAAGCCATTTCAACAGTGTCAATCTATGCACTACAATTGATTACACTGCAGCTTTCTTTAGCATTACTGCTCATTTTTACCACCAGAATGTTTATTAAAAATCCGACGGGCACACATTGGCAAGCCCCGTAAAATTTCTGCAGGAATTTTCTAGTTTTGTACTGAATTCCGCTTATGCTAAATTTATGCTTTTTGATTATTTTTACTGTTCAAACTATTTCCATTTCTTCTGCTTTCCTTCACTTCTTATGCTTCTCTCTACTTTTTTTCTCCTGCTTTCCTTCACTTCTTATGCTATTTTTACTGTTCAACTTTTTATACTATTTTCATTTCTTCTGCTTTCCTTCACTTCTTATGCTTCTCTCTACTTTTTCTTGCATTTCTGCAGCAGACATTCTGCTAATATGCATTCTCACGGCTGTTTCGCAGGAACAGCTATTTTTCTAGTTATTATCCAGTCTTCCGTACGTTTTACAAAGTCCTACTACTTCCACAATCTTTCACTAATTGTAATAATTCATATATCAAAACGTTCAGCTTCTTCTGGAGATTTATGCTATATCTTTTGGTAAACTTCACTATTGCACTTTTTGAAATAATTGCACTTTTGTGCACATTTTTGCTCCATTGAAATACATGGAGCCAGATCCTAAAAATTCACTATTTTTGAGCATTCACTGTGTCATCATAATTTCACTTAGAAATCCCATTCAAACTTCAGCTTGTAGATACGCCCGTCATCTTATCTAAAGTGAAGACGGTACATCGATATCAATTACGGTTTGTCCACAACTTGTCTCCAAGCGACCTAAAGTTTTCGATTTTTCCAAAAGTTAGAGTGCGGCTCTCTGTCCGCTAGAGTGTGGGAGAGAGTGGATTTCTGACCGCCAAATAATTTCTAACTCGCTCTCACGGCCACAAATATCGCCCGATTTGCATGAAAGTCGGTCAGAACATAGATAACAAGTCCTGCTCCAGTAAAATGTTTTCAAAATTTGTCTAGGGTTTACGGTTTTTGTTCAGGAGCTTGTGATCGATGAAGCGGAACGAGGCTCAGAGGTATCTTCCTCCATGTATTTTGAAAAATGTCAGACCTGAGCCCACATCATCTTTCTCTCATCACTGTTAATACTGTGAGTGAGTTACAGATATGAAACTCGGGTATATCAGAGAAGACAAATAGCCCTTTCAGACGCTGCAAACGGCGTTCAAATACATGCCACGGTTCCTGAACAGGAAGAAGTTGTTCGAAGGGGCTTTTCTGTGGGAAACTGGCTGCTTTGATCAGAGAATTCTCTCCCCCTCTGCCCGCAGCAGGTGCACTGAATTAATTACCGTGGCAACGGAACACAGCAGAGACGCTGCTTTTGTGACATTTTTTTCTTCTGGTTTTTCTCTGTTTTAATCCTTCAAATATTTCTACTAATTGTTTAAGCTTATTGCTGTTTCACTATTCAATTTTTTCTACTATTTCTATGTTTGAACTAATTTCTTATTGTTTCAATTATGCACTTTCTTAAGCTTAGTTTCACTTTTAATTTTTCACTATTAAATTGTTTCAACCATTTCTGGGTTCGCAAAATTTTTTCTTGTGCCAATTATGCTTTTTCTTAAGCTCTGTTCCACTTTTTGACTTTTTTAAATTTCAGACCGTGAGTGAGAAGCACATGGACTGAATCTCATTAATCATTAACAGAGTCAAGTAGCGGTGAGCGGCGATCGTTGTCAATCAGCTGCGTTTCATCCCCCAACCTGCTGTGCGGCTGCCCCCCGCACAGGAACCAATCCGAAGCAATCCTGAACTGTAAAGCACCGACTGATGGGGAAGTTTGCGTGTTTGTGGTGGAAAATTGAAGCAGGACAAAATACATCAACACAACGAAGCTAATACGACATAAAAACAATGACAGAGCTTAGCCACATCAAGGCTCAGTGGAGCAAAAAAGACACGGAGGATCAGACAGCAGGCAAAGCAGTGCAGCCACAAACACTCACCCAGATCAGCATGACTGTCAGAAAGATAAACTAATAACCTGTAAAATGATTTAAATCTTAGAGCTGCGATGCAAGACGCTGGTTCTGTTCTTGAACCGCTACTAGCTACAGGCAGTAATGTTTAATATCTGACACGGAGCCGCTTCTGCTCCACCCGTTAGTGACTCTCTGACCGAACCTGTTTAAAGCTGCAGCATCTAACTAAAAAAATACATTTTACATAGTATTAAAACTTTCGCTGTCCTAACATGAGACAGATAATCTCTAAAAAATAATCGATCTCCTCCCTGTTCTGCATAATTACTCTGCTCAGCCAGAAACAGTCAATCAGAACTAGCAGTAACCAGCTAGCCACTATGCTAACCAGAAGTTTTCATTGAGTTACTCTGGAATGTTTATTGATCCTGTTTTTGCCTTTGAATGTTACGTTTTATACTTGAACTTTTTGGCAATGTTGAGAGGTGCAAGTAGGAACTTAATCAACATTTTTCTGACTCTCCACAGGTTTCTGACTACTATTTAGCTCAGTCTAGGCAGCTGTACTCTCACAAACGGGCTCAGAGAGGTCACAATGCATTGTGGGAAGAATACATATTTCCTGTGATTATTCATATTTTGCTTACATAAAATAATTATTTCTCTGAATTTTTGAATGTGAATTAAAATACATAGTATGACGCTTGAAAATTTTCAAGAAAAAAACAATTACTGAGTGTCTTTATTTTTTTATTTCAGACCGTGAGTCAGGAGGACATGTGACAAGTTTATATAGTTGTCAGTGTGGTACTGAATTTCATTGAACAATGAGTTCAGCTGTTGACTGTTGCTGTGAATCAGATCAGCTACAGAAATGTGGTGATGGATCTGGCAGAAGCTTCAGTCATTAGCAACACGGGCAATTGTGGCTGTGTGGGAGGAGTCGTTGTCTTGCGATTGGCAGGTTGTAGGTTTGATTTCAGCTTCCACCAGTCACATGTTGCTGTGTCCCTGGGCAAGGCACCCAACCCCAAATTTACTACCAAGCTGCATCTGAATGTGAGTGTTTGAGTGCCAATGCGTGAATGTGGCATCAGTGTAAAGCGCTTTGAGTGGTCAGAAATGATTGGATAAAGCACTATATAAGTTCAGTCCATTTACCATTTAAAACCCATCAGTTCATGTAATACTGACATGTAATAAGCCATTTCAACAGTGTCAATCTATGCACTACAATTGATTACACTGCAGCTTTCCTTAGCATTACTGCTCATTTTTACCACCAGAATGTTTATTAAAAATCCCACGGGCAAACATTGGCAAGCCCCGTAAAATTTCTGCAGGAATTTTCTAGTTTTGTACTGAATTCCGCTTATGCTAAATTTATGCTTTTTGATTATTTTTACTGTTCAAACTATTTCCATTTCTTCTGCTTTCCTTCACTTCTTATGCTTCTCTCTACTTTTTTTTCTCCTGCTTTCCTTCACTTCTTATGCTATTTTTACTGTCCAACTTTTTATACTATTTTCATTTCTCCTGCTTTCCTTCACTTCTTATGCTATTTTTACTGTTCAACTTTTTATACTATTTTCATTTCTTCTGCTTTCCTTCACTTCTTATGCTTCTCTCTACTTTTTCTTGCATTTCTGCAGCAGACATTCTGCTAATATGCATTCTCACGACTGTTTCGCAGGAACAGCTATTTTTCTAGTCTTTATTATTCTGTCTTCCGTATGTTTTACAAAGTTCTACTACTTCCACTATCTTTCACTAATTGTACTAATTCATATATCAAAATGTTCAGCTTCTTCTGGAGATTTATGCTATATCTTTTGGTAAACTTCACTATTGCACTTTTTGAAATAATTGCCCTTTTGTGCAATTTTTTGCCCCATTGAAATACATGGAGTTCAATGGTGCGAGATCCTAAAAATTCACAATTTTTGAGCATTCACTGTGTCATCATAATTTCACGTAGAAATCCCATTCAAACTTCAGCTTGTAGATACGCCCGTCATCTTCTAAAGTGAAGACGGTACATCGATATCAATTACGGTTTGTCCACAACTTCTCTCCAAGCAACCTAAAGTTTTTGATTTTTCGCAAAGTTAGAGTGCGGCTCTCTGTCCGTTAGACTGTGGGAGAGAGTGGATTTCTGACCGCCAAATAATTTCTAACTCGCTCTCACGGCCACAAATATCGCCCGATTTGCATGAAAGTCGGTCAGAACATAGATAACAAGTTCTCCGGTAAAATGTTTTCAAAATTTGTCTAGGGTTTACGGTTTTTGTTCAGGAGCTTGTGATCAATGAAGCGGAACGAGGCTCAGAGGTATCTTCCTCCATGTATTTTGAAAAATGTCAGACCTGAGCCAACATCTTCTTTCTCTCATTACTGTTAATACTGTGAATGAGGTAGAGATATGAAACACGGGTATATCGGAGAAGACAAATAGCCCTCTCATACGCTTCAAATGGTTTTCGAATACATGGCACGGTTCCTGAAAGGGAAGGAGTTGTTTGAAGGGCTTTTTGTGGGAAACTGGCTGCATTAATCAGAGAATTCTCTCACCCTCTGTGCCAGCAACAGGTGCACTGAATTAATTACCATAGCAACGGAAGACAGGGCAGAGGAGCCGCTTTGAATCACAGAGGAGCTGATTTAGACTACAAATACGCCATCATTGTAGTTCTAACTAGGTCTGAACTCTCAGTTATTTACAGGGGGTTGAGAAGAATGTCAGAACTAAAACATGGTGGAACTGTCTGTCACCAGAGAGAAGGACTTGGCTGGTATTGAGAACTACTTGTGTTTTGAGCATTATATAACTGATTTAAACCAATTACTATTACACATGGGATTAGTGTGGCATTAATTTCAAAATAAAAGCCTCAGTAATTCTCTCAGGTAAGTGATATTAGCTTTTATTATTTTTCCCCTCGAGTTAGTTAAAATATTAGATTAGAAGATAATATAATATATATTATTAAAATGTTATAAACATTTGCTAGGGCTTATGGTTTGTCTTCTGCGTCCAGCGTCCAGCGTCTCAGGTATCTGAGACTCATTGTCTCAGATACCTGAGACACTGAGTGTCTCAGGTATAGAATGACTCCAGCAAACTGTCTGACAGAGAGAGCCAGCCCAGGTCCAGATAATTAATTACCATAGCAACGGGTCACAGAGAGAGGCAGCTTGTACTCTCACAAACGGGCTCAGAGAGAGGTCACAATGCATTGTGGGAAGAATACATATTTCCTGTGACTATTCATATTTTGCTTACATAAATTTATTAGTTCTCTGAATTTTTGAATATGAATTAAAATACTTAGTATGACGCTTGAAAATTTTCAAGAAAAAAAACAATTACCGAATCTCTTTATTTATTTTTTTATTTCAGACCGTGAGTCAGGAGGACATGTGCAAAGTTTATATAGTTGTCAGTCTGGTACTGAATTTCATTGAACAATGAGTTCAACTGTTGACTGTTGCTGTGAATCAGATCAGCCACAGAAATGTGGTGATGAATCTGGCAAGAGCTTCAGTCATTAGCAACACGGGCAACTGGGCAATTGTGGCTGTGCGGGTAGAGTCGTAGTCTTGCAATTGGAAGGTTGCAGGTTCAATTCCAGCTTCCTCCAGCCACATGTCACCGTGCCCCTGTGCAAGGCACCCAATCCCAAATAGCCCACTGAGCTGCATATGGGTGTATGAATGTCTGAGCATTTGTGCATGTGAATGTGGCTATAGTGTAAAGCGCTTTGAGTGATCAGATAAAGCGCTATATAAGTTCAGTCCATTTAAAACCCATCAGTTTATGTAATAATGACTTGTAATAAGCCATTTCAACAGTGGCAATCTATGAACTTTTCTGTATGCCTTCCTATTCTGTTGGTTTTACAATCTTTCAGCTTGTGCACTCTTCTCTATGCCTTCTACTCCTATTTTATTCTTTTTTCTGTTGCTATGTTTCACTGTTCCAACTCTTTCAACTACTGTATTTCTAGTTGTGTACTGATTTCAGCTTCTGCTAATTTTTTTGCTTTTCTATTTGTTTCACTGTTCAGCTGTTTAAACTATTTCTATTTTTCAGCTTTCTTTGACTTCTTGTGCTTTTCTCTACTTTTTCTTGCATTTCTGCAGCAGACATTCTGCAAAAATGCATTCTTACGGCTGTTTCGCTAGGAACAGCTATTTTTCTAGTTTTAGTGATATTTTCCTTCAAGATACATTTACCTAACGCTGGAATAAATGCAATGTACATTATGCAGCAAAGGAAATTAGAAGACATATATCCATTATGGAGATGATCGGTTTTGGACGGGCGATGTGCCCCTATTGCATAAGAGATACTGAAGAATGACTATCATTAACGATACAGGGAAGAAGCTTTTTAATTATCTTGCTTTGCTAGCAAAAACGACTATAGTTAGCTATCGTTAGCAAAGTCAGAACGTCGCCTTCTGACTTTGCTATCAGTCAGAAAGCGACTGATAGCAAAGTCGTTAGCTATCAGCTAGCTAATAGCACAGTAACAGCCTAATGTCTGTATAATAAAATCCTGAATCTATAGAAGTTTCTCCTCACCTGTCTGTCTCCTCCACTCAGTAGTTCTTCAGAGAAAGGCAGACAGAGGCCTGTCAGTGTTTGTTGTATTTATTACCTCTCTGCTTAAACCGATACTCGGTGCTGAAGTAGAAACGATACTTCAACGTTTACCGTCATCTGACAAGTAGCAAGTTACTCCACTTTATTCACCGAAAAACTTTTTTTAAATCACCAAAACTGTTCTGTAATCTGGAACGTTCGCTATGTTGAGCTCCAGTTAGCCGCCTTATCTCACTGCGCAAGAGGCAACTGCATTATGCGTCACGGGCAAAAGGTCAAAGGTAACAAGGTGACCGGAGGGCTTATTATTGTAATGACGCCAGCACACCACAGATGTAGTCCCATCAAATGGGTTTATTAGTAAACAGAAACGAGCCGTTATTTCTGAGTTCACAGCTTACACCTCTAACCAACCGTGGGCTCCCTGAACTAGCTTCCTGCTAACACACCCGAACTCCCTCCTCTTCCAGTCCTGTCCTGCTACTCATAGAAATAATATAAGTGTAGACAACAGAAGAAGCCTCAGCACGGAGGGATATTGTTGTTTGGATCTATGGATTATTGATGTGAGGCTCCACAGACAACATTTCACAAGTAAGATGGACATATTATTGTGTATATATTGTTATTGGAATATTACTTTACTGTATTTATGTCTACTGGCGAGATACCAGCTAATATTAGCTAGAATGATGGTGTAATACGGGGTTCAGCCCCGATGTGAAGCATAACTGAGATTCTGTAAATTTAAAAACATTAATTATTCTCTAACATTGACTGAGATTATCTGACACAAGAGCCTGTATTAGAAATGAAACAATGTAACATATATTATAAAACTTATATTATGTGTTATAACATTCACACAGCAAAGTTTACACAGGTGGTAAAGACTATTATTATGTAATTCTTTCACTTGTAAGATACATCCCAAATCTTCCGTTTTTGTTTTGAAAGTTTCATAAAGACACGATGTGAGGAAGAAGAGAGAGAATCTATAGAGAGACGGATTCGCTGCAGCAGGATGAATCTCGGATTTTGGACTCAATCTCTGAAGCTAGAACTCCTCATCTGAAAAAAAAAAAAAAAAATATATATATATATATATATATATATATATATATACAGACATACATATAAACATGTACAGACATACATATAAACATGTATCCAATATATATTATTCAGTATTAGAGGTGTGCCGATCGATAGGTCACCGATCACAATCGGGCCGATTTTTGTGAAAAAGTTCATGATCGGTGATCGGCGATCATTGGCTCTTGAACCGATACCGATCACCTGCATCTCATTTCTCAGCCTGCCTGTGCAGCTGGTCTCCTCTTTCCTTCACTCTGCGCAAATGCGCAGCAACAAATCCTAAGCGATGTGGAACTATAACGCACTGAGTGAATGGGGAAGTTTGCGTGTCGCGGCAGAAAATTGAAGTAGGTCAAAATGCATCAACACAACGAAGCTAATACGACATGAAAACAAAGACATACTTGACGGAGTTTGGCTACATCGAGGCTCACTGCAGTAAAAAGACATATGGAGGATCAGACAGCAGGTAAAGCAGCACAGCTACAAACACTCACCCGGATTAGCATGACAGTCAGAAAGCTAAACTAATAACCTGTAAAATGATTTAAGTCTTCGAGCTGCGATGTAAGACGCTGGTTCTGCTCTTGCTGTTGAACCGCTGCTACGCTACAGGTAGTAATATTTAATATTTAGTAATATTTGACAGACGGAGCCGCTTCTGCTCCACCTGGTAGTGACTCTCACACCAAACCTGTTTAAAGCTGCAGCATCTAACTTAAAAAATACATTTTACATATCTATTAAAACTTTCGCTGTCCTAACATGAGACAGATAATCTCTGAAAAAATAATCAATCTCCTCCCTGTTCTGCATAATTACTCACCTCAGTCAGAAACAGCCAATCAGAACTAGCAGTAATCAGCTAGCCGCCATGCTATCAGGAAGTTTTCATTCAGTAACTCAGGATAGTTTATTGTAATGAATCCTGTATTTGCCTTTGAATGTAAAATTTTATACTTGAATTTTTTTGGCAATGTTGAGAGGTTTTATTTTGGCTCTTTGCATTATTTAGCTTCTTCAGAGCCTCATATGTTATCAGTCTGTTAAAGATAGTATTATTGATAGCAGTACAATTTACACAATGCCTGTTTTGTTTAGTTTTCTTCTTGAAAAAAGTTATTAAAAACAAGTTTTTGTCTAAATTAAGGTGAATTCATGGTTCCTTTTTCCACATAATGTAACAGTAGTGTTTATGATAATAAATAAATAATAATTATGTGATCGGTATTGGCGATCGGACCTCAGGGGGTGATCGGTATCGGCAGAAAAAAACCTGATCGGCACATCCCTAGTATTAATCATTATTTATTTGTGCCATTATTAATAATTATTTATTTGTGTTTGTATAGTTAAATAAATATGTATTATTATAATAAATTATACACAAAGTGGTTCACAATAAATTATTCACAGCTGTGTGCTTTGTACTATGCTCATCATACATCGATATATTCTATTGTTATAGCCACTAATCATATTTAAATATGCTGAACTATGTATTAAAAACATACTTAAATAATACAATTGTTTATAAATGTAACTTTGATAGATGTTTGAATATAGTTCCCAGTAACAAAAAAGCGTGTTATGATCGATTAAATGCGTTGATATGTCATTTTGCCTTTTAAACACATAAGGCTGAATGGAGTGGTCTACCGCTCCAAGATGGCCACCCTAAATCTCGTCAGTAACAATAGGGGAGAGCGGTCCATGAGGCGTCTATCCTTATATTATGTCTATTCTTCTTCTTCTTCTTCTTCTTTAGGTTTTAACGGCAGCTTGCATCCATTGTCGTTGCTCTACTGCCCTCTATTGACTCCTACTTTCTATTCCTCAAATTCACTTAAAGATCCCAGGGATTTTTAAAAAACGAAATATCTTCTTTTTCCCCTCAATACTATTCAGCTGATCAATCACCTTCTCAAATTTCAGTTCCCTATTAACACCTAGTTCCGTTTTTAATAATCTTCTTTAGTTTGCATATTTTCCACATTTGATCAAAACATGTTCCACTGTTTCTACATCATCACACCAACTACATAAACCAGTCAGGTGTTTCCCCATCTTAAAAAGATTTCCATTTAGGAAACTGTGCCCGGTTCTTATTTTATTTAGAATTATTTCCTCCCTCCTGTTTATTCCTCTGATCCTAACTACATCGACTGTATTTTGTATCCTAAATAAATGTCTTCCATTTATTTCATTTTCCCACCAAGCTTCCCATGTCTTCTTTCCAAATTATACTCTTACCTTCAGATTTAGATAGCTTTACTTGCATATCAATATCCTCTCTTTTGATTGCCTCCTTAGCCAGCCTGTCCTCTTTCATTCCAAATAATACCTACATGAGCAGGAGTCCAGAATAATATAACATTTTTATTTTGTTCACATATCCTATGATGAACCGCCACAATCTCATATAAAATATTTTGATGACTTTTTGTATGTCCCTTTCCGATACTCATCAATGCAGATAGTGAGTCACTACAAACTATTATTTTATTCCTATTAGTTTCCTCCACTTTCTAAAGCTACTAAAATAGCACAATTCTACTGCGAAAACACTCAAATAATCAGGTGTTCTTTTTGAAATATTAATCTTTAATTCAGGAATCACTACGGCGATACTGGTTGCTTCACTTTTGGGGTCTTTTGACCCATCAGTATAAATTTGCAAGTAGTCATTATATTTATTCTGCATTTGATTATAAAACTCTTGGGAAATATCTAATGTGTTCATTTTCTTAATATATTAGTGTTCTGTCTACATTAATATATTTCCAAGTCCATGTAGGTCTCAAAGGCCACAATACAGTTGGACTAAATTTCTTATAATATACATTAAAAATTTTCGCTCTATCATCCCCAACCCAGCTAAAGCTATCAATTTGTTTCTTTCCTCTTTCCCAACACTTTTCTAATACTTTCTTAACCGGGTGATCAGCATTATGTCCTTTTAAACTTATCCAATAATTTCTCCTGACTCTACTTGCAAAGCAAACCAAAATAAAAGAAATGCTTCAGCTCAGTTGTCGTAGGACAGATACAGGAAATCTTTCCTGCCACAGGCCATTACTTTATATAACAAACGTTAAGTCACCATTGTACAGATTTGTCCATAAATCAATATTGTACAGATTGTTCACATTATTAATATTCACTGTTCATATTGTACAGAACCTTACATCTTACATTCTACATTTTATAGTATTTTATATTTTATTTTATTTTTTATTGGTAACTTGGTCTGTGTTTATGTGTATGCTGCAACTGCACAGTAATTTCCCAGCTGGGATGAATAAAGCACTTCTATTCTATTCTATTCTATATTGGCGTTGATTTAACTGCCCCTAAACAAATTCTCATTGCTCTGGCTTGAATACTCCCATAATCTATTCTTGATCTAATTAGTGACACATATATATTTTTTATGGAATCAAAACTTGCACCCCATGACAATCCTGCTAAACATCTCATAATATTTAGAACCTTTTTACTCTTCTCTCTAATATGTTCTATGTAATTTCCCCCAGTTAGTTTCTTTTCAAAAACTACACCCAAAAACCGAAACCAATCACCCTTTCCCACTCTTTATTTTCATTCTGACCACTCCTTCCTTCCTCATCACTACCAGGGGCGGATCTAGAAAAATATTTATGGGGTGGCAAGAGGGTGGCAGGGACTCTTTCAGGGGTGGAAATGCAAAATATTGTTTTTAATTTGCCTTGTTTCAAAATCAGCTTCATGTAGCACCAAGACTTGTATACAATTTCTTAATGTAGTATAGTTAATTATTTTCACGTCTTTCATACTCCTGCTAATTGATATGCATTACTGATACACATATCAATTGACATGCATTGTGTCCAGAAAACCATTTTATCCCAATAAAGGACAAGGAGAAATCTGTCACTAAAATATTAGTAGCGCTATCATTTGTTATTTGACATATCTATTAAATACAACTTAAAATAAAGATTAGAGAACTGATGTTTGATAAATTCTCCATGATATAAATCTATAAACAGTTTAGTTTCTGTTAGTTCTGTCAAAATACAAGGGCGAATATCTACTTATATTGGTCAATCATTTTATTTTAAGTATGCTGTAGGCGCCGTAGTTTGACGGCTGTTATAAATATCACCATGTTTTGAGAACACAGGGGATTAGCTCAGTTTTTGTAACTTGTTTTTAGGAATTGCAGCGGCTGCAGTGAGACACAATAAAGGTACAATAAAGCTGCCAGTTTTTACCAGAGCTACCACTCTTGCTCTGGTAAAAACTATCTGCCCCAAACCCAAATGCCTGCTGGTCCTTCAGGCCCCTGGACTTATAGAAAGTGGACTGACCCACATTACTTCCTGTCTAAATTTAGAAAATAAACAAGAAAATAATAAAATAAATAAAACCAACAATTATCAACCTACAAATAAACTCTGTAAATAATACAAAAAATAGAAAATTAAGAATAAAGTAACAAAATTCAAATGGATAAAGAAATAAAGAAAAATAGCTCCGACCACTTTTATTCTATGGGGTTCCATTTGTATCAAAAATAAGTAGAAGTCATATGTGTAGATGTGTCGTTGCTGTGTAGATGTGTCGTTGCTATGTGTCGTTGGTCTATGTCGTTGGTCTATGTTGCATGTAGATGATGCACATGTAGATGTTGCATATGTCTGTCGCATATGCGTTCACTGCATATGTGTTTGCTGCACATGTAGATGTTGCATATGTCTACGTTGCATATGTGTTTGCTGCACATGTAGATGTTGCATATGTCTATGTTGCATATGTGTTTGCTGCACATGTAGATGTTGCATATGTCTATGTTGCATATGTGTTTGCTGCATATGTAGATGTTGCATATGTCTACGTTGCATATGCGTTCGCTGCATATGTGGTTCATGTCGTTGGTTCATGTCGTTGGTCGATGCTGTTGGTTCATGTCGTTGGTCCATGTCGTTGGTCCTTGTCGTTGGTCCGTGTTGCTATTGCCTGTTTTCTTCTCTATTGAAAAGTCTTGAAGTAGGTCATGTATGATCAAATAGTTTACTAGATATTACAAAAATGTTTCAATAAAATTGTTTTCAAAATGTTAAGAGTTCTACCTCTTATTTTCTTTAGGCATTAGTCAGGGCAACTAACCAGGTCGAGGGGTCCTGGCCCAGTGAAGGGGGCGCTAAATTTCTTTTTAAATCTGTAAATCTTTATTTTGAAGAATAATTTTCACTGTCGGCATGTATTTGAACTTCTCTCTTATTTCCTTCAGCGCAGCTCACAGTTTTAAACAAATTCTGTAGTTTTCGGGATACTTCTAAATCTGCTCCTTAGTCGCATTTTCTGGACTTTTACTGCCTCTAGTGGCGTGGGGTGGTAACACAACTAATATAATTACATTACTAAATCAAAATGCTACAAAGTATTATTATTAATTCTGGCAGTAGGATAATAATAATAATAATAATAATAATAATAATAATAATAATAATAATAATAATAATAATAATAATAATAATAATAATGTGCCTGCAAATTACAAACCGGATTAGAAAAAGTTGGGACACTAATAAAATAAATAAATTGTGAATAAAAATTGAATGCAATGGTGTGGAGGTGCTAACATCTAATATTTTATTCACAATAGAACACAAATCACAGATCAAAAGTTTAAACTGAGAGAATATATCATTTTATGGGAATATGTTTTAAAATTTCATGGCGTCAACAAATCCCAGAGAAGTTGGGACAAGGCCATTTTTACCCCTGTGTGGCATCTCCCCTTCTTCTTATAATACTCAGACGTCTGGGGACAGAAGAGACCAGTTTCTCAAGTTTAGAAATGGGAATGCTCTCCCATTCATGTCTAATACAGGCTTCTCTAACTGATCAATCGTCTTGGGCCTTCTTTGTCACACCTTGCTCTTTATGATGCACCAAATGTTCTCTATAGGTGAAAGATCTGGACTGCAAGCTGGACATTTCAGTACCCGGATCCCTCTCCTACGTAGCCATGATGTTGTGATTGTTGCAGAATGTGGTCTGGCATTATCTTGTTGAAAAATGAAGGGTCTTCCCTGAAAGAGATGACGACATCTAGATGGGAGCATATGTTGTTCTAGAACCTGAACATAGTTCTCTGCATTAATGATGCCTTTCAAGACCACAAGCATTCATTCAACTTCCATTCATTCCATTTTAACTGACTCCTGGCCCAGTGCAAACTACTGAGCTTGTGGAGCTTAGAAATGGCTTCCTCTTTGCACTGTAGAGTTTCAGCTGGTAGCGACAGATGACAAGGTGGATTGTGTTCACCAACGATGCTTTCTGGAAGTATTCCTGAGCCTATGCTGTTTTCCTTGACAGTGACATTCCTGTTTGAGGTGCAGTGACGTTTAAGGGCCTGGAGATCACATGCATCCAGTAGAGTTTTACGGCCTTGACCCTTATGCACACCAATTGTGTCAAATTCTCTGAATCTTTTCATGATGTTATGCACAGTTGATGATAATAATTTAAAAGTCTTTGCTATTTTACGGCTGTTCTGTTGAAGCTGTTCTGGTATTGCCGCACTATCTTTCTACGCAACAATGATTATCCTCTTACCATCTTGGCTTCAGAGAGACACTGACACTCCAAGAAGCTCTTTTTATATCCAATCATATTGTCAATTGACCTAATTAGTGTTAATTGGTCTTCCATCTGTTTATTATATGTTCAATTCCTTTTTTCCAGCAACTTATTGCTACTTGTCTCAACTTTTTTGGGATTTGTAAACAGAGTGAAATTTTGAATTTTTCCTTTAAAATGTTACATTTACTCAGATTAGACTTTTGATCTGCCATCTATGTTCTATCATGAATAAAAAAATGACATTTGCCATCTCCACATCATTGCATTCAGTTTTTATTCACAATTTGTTTAGTGTCCCAACTTTTTGGAATCCGGTTTGTAATTTGCAGGCACAATTATTATTATTATTATTATTATTATTATTATTATATTATTATTATTATTATTATCCTACTGCCAGAATTAATAATAAATGCTTTGTAGCGTTTTGATTTATTAATTTAATTATATTAGTTGTGTTACCACCCCACGCCACTAGAGGCAGTAAAAGTCCAGAAAATGCGACTAAGGAGCAGATTTAGAAGTATCCCGAAAACTACAGAATTTGTTTAAAACTGTGAGCTGCGCTGAAGGAAATAAAAGAGAGAAGTTCAAATACATGCCGACAGTGAAAATTATTCTTCAAAATAAAGATTTACAGATTTAAAAAGAAATTTAGCGCCCCCTTCACTGGGCCAGGACCCCTCGACCTGGTTAGTTGCCCTGACTAATGCCTAAAGAAAATAAGAGGTAGAACTCTTAACATTTTGAAAACAATTTTATTGAAACCACTGATATTGAAAGACCAGCATTTTTGTAATATCTAGTAAACTATTTGACCATACATGACCTACTTCAAGACTTTTTAATAGCGAAGAAAACAGGCAATAGCAACACGGACCAACGACAAGGACCAACGACATGAACCAACAGCATCGACCAACGACATGAACCAACGACATGAACCACATATGCAGCGAACGCATATGCAACGTAGACATATGCAACATCTACATGTGCAGCAAACACATATGCAGTGAACGCATATGCGACAGACATATGCAACATCTACATGTGCATCATCTACATGCAACATAGACCAACGACATAGACCAACGACACATAGCAACGACACATCTACACATATGACTTCTACTTATTTTTGACACAAATGGAACCCCATATTATTCCGCCTTTTCTAGATCTGTGTGTGTGCCGGTTTTACGCGGACCCGTTGCCATGGTAACTGACAACAGCTCAGCGAGCAGATAGAGCAGAGATTACCGATCGGGGGAATCAACACCAACACAACCAAACATTTCCCACACAAAAAGTATCAAAAACACTAAAACAGAACATTCAGTCTGTTACGCTTAATGTTTATATTGTGATTATTAATAAGTTTCTCCTGAGCTCAGCGGTGGTTGATTAGCTGATTTAACCAGCTGCTCTACTGATGACTTGGTGGCGGGTTGACCTGTTTTAGTGCCAACGGAACAAAACACACCGAACTACATAGCTCATGTTAGGTTATCAAATTCAATACCAGGCCAGCAACAGTTAGCAGTTAGTTCAATGTTTTCTTTAAATTAAAACTTTTTCCTCACCTTTGAAATCTGAAGCCCTTATTACCATTATCTATGGTTGAATTAACTGCTAAACATCGGTCCGTTGTTCTGATTCCCGATATTCTTGACCCAATGGACAGAAATGTCGCATGTGTGACTTATGATAAATCACATAATATCCAGTCCAGTAACATAAACATCCATCAATGCTGCTGGTCTCTGTCCTTCTCTCACGCTTCCCGCCACTCAGCAGTGGGTCTCAGGTTACATTGTGTTGCATTCAATGTTGTCGGGAAAAAAGAGTTTCATGCGCTTAATGTCCGATTTGCCATAACATTTACTGGATTCATTGTCGCCAGCTGGGTGGCAACAGGGGAGGCAAGGCTCTCCTTTGGGGTGGCAACTGCCACCCCTGCCACCCCGCTAGATCCGCCCCTGGTCACTACACTCCATACTATTACAGTCACTTCTTTCTAAATCCAACGTTGTTATGTTCCGATTTAAGCCACATTTATCACCAAAGTTCAGCTCCACAGCTTTCTGTCTTCTTCAAATGCCGATCATATCAGTTCAAATCCGTCAGGCCGGGTCCTGCTCGTCCTGCTGCTCCTCTGATCCCCGGCCCACATGACATGTCTATCACATGTGATTGGGAGATAGCAGAGTGAGACAGGGGAAGCTATAACATTATATACATAACAATAAAGATCACAAAGTAACATACAACAAATACATATAACTGTATGGGCACCAGCAGAACTGAAACACAGAATCGTTACATTATGTTGTACAAAGAAAAAACCCAACAGAAAACAAATAATTTCAGTACATGTTATTATGTGTCAGAAGAAGGCTTAGGAAATAATAATACAGAAAAAAAATTATCAAAAGGGCATTTGGGGGCAAGGAGCAAAAGGCCCCCCCTCTGCACGTGCCTGATGTTTGTTGTAAATGACGTATAGTTACAAAGAACAAGGTAATTAGTCCAAGTTTATCGTTTATTGAACGTTCAGAAACTACAGCGGCTGTGATGAGCCACAGCAAAGGTAAAACAACCCGAACAGGTGATCAACTCTAAACTCGCACCTTTTTACTCTCCGTCTCTTTGTCATCTTGTCAGTTTTTTACGGTAAAAAAACTGGCAGCTGTGGTTGCCAGAATTTTACCGTCTTTATACGGTAAAATTCTGGCATCCAAAACTGCCAGTTTTTTACTGTATTTTGAAAATGCAGTAATTTATCATTTTTTAAGAATACAGTAAAATTCTGGCAACCAAAACTGCCAGTTTTTTTTTTTACCGTATTTTGGAAATGCAGTAATTTACCGTTTTTTAAGATTACGGTAAAATTCTGGCAACCAAAACTGCCAGTTTTTTACTGTATTTTTAAAATGCAGTATTTTACCGTATTTTAAAAATACGGTAAAATTCTGGCAACCAAAACTGCCAGTATATTACCGTATTTCCCAAATACAGTAAAATACCGTATTTCCTAAAATATGTTAAATAAAAAATTAAAATGTGGTTTTGCCGTAGCAAATACGGTCATACTGCCTGAGGCATAATATCTACATAAGTGAAAAACACGGCCAGACTGTATGATATATTGGCATTTTATTGTAAAAAAATCCCCAAAAACCTGGGGATTTTCTTACTGGTCACTGTTCTTACCAAAATTTCACCATAAAAATTATAGTACAACACAAGGAAGTAACTTGTCAGCATTTCTATACAGAAACTTATAAAGAAAATAAATTCAAATTAAACAAAATACAGATTACGAGTAATACACTTAAAGAATTATTTAAAAATTCACTTAAAAAATGAACCGATTCTATTTTCTGTCCAGTTTCCTCACGGTATTACTGACATCTGGAAAACAAAACACACAAAAACAGCCTGTGTCCACATAAGAACACTTCTACCTATTGTAGAAGAAAAACAGGTGATAAAAAGATTCTTGTTCTGGGTTGAGAGTAACAAGTCACTGAGTTCAGACTTTGCTCAGGATGGTGGTTGTCTTCCAAGTCACAGGTTGAAGTTGAGACTCACATGTTGTCAATCAGGTGTTTCCTCTCTGCTGGAAAACAAACAAAGCAAAAGTTAAAAAGATGCAATACATGAACATCATATAAATGCACCATTCACTTAAATGTTTGTTTCACCTTTGTTTACTTGCATATGGACTCTGGTACTTCAACTAGGTGGTGTGATCATTTGTGACTGAAAATTCTGTAGTTCTTACCGTTTGTTGTTGACAGGTTTGATCCTCTCTGCAACAAGACACAATACACAAACAAAAAACATAAATAAAAACAAATATAACTGTTTTAGGCAATTTATGAAATAGATACTCACCATTTATCAGAGTCTCATGACGGCCAATAATTTTGTCTTCAATCATTTATGCAAGTTTCAATTCCTGCAAACTAGCAGAAATAAAGCTGTAAATGTGACACTTTTCATACAGGCAAAGAAATAGATACACCTGAGACGATTTATGCTATGTTAGTTTTTCTCTGTCACTTTTTGTGCATTTCTCAAGTCATTGTTGGCATTTACAAAACAGTTAGCAAATTTCTCAAAACAATTTGTAAAAACACCAAAAATAGCATTTGTTTGCTTGAAAAATCCTTATTTCAGCTCAAAATTCTGTCAGTTAACATATCAGTGACTCAAAATAATAAGTTATAGATTCTCTGTGTACAGATAAGACAGTCAAATTGATTAGTCATGGGAAGAGACTACAAAATGATCATTTACGTCATCAGCTCGATCGTGGCAAAACTCCAAACTCAACACCCGGACGCTTTTATGGTCATCACTGGTGACTTCAACCATGCTGCACTGGACAAAACTCTTAACAACTTCCAGCAGAATGTGGACTGTCCCACCAGGGATAACAAAACACTGGATCTCCTGTATGCCAATGCTAAGGATGCATACAGCACCACAGCCTTCCCCCCCCCTTGGACGGTCTGACCACAACTTGGTCAGATTGTCTCCCAGGTATGTCCCTCTTGTGAGGAGGCAGCCCGTGTGCACCAGGATGGTGAGGAGGTGGTCGCCGGCTGCTCAGGCACTGCAGGACTGCTTTGGGTCAACAGACTGGGAGGTTCTCTGTGAGCCTCATGGGGACGACATCGATTCCATGACCAATTGCATCACAGACTACATCAGGTTCTGTGTGGACACTGTCACTTGTACCCGGATCATACGCTGCTTCCCTAATAACAAACCTTGGATTACATGCAACCTGAAGGCACTTCTAAACCAAAAGAAGATGCTTTCAGGTCTGGAGACAGAGAGGAGCAGAGGAGGAGCAGCGTGAACTCAGAGAGACACTGAGGACATGCAGGGACAACTACAGGAAGAAGCTTGAGTCCAAACTTGAGCAAAACTGTGTGAGAGATGTGTGGATTGGTTTAAAACACATCACTGGGTGGAAGGGGAAGGAGACACTGACAGCAGGGAGTTTGGACAGGGGAAACCAGTTTAACCAGTTTTTCAACAGGTTTAGCTCACCCCCTGCTGCTCCCCTGTCACCTCCATCTCCCCACACATCCTCACCGTCTCAAGCCGCTCCAAACACCTTCAACACCTTCAAGCTTTCTCCTGCACGACATCCCCCCATCTGCTCACCCCTTCCCTCCTCCCACTCCCTCACCTCCTCACCTTCCTCCACTACAGACAATAACACCAACTCTCAGCTAACGGTGACCGCAGGCCAGGTTATGAGGCAGCTTGAAAGACTTCATCAGGGGAAGGCGGCAGGCCGGACGGCATCACACCATGGGTCTTAAGGACCTGCGCCAGCCAGCTGTCTCCTGTACTGGTACATCTGTACAATCTGAGCTTGAGTCTGGAGAGAGTCCCGTTGCTGTGGAAGACGTCACACATAGTTCCTGTGCCCAAGAAGGCGAGACCATCTAACCCTGAGGACTATAGACCAGTCGCTCTCACATCCCATGTGATGAAGGTTATGGAGAGACTGGTCCTTGCCCAGCTGAGGCCCCAGGTGATGACATTTCTTGACCCTTTACAATTTGCCTACCAGCCCCACTTAGGAGTTGATGATGCTGTCATCTTCCTGCTGCAACGAGCCCATATGCACCTTGATGGTGGAGGAGACACGGTGAGAATCACATTCTTTGATTTCTCGAGTGCCTTCAATACCATCCAGCCGCTGCTTTTGGGTGAGAAGCTGCGGGGATGATGGGTGTCGGTGACTCTGTGATCTCCTGGGTTACTAACTACCTTACGGGCCACATTTTGTCCGTCTGGGCAGTGTCCTGTCTGGTGTGGTGGTCAGTGACGTGGGAGCTCCGCAGGGAACTGTGCTCTCTCCTTTTCTCTTTACCTTATACACCAACGATTTTCAGTACAACTCTGAGTCATGTCATCTACAGAAGTTTTCTGATGACTCGGCGATTGTCGGGTGTGTGAGAGATGGAGATGAGGGGAGTACAGGACACTGGTGGACGGATTTGTGGAGTGGTCTGAACAGAATCACCTGAGGCTCAACATTAGTAAGACCAGAGAGATGGTGATCGACTTCAGGAGGAGGAAGACGCTTTCACAGCCACTGAAGATTAAGGGGGAGGTGGTGGAGGAGGTGGTGGATTACAAATATCTGGGAGTGGTGATCAGCAACAGACTAGACTGGACATCCAACATTGACGCTGTGTACAAGAAGGGGATGAGTGACTCTACTTTTTGAGGAAGCTGAGATCCTTCAATGTGTGCAGCAAGATGTTGGAGATATTCTACCACAGCGTTGTTGCCGGTGCCATTTTCTTTGCTGTTGTGTGTTGGGGAAGCAGCATCAGATCCAGCGACTCTAACAGACTGAACAGGGTCATCAGGAAAGCTGCTCTGTACTTGGACTGAAACTGGAGACACTGGAGAATGTGATGGAGAGGAGGACATTGAAGAAGCTGTTGTCTATCATGGTCAACGAGCTACACCCTCTCTACCACACAGTGGACAGACAGCGGAGCAGCTTCTCACACAGAGGCTTCAGCTCCGTTGTCGTAAGGACAGATACAGGAAATCTTTCCTGCCACAGGCCATCACTTTATATAACAATAGCTAGTCACCATTACACAGATTGTTCACATAGCACTATTGTACATATTGTATGTATTATTAACATATAGATTATTATTTATTATTATTTTCTGAACCTTACATCTTACATTCTACATTTTTATAGTATTTTTATTTTTATTGGTAACTTCATCTCTGTGTTTGTGTATGCAGCTACTGCAGAGTAATTTCCCGGTTGGGATGAATAAAGTACTTCTATTCTATTCTATTCTATTCTATTCTATTCTATTCTATTTATGCCAATGTTTCTCAACCCTGGTCCTCAGCGCCCCCCCCCCCTGCTCTGCATGTTTTAGATGTGCCTCTATTCCAGAACAGCTGATTCAAATGATTGCATGACCATCAAGTACTGCAGAAGCCTGTTAATCATCCAGAGATACAATTCAGGTGTGTGGCAGAAGGGAAATACCTAAAACATGCAGGACAGGGGGGTGGGGGGGGCGGTGAGGACCAGAGTTGAGAAACACTGATTTACGCTTTTTGTTGTAATTTATTGATGGACCATGCCATGGTTATTCAGATAGAAAAATACAGAAATGCAGAGAACAAAAAAAGTAGAAAAGGAACCACAGGACAATCTCCTCATGGTAAACTGTACAGTGCTGTAGAAATGACATTACATTTTAATTTCCATCGTCATGCTGACAAAGGTTCCTGAGTGGGTTAAGGAATGAACATCAGGGTGGGAGGACAACCATCAGCATCATGTTGTGGGTCGCAGCCACATCCTGATGTTGGACTGATGGAAACTGGCAGATGTCCTCAGCCTCTTCTGACTCTTCTTCTGCTTCCCTCCCCAACTGTTTCCTCCTCAGCCTTGATCCTCTTCTTCTCTCTGGCTGTTCACTCTGTCCAGATCATCAGTTCTCAGAAACTGAGAAAAACTGTAAAATATTAATATTTAAATTTCCTTATCTTAAAACCCTTCTACTGTTATGGACCCAGTGACTTTAGTGCAAGTGTTTTGGGGGTGAGAGTCAAGAGGTCAAAGGAAAATATTAAATATTAGCTCTGATGCCAAGGTTTATACTTCCAACTATTACCAAAGTATTGAAACCAAAGCTAACATGTTCTTCACAGTTTTAACTTGCATGCATGAAGATTTCACACTCAAAGTAATTCAAATTAATTACTGAACCAAACTTGAAAAAGTTGCTTCTACCATTAACAATAACTTTAAGCACATGCAGTCTAAAGTGGACCAGAAATATAATCTATGCAGTCGTTTCTACAGAAACATTAATGGAAGTGTTGCATCTGGGAAAATTAAATGTTCCATATAGTAAAGATATGTAGCTGCAGTGCATGTACATAAACAGCTTGGCTCAGAAAGTACACATTTCTTTATCAGTTGGTTAAAGTTAGCTAACTTCAGTTAAAACCATGAAAGGGGCTCACCTGTGATGCAGAGATGTGTTTCCTTCTCCTTCTCCTCCTGAATGCGCAAAAATAGCAGAAACTTGATTTCAAAGACAGCAGCCACATCCTGACAAAGACCAGGAGTCCTGCTGAGAGTCCAGGCCTACTGGGCTCTTAGCACCCTGAGCTAGAACCTGCTAGTTAGCAGCCTTAGCTAGCACCTGCTAGTTAGCAGCCTTAGCTAGCGCACTGTGACTTTACTGTGTTGAGTTCAGGACCACAGTAACCTGAGTCACGCTCAACTACAGCAACAGAGTTAAAAGAATCTTGCTGCTGATGCTGAAGGATCAAGCAGCAATACAAACTAGATAATGATTTGTTCACATGACAAATAACAGTCTCCATTTACTGTAACCCACACTTGGTTTTAAATATTCTGATATGAGTTGAGAATAATCTAGTCCAGATTTGAAGAGTCTAGGTGTTGTAGTTTTTTAGCTAGAGTAAATTAAAGATGCTGATGGTAGTGGAAAAATTAGGTGGAATTGCCCTCTAGCCATTTTCCAAATTGGAAGCAGCAATTGGAAACCAACTTCAGCTTCATCCAAGCAAGAGGGGCTAACATACATTTCTGTTAATGTATAAGAAATCTATGGTTGGCATAAAATTAATCTCAAATGCATCATTTAATCCAATATTCTTGTAAATAATGGTGGCGATGGCTGTAGGAGTTTGCTTTGCAATCGGTGGGTCGCTTGATCGATGCCTGGTCTACTGTTGAGATTTCAGTTTGGTGTATTAAAGGCATTATTAAAAGAGAAACCAAAATATCACACCAGTATTCCGTTCTTTGTAAAAAAATACTTTTGCAATCTTGTTTACAGTTTTACGTTGTAGATATAAATATCAGCAAAATTTGTAATTTTGGCTGATTAATACTGTTAAGTTTAGGGTAATTAACTGCTGGCTATATTACAATATTTTTATATGAACTTTGCAGTTACTTATATTTTTACAATATATTTCTGTATTTTCTACATTTATGACTGTCAAAATTACTTAGGATATATGTTTACTGAGTTATGATAATTCCACATATTTTCTATGGCAGTATAATGCTTTGGATATTACAGTCAGTAACTGTTAGTATTTTACCATTTTTTACCATAGATTTATGGATTTTTTCTGCAGTGTCAACTTACTGTAATTCCATGTATTTTTACAGTAACAAAATGTTTTGGATATTACGGTCAGTAACTGTTGGTATTTCACAATTTTCTTACCATAAATTTACGGAGTCCTTTTGCAGTGTTGACTTATGGTAATTCCATGTATTTTTTATGGTAACAAAATGTTTTGGATATTACGGTCAGTAACTGTTGGTATTTCACAATTTTCTACCGTAAATTTACTGACTTTTTTGCAGTTTCGACTTACGGTAGTTCTATGTAGCTTCTACGGTAATAAAATGTTTTTGGATATGACGGTCAAAAACTGTTAGCCTTTTACTGTTTGTTACCTTAAATTTACTGACTTTCTTTGCAGTTTCGACTTACGGTAGTTCCAATGTAATTTCTACGGTAATTAAATGTTTTTGAATATGACGGTCAAAAAACTGTTGGTCTTTTACCGTTTTTTTACTGTGAATTTACTGACTTTTTTGTAGTTTCGACTTACGGTAGATCTATGTAGCTTCTACGGTAATTAAATGTTTTTGGATATGACGGTCAAAAAACTGTTGGCCTTTTACTGTTTTTTACCGTAAATTTACTGACTTTCTTTGCAGTTTCGACTTACGGTAGTTCCATGTAATTTCTACGGTAATTAAATGTTTTTGGATATGACGGTCAAAAAACTGTTGGTCTTTTACCGTTTTTTTACCGTAAATTTACTAACTTTTTTTACAGTGTGGCAACCGCCTGCGCTCCACAAGCCGACCAGAGATTACATTAAAAACATAACATTCAGTCTATTACAATATCAGGTTTTCAGGCTTGATATTTATTTTGTGATTATTAAAAAGCCTCATGAACACAGCGGTGGTTGATTAGTACATTTTAAACTCCTGCTCTGCTCGTTATTTTGGTAACCGGAACCAAAACGCACAGAATTGTAACACCTTGTTGAAACAATAATCACTGAGATTATTATTGTTGTTGGGTCATTAATTTGAACATGTTTTTGGTGATTTTTGTTGTTATGAACGTTTTAACCCAATCAGAGGACGTGCTGGTCTCAGCGTCCTGACGGCGTTCAGTTTGTCACTTAATGCTGAGATCGATTCAAAACCTTCCGTGATCCACGTGTTGCACTGCTGCTCTAGCAAAGCACGAACAGTTCAGAAACAATATGAAATGGGAAAATAGTTATTTATTAACTGATTAAGTGGTGTTTTAGATTGTTCTTGATAAACTAATCAGTCACTGCTGATTAGTGATTCTTTACAGCTAACAGCCGCTCTCATCTCTTCCAGGTACTGATACCCTGCTAAATCTTTTAGTGGTACCAGTACATGACCGTACCCCACTACTTTCACCGTTGTTTATATGTCATTAGTGTTGGAACAGAATAGCCAATGTCGTGTAATCCAGGAGGTTTACAGTACTTTAATTCAGTGGTCCCCAATCCCCGGTCCGTGGACCAATTGGTACCGGGCCGCGCAAGAAATAATTAAATATTTCCGTTTTATGTATTATTTGAGTCTGGAGGATCTTTTATTTTGAAAATCCTTTAACCGGATTCTCTCGGTTACTTGCACGCCAACATTGAGCCACAAGCAGCAAAATGAGTAAGAAACAGATCAGATGTATTTGGAAAGTTTCTTTACAAAGGGGAAAAGGCCCAGAGAAACAGGAGGATGGATTTATCCCAGACCGGTAGGTGAGACACATATTGCAAGCAGCTCTGAGTAACATGACCGGCTGCTAATAAGGCAATGAAACTATAAACTGCTTCACCAGTAGAGACCAAGCAGGATGTGGATATAACCAACACTTCCGGTGTCATTGTCTCTCATAACTCCCAGATGGAACCGTCTCATTGCAGAGAAACAAGCTCAGGGCTCGTTAGTCATTGTCGCGAGTTAAATTTTTCACAAAGTAAAAATCTTTGTTTTTGTGGCGCATCTACATCTTATTTTGAAGGGATATGTACGTTACCATAGTGACCAGAGTCAGAGCTTTTGGGCAGTGGTCAGAGGAGATGAGTAGAGCTTGTGAGTCTTAAGTCTGGTTTAGAGGAAAGATTTAAGACTTGTCAGCTGATTCTCCAAACCTCTGTGACCACAGAGCTGATAAAAGTCCAACAGGTTTGATCGGTTCGTGTCTCCAAAGCAAGAGCAACACGAACCGATTCCAGTCACGAACATCGTGATTCCAGAAGAAAATCCGCAAAACCCCCAACATAGCGGGAATTTAGAATAACCAAACACGGATGATGATGTAGAAACAATGATGATAGTTTGTGGAGTCATTTTAAGAGATAAAAGACGTAATAAAAATAAAAGGTGTGTGATAAAAGACGACGGGAACAGTCACTTTATTTGCTGCACTATGATTTGGAGGTGAATATGTTTGTTCATAGTTAACATTTTTAACTGAATAAACATAATAATGACCTTTAGACTTAATAATAAACATTTCCACATATCATCTCTGATATCCACCAGACTCTCAGATATATCAGCTGTTTGGGATTCTCCTCTGTTCTGATGTCACCTCGCTTTCTGATTGGCTACCTGTCACATTCAACAGGTTGTTCTCGTTCCCAGTCAGGGAAAAACCCCACAGGCTGCGATAAAAGGGTGAAGACAACAGAAATTCAGTATATTCAGGATTTAGCAGTGGATTTGTTAGCTGGAGGTGACTGAGGATTTGCATGTGAAGGAAAAGCTAATGAAATTTGCCAAGGGTAATTGTGTTTGGAAGGAAAATTTGTAGTCATAGGGATTATGCCGTTAATGGTGGAAGAGTAGCTTGATGGACAACCTCCTGTCCTGTCAGGATGTTCCACTGTAGGCTGGTTTTCACACCCCTGAGAGATTATGAGTCCTGACATATTGGCTCTGTGTATAGAAATCAATTCACTATGTCATTGTGCTGCACTTAAGTGTTTATAGAAACGCAAGGCATGAACTGCTGTACGTCACTAGTAAGTGCAAACTGAGTGCATTTAATATTAAACACGGATAAGTATGCACTACTTTAATGATATACAGTATAATGATATTTTGTTTCTTATCTTTTAGTTGATTTTGCAGCAGTTTAAGCCTGGTGAACATGTGGATATTAAGTAAGAGGGCTGCTAATCAGACAGACTGGCAGAAAACACATAATTACTTTGTATTAGTATTTTTCACTGTTTTCATGAAAACGTGTTGACTGTTGAAGTTTTTACCATATTACCTTAATAGCTTTCCTAAACACACATGGACAAACATATCAAGTGTTTGTGCTTTCTCCCTTCATATCGGCCTGTCCAACTCTAAAATGTCTTTTGTGACATACCGACGTTTTAAGTCTTCTGAATTTCTTTGTTTGGAAAAACAAAAATAAATCTCATTGTTGACTAATTTGAAACTTTTCTCTCTGCAGTACAGATATCAGTCTCTGGGTCTGTAAGGATGCGATAGGGGTCAGCAACAACATTTAATGACAACATACAATTTATATTATTGAATTAAATTCTGCTTATCGTTGATTATCTGATTTTTTTCTTTATTCACCTTGTAATTGGACAGTAAAAGATAGAAGAATTTGCTTTGCCTTCACATGGTTATTACTGGTCTCAGTTCTGAATATTATTAGTTTTTTCTCATTTATTTCATTGTTTTTCAGCAGATATCTAAGGAGGTGTTGTATGGAAGTCACAGTCCGATCCACAGCAAGCATTCATCCGGCCGCAACACCCTGCACAGTTTGCAGGGATCAATGTCCCCGCCGATGGTCCGCTCCATGCCCTCCTCTCCTTCCAGACTGGCTTATGGTGGCGGTGGCTTCCTCGGAAAAATAGGAATGGTCGACCCAGGCAGTACCACAATACCACATGAATGTCAGCCTGGTCGAGGGCAGTTCAGCACCATGTTCTCCAGCGGTAGTGCCATACTGGAGAGAAGAGATGTAAAGCCTGGTGAGAAGCTGTTGGGGTTTTTATTTAAAGATTATTGTAATGAGCCACCAGGGTGTGGAAGAGTTCTGAGGTTTGGCAAAAATAATGAACCAGATGCCTGCAACATTCAAGATAAACTAATAAAAGTATTTATTTAGAACTGTGGACAATACACAGTAAACAAACAAAATATATATGCATAAAATGAATACAATCAAATATGTGCCTTTATGACACAAGATTGTTGAGGATCCAAATGCAGGAAGAAGAAGAAAGTATAACATAGAAGCGCCATACTGTAGAACATTTAAAGGTCAGAAATAAATAAGAACTTTTGTAAATATTATATGAATAAATAAACTGGCCAGCAACCCAAAACCAGCTAGAAACCTACAGGGGAGTTACTCCTTCAATCTATTTTGAATAATCTTGGCATGATTTGCATTTGCAGCATCACTTAGCTTCTGTTGTCTTCAACAGAAATACACTCTGCATCAGGTTTTACTAAAACATCTGCAATTCGAGTTTGTTGAACCAAAGATCTGGTGTGTGAAGCTCAAATTGAACCTTTTCTCTTTTTCAGTTATTTCGGTCATATGACAATGGTGTGAATTTAAAATCTAAAAGTGGTTGTCACATTAAAAGCAAAGCCTTTAAAAACTTAAAAACAACAAACTTGACAGTGTCAGTGACCCAAAAGCAGAAGGTAAAGGTGTGGTGTGGTTTAGAAAATTTAATTAACAAAATAAGATCCTAACTTGCAAAAAGTGAACATCCAAGGGAAACAAAAAAACAAACCAAAGCAAATCCAAAACTGAAACACGAAGAGATTCTAAGGAACACAGAGGGAATGACGAGCGTGGAGATAAACGGGGTAACAAGACAGACTGGCGAGTTGTGACAGAAAAAGAGGAGTTGAAGTACTGGGAGGTAGTAACTGGAACAATGGTCTAGGCTAGATGAGAAGAGTGGTTGCAGGTGAGAGTGGTTGGCACAGGAGCTGGCTGAGGGGTGAGGAGAAGGTGACACAGGGGAGCTAAGAAAATCTGCTGGGAAAAACAAAGGGAAGGAAACGGGGAGCTGAAAAATACTTCTAATACAAAAGACACTAAGAGTAAAGAAAACCTGATGAACTAGGAGAGAAAGATATGAGGGAAACCAGAACCAAACCTAAATAGAAACAAGGCTGAGAACTAAGGAACACAGAGCTGGAGAAAACAACCCAACTAGAATTACTAAAGGAAGATACAGACAGACTCAGACATGGAAGAATAACTGAACCTATGGTGGTGAAATTAAGAAATAAATATTACTAGAAACATTGCAGAGGCTGAAATAAGAAATAACTAAAAGGATAAAATAGAAATAAACTATAGTCATTAAATAAGGCTTTACATGGACTCAGACAAACAAGGACAAAATCTAAGGTAACTAAAGAATAAACCTAACACTATGAAGACCAGGAAATAAGGAGAGTAATAAGACAATTCTAATTACACTAATTGCCTCAAATATTATCAAAAGGACCATAAAGGGCTAAACTTGAGTGAACTAAAACATAAAGCTAAATAAAATGAAAAGCAAAACCAGCCCAAAAATCCAGAGTCCTGACAGACAGTTTAAATCTAACTGAAAAGGTAGGGCCTACAAACGTAACAAAATAGGCATGTACAGGCTAATAGTTAATAGAGTAACAAACATGGACTAATCAACAGTAGGTTACTCATCTAAACATGGAGACAATGTGTGATAGGGCAGCATTGAACAGAAATAATGGAGACAATTGAGAAAACCAAGACTACACAACAAAATGAAAGAAAATATTGAAAAGCCCAAAGATAACAATGAGAGGATATTGATATCAAATTAGGGAATCATTGGCTGTCTTTGTTTGCACCTATTTTCCAGTAACAGCCAAAATGATTAGACAGAAAAAAAGGTCTGGTGCAATTTAAGTCAGTTTGAAAGTAGAGTTGTAAACCTTTTCCTGATATTTCCAATAGGAAAATACTACATAATAAATGCTTATGCTAATCTTTTCAGTTATTAGAACATTGTGGGGTTTTTCTCCTATATGAATTTAAATTATAGCAATTCTAGTGAGAATATTTTGCAAGGATCTTTAGGTAGAAATTTCTACCTGCATGATTTCTAAAATCTGAACTTTGTGCTTGTAATCAATACATAAAGCTCAGATCTGCACGTCTTTCTGCCTTAAAAAACGTTTTCATGGGCCTCTGTGTGTTTATGTGTGTGTGTTAGACGGAGACATGAGTAAAAGCACAGGCTTGGTGCTACGTGGAGATGGAGCATCACGTTACCCTGAGTACTACCGTTCAGCCTCAGTGGAAGTAGGAAGAGGTCACCACAGCATTTCCTCCTATTGTAGCAGTCCTCCCATGCTCACTGGAGGAGCAGCAGAGGAACGGGTGCTTGGGATCCCTGGTGGGCTGCAACAGTACCGAGCCTCAATCAAACCCCTGATGGTCCCTGGGGAAAGCATTCAAAACCATAGCAACTCTCTTCGCAGGTAAGCTGACTTCTTTAACTATCACTCTAAACAGCTACATTGAAGCACTGAGGGAAGGAATAATGCTGACTCTTTTAAAAGGTACATGTTCACACACTGTCCTGATTGGCCCTCCTCTCATCAACTGAATTATGTGGGAGGAGTTTTCCCAGGTTTATTCAGTCTCTCAGTTGTATGTTCAAGGTTAACAATACTTTGCAGACTTAATTTTCAGAAGAACTTCATACATATACAGTGGCTTGCAAAAAATATTCATACCTCTTGAACTTTTCCATATTTTGTCACATTGCAACCATAAATATTTCATTGGAATTTTATGTGAAAGACAAACATAGCATGACCTACAATTGTAAAGTAGAAAAGAAATTATACATGACTCAAAACATTTTTTACAAATAAAAACCTTAAAGTGTGGAGTGTAAAAGTATTCACCCCCCTTTATCTGAGTGCAACCAGTTTCCTTCAGAAGTTTCCTGATGACCCGATGACTGAACAGAGTCCACCTGTGTGTAATCTGATCTCAGTAGAAATCCAGCTGCTCTGTGACGCCTCAGAGGTTCAGAGAATATTTGGGAGCAAATGAAGCAAATGAAATGAAGTCCAAGGAACACAGCAGACAGGTCAGGGAGAAAACTGTGGAGAAGTTTAAAACAGACTTAGGCTGTAAAAAGATATCCAAGATGGAACAAGGAGAGATCTGATCAGAGATGCAGCCAAGAGGCCCATGGTGACTCTGGACCAAAGGCAGAGATCCACAGCTCAGAGGAGGAATCTGTCCACAGGACAACTATTAGTGATCACTGCAAAAATGTGATCTTTCTGGAAGAGCGGCAAGAAGAAAACCATAAGAAGTCCATCTATCCATCTAATCTGACTGAACTTGAGCTGTTTTGCAAAAGAGAATGGGCAAAAATTAGGACACAAGATGAGCAAAGCTGGTAGAGACAAACCCTGAAGACTAGCAGCTGGAATTGCAGCAAAAGGTGGTTCTGTAAAGTATTGACTCAGAGGGCTGAATATTTTTACACTCCACAATTTTAAGTTTTTATTTGTAAAAAATATTTTTTACAAATACATTGAGTGCATAAGTGGAAGTAGAAGTAGAAAGAAAGTGTGTAATTTTCTTTTTTCTTCACAATTGTTTACCACTTTGTTTTGGTCTGTCACATTCAATTCTAAAGAAATGTATTTAAGTGATAAAATATGAAAAATTTCAAGGGATATGAATACTTTTGCAAGCCACTGTATAATGCATACATTATACACACATGCACACATTCTTTGCATTGCTGATGCAATGTAAAGAATGAAATTAGCAAAGCAGACATTTTGAAAATGCTAAATCCAGTGGTCTCTTCATAGTACTTGTACTTCACCGACAGAGAAAGTTTAACCTCAATTATATCCAGTAAACCTCTGGGAGTTTCTAGTTTTCATAATTAACATTGTTATGAACCTGAAAATGACTTTTATGGGAAAATTTCAGATGTAAGAGAAAAGAAACACATGAAATTATTAAGCTGGATCTGTTAGAATTCCAGCTGGGGACTGTCCACACTCTGGACATCAGGGCAATGTTTGCACTGTGTGTGAATCAGTCTAATATTTATTTCTTTGTCTATTTGTTGTCCCGTTCTATCAGACAGAAGAACAGGAAGTATGGAGACAGTCAGATTCATCTACTCGGATGCAAAAGTCCTCTGCCCTCCCCTCACAAAGGGAATGAAGTCAGGATGTTCAACGGACAGGTGATTGGAGGTGCAAGCCAAGTGTCTCCAAAGAGTATGTCACCTATTCATCGCTCCCTAGAACGCAACAGTAGTGGGCTCACAGTGGATGTAATAAACAGAAGAGGCTCATCATCCTCTACCTCATCAGTATTTCTTGACAGTCCTCTGGGTCAACCTGAAACTCTTTTTCCAGCCCATATTACTGCTTGTAATGTCCAAAGGTGAGCCTGTACCTAATGTTATCATATTCATATACAGAGTCTGAGCTGTTACCTCACTGCATTAGTTTGTATTAGTCTGTACAGATGAAGCCTTTAAGGCATTTTAACTGAGATTTGAATTCAGGGTTTTCAACCAGCAACTATCACAGGACATATACACAAACAGTAACAACCCCTCTTTTTTTAAACAGTTCTACTTAAAGTTACAATAATGACTTAAATCACTCATGTTACACTCAGTAAAATACCATTGACTACATTGACTACCAACAATTAACAGGAATAAACACATCAGATGATTCCCTAAATGTTTCCCAAAACTAAAAGAGGGAGGCAGGAGTCGACCTTGCTGCTGAAGGCAGTTAAAGCAAGTAATGGTCCCAGACAGAGAAGAGAAGAAAGAGATAGCTGGATCTGCAAAACCAGTCAGCTGAAGCCAAAGAGTAAGGAGGGGTCAAAGGGCATCACTTCCTTGCTCAGTGGGAGCAGAATCCAAAGAGAGACATGTGAACATAGACCAGCAGCTACACATTCCTGCTCTCTCAGACACAATATGTGCAATTTAAACTGATTCATTCATTTTGAGGTAATTTACCACATATGGATATCTTTGTACTGTGAGAGGAGGCCACAGTGTCCAGGGAATGAATGAACGAACAAATGGACGAGTGAGTTACAACCTAACACATCTATAGATCCAACACATAAACACTTCGGACATGATATGGACAGACAGGTGCCTGAGGCTGCAGCCCCTTTAACAGATGAAAATTACAACATTAGATAAGATGAGAGAAAAAAGATCATTTCTCACACTGTGTCCAAGCAGACAGTGTGGGGTTACAAAAGACCTCTGTATATAAAGCAACTTAGACAACATGAGTATGGGGAGCTAGGGAAGGCAGTGAGTTTAGGGTGTGTGTTTAGCTGCAGTGTGTATGTATGCATGTGTAAAATAAGTCTTTAATCTCCCACTGATGATTGATAAAGCATCATCAGCGGCCTCAGTAGGGCTCTGATTCAGAGTGTGTTGTTTACATCACATCCAGGAGAATTTGATATCCTCAGCCTGCCAAGCCCAACTCTGATTCAGATAATAACAATCGTTTTGGGTCAGGCCGACTCCATGAATTTTCACTTGCCTTAGAGTCTCACTGGTGCAACTCAATGGTGAAATTCGAAACACCTGAAATATGGTCAGTTCAGCTGAGCCACTCAAGTAACTTCTCCAATGATGTTTCCATCTCGTCACGGAGTGACACGCAGCCTGTCACTCTCAGCATGAGTCACATCCAGTTTGTAGTTCTGGTCAGCCTCATAAGGCAACTACTCAAAGGCCCAAACAGCTGCTGACATTTTCAAATTTCACAATGTGCCAGGTAAACGTCAACTCCAAAAAACAGAAGCCCAATTATATACACATCTTCAACATGTTTGACTGACGGTATGGACAGACACACTGTCTTTGCCCAGTCTTCTTGTCAGGGAAATTTGATTAATTACATTGAGAGACCAGCTGACCAGATCCATAATATACAAATTCAGAAAATATGCAAAGAGAGGATCAGAAAAGAATAGCCAGACTGGACACAAGAGCAAAGAGTAAGGGCAGATGAGGAAGGATTGAAGAGAACAAAAAAAGCATTCACTTTCACCGAGAGCAAGAAGAAAGAAAATGAAGAAAGAACGAAAAACAATATATACACAAAATGTATTTCAAGGGAAGGGACATGACAAGATGGAAAACAGCAGTCTGTGTGGTTATGGCGCTAAATAGCATCTCATGTTGGCATTACATGCTTTCAACATGGTTTGTTTTGTTGATATGAGAACATTTCTTGAAATGAATATCAACACATGGCCAAATGTACTTAATAAAATATGGTGCATCATCTCTGTAGCCTTAATAAGGGACTCAGTCCTGCCATGTATAAATGCATCTCAATACTGTTCCTGGTGCTGCCATTTATTTTATTTCTGACTAACAACTTACTCACCTGAATTTAGCAGCACCGTGATTGTAGGGTTTTAATAAACAAAAATGCTCCAATGGATTGGATATGAATTTGTTTTGTTGTTTCTTTTTACAGTGAGAGGATGAGAGCCATGGAGGAGCAGATAGCCAGTCTAGCAGGACTTGTGCACCATGCTCTGTCCATGAAGTCAGATGTTCTAGGACAAAAGGACATTATCAGGTTTGTCTGTCTACAGAAGGTGCAATTTACCACGATATGACAATTAAAGGTGCAGTAATATTTTACATCAACCTTTTTATAGCTTTACTTCTTGTCATCATGTTATTCCCTCATCAAAGACATACCTTGAGTGTTGCTTTGATTCTTTCATCTATGTTTGAGAAATTCTTTAAGGCCATGGTGACAATTCATCTGTGCAAAACACCTGAGCAGATTGAGACACAGCTCCTCCTCACAGCTGCAGTTTCCAAGCCCAAATTTAAGATGTTAAATATGAAAGTCAAATTTCTTGTATGTCATATTTGACATATATATGAAGCAATTTTATACCAACTGAAGGCTATAGTTACTTGATTGTATGATGAAATGGCACTATGTGCCTGGAAAACACATAACACTGTCTCTTTGAAGTAAAATACATTTTTATTTATAAATGGGTATATCACATAGTACTCACTTTGAATGAGCTTCATTGAACCTTTCTGAAAATAGTGTGAATTTGTGTTTTCTAGCCAGAGTCCTGAAGACACACTCCTCAGCAATCGACTTGGTGAGAAGTTATTTTCAGAGGCACCTGCTACCTAAGGCATACTCATTTTCTGTAGAACATCCTGAAGATGAATAAATCTTCTTTCTTGGCTTTCAGAGGCATTATCTGACTCAAAGAGCCCTGCTGCTCTGACTGAAAGCCTCAGCCCCTCTCCTCTGGCCCTCGGCGTCGCCCCCTTTGATGGTGGACTGCGACACAACTTGATGTCTGTGAAGAGAAATATTTGTGAGCTGCGGCTGCAACTCAGCCAACTCAAGTGTTTACAGGTATTAAGCTAAATATTTCAATACTGCATTGCGCATTATCTCAAGTATTTCTTTACAATAAAGTACTGTAATTTGTTATCCATTTTTCATCAATTTTTTACTTATTGTGTGCATCACCACTAACATGTGGTGAGCCACCCAAGAGAGTAATGGGTTACTATGACAGCAATAATTTGGGTTATTCAGTCTATTATAAGAGAAAAACAGGGTTACATTTTCAAAGAATATGAGAAACCTAAAATATTTCTAAATTTACTTGCTGTTAGGCTCTTGAATCATTTGTTTTGGGTCTGTAAATTTGGCCATGCCCTTCAGAATTTCTTGGCGCTGCCAACTTTGGTGAAAGAAAGAACATCTGAGTTTTTTTAGGAAAGTTATGAGTCAGAGGAAGGTGGGATGTCTGTATGGCTGGAGACAGGAGAGGATGATGAGCTTGTTCCTGAACTGCACCTGTTGAAGAATGTGTTCAGCTCTATCCAGACTTTCATCTGTTTGACCCCCCTTTGCTTGAAGCCTTACCACACATCTCTGATATTGTTCATCTTCAGTTTATTTTCCAGCTTCTTCCTGTACTTCTCTTTACTGTCTCTAATCTTGACCTTGAGCTTCTTCTGTATCCTCAATAACTCTCTGTCTCGTTCCCTAAAGGCTCTTTGTTTCTGGTTTAACAGTTCCTTTAGGTCACTGGTGATCCAGTGACCACTATTCTGGTGGGGATGGTTCTGTCCACACAGAAGTTAGTCAGTCACACACTCAGTCATGGCACTGATGTCATCTCCTGTGCAAATCGTGAAGTCAAATTGGAAAAAAAGGGTAAAGGAAAAAAAAAGGTCTTGCGTTTCCACACGGACCTAAGAGAGGGACGGACAATGAAAGAAAAAAGAAGACGGAAGAGAAAGCCGCCAAACAAAGAGGGCAGGAGTTTGCTTACTTTTTGAATCACAGATCCTATTCAACCTGTGTAAAACAGATGATCTTGTAGATGACAGAGAGACAGAAGCTGTATTATTATGAGATCAGACCACATGGTTGTCTACGTTTCTCCAGCCAGGGTTCCAGTTTGCTGACCAGATCATTAACACCTAATAGTGACAGCTGAACTGAAGTGGTGGATTGTGGCGGTGACGCTTGCCTTTCATTGATTGATGGACTTTTATAATGAAATTGATTATTGTAGAAAAGGATTTGGGTACTAAGTTCAACTGTTAATTTATCATCAACTTCAAATTTAAAGCTAAATTTATAATAAATATTTATGATTAATGTTGAGAAGCAGATGTTTGTATGGTAAGAAATGTATATAAATGTAAATATAAATATGAACTTGAAATGCACTTTAAAGTTAAAGAACTTAAGTTTAATTACTTGTTTATTTAACTTTGATTACTTTGTGGGTTTCATTCGTGATGGGTTGCTTGGTAGTATCTATATAATTTCCTATTTCCTTTGTAATTGAGTGAAATTAATTTATACATATTAGTGATTATTTTTGGGGGTTTGTTTAAAGGTTTTTACCTGCATCTTCTGAATCAATGGTGAATGTGTCCGTGCACTGTGAAATAAATGGAAGTAAAAGCAAGCAAACTGTTTGGTCCTTCGAGTAAATCCCTGTCATGCATTAAGAGTCTGCATGAATTCATCCATCTCTTAAGTGGGGAAGTTGCACAGTTTAAAAAATAACATGACAATGTGGCTGGCAGAGAGTAGTCCAATCAGTTGATTCAACTGATTGAAACAAGCCTGGAGAACCTCTTCTGCATTCTGTGTGTAACATCCATCCTAACAGGTAGCCTCTTCACCAGCGGTTTGTAGTCAGAGAGGAGAAAAACAAGATTATGTTCCGATTTCCCCAGAGGAGGACATTAGTGTAAAACAGATCCAAAATCTTGTTTTTGCGGGTGGAGCAGCTGACAAACTAGTGAAACGTTGGCAGTGTAAAAGAGAGTGAGGTATGATTAAAATCACCAGATATTACCACAAATATGCTCTTTAAATCTCTGTCTGCTCGTAAAGCCTGGCAGAGAGATGTTGGAGTCGGGGATACAATATTGCAACCATGTCTCCGTAAACCACATTATGGTGCATTCCTTATACTATTACTTAGTCCTTTGTCAGGGTTTGAGGTTCATCCATCTCATTAGCCAACAACCTCACATTGCCTATGACAATATACGGTAGAGATGGTTTGAATGTCCTCCTTCTCTCTCGCCTCTTTGCTCCTGTTCTGCATCCACGAAGCGTTTTTTTCAACTCCACTGAAATTTCTGGCTTCAGTTGTGGTACTACTGTATTTCAGCTATTCAGATGTTGAACAGCTGCTCTCTGTTATAAACCACTTTGTAGCTATGGTTGCACATCATGACAAAATAGCAAAATAAAAATATTGCCCAAAATCAGCACAACCACACAAAATTCAAAACAAGAAGGTATAGCTGCCCAAATAAGTTATTTTCCTCCAAAAAAGCAGGAATGAATATATGAAAAACATAAAAAATCTCAATGAAGCACAGAGCTACTCCAACATGCTGCCACTGTCCGCAGCGCAATTCTGGAATCAGCATTTCTAGACATAAGCAGCTGATGTCAGGCAACCACATTTCCTGTGTCTTCCAGCTATCCAACATGGAGAGTGTGAGTTCAATGCTGCGTATGGCAGGTCCGGAGCTGGTGATGTTGATGTGTGAAAAGCTGGCCCAATTTGGGGATGCAGCATACAGACAGAGAGCTGAGATGGATGAGGACAGGATCCGCTACCTCACCTCTGAGGAAAAAATCCTCACACAGCTTAGGTAAGTGTGAATTTTCAAGATTAGTTATATATTTAAACTGTTAAAGCTTCTGCCAGGTATTCCATAAGTGAGCATTTTAATAACTACAGAACATGGCCAGTAATAAAGCCATCCTGCTAGGCCAGACCAAAGAAGTCATAAAATTATTGAGTTTAATTTTACTTCAGTTAATATATTTAGGCTGGAAACCAATTATTTAGACAAAAAAGGTTTCAAATGCTGAAAATGCAAATGCTGAACAAGAACGTCAGCATTTTGCAGCTTGATGCAGAAAGGTAGTTATCTCACCTGGTCACTGCCTTCCTATAAAATTCCACTTGATTCAAATATTTTCACAGACAGTCTGGGTTTTTTAATATTTATTTGATTTTCACCGTTAAATTTTCTACTGGTCAATGAGTGAACAGAAGGAGAAGTTGTCAATGATGATGTTGATTTTCTGCAATGGCTTAAAATTGCAGTCTGTTTGTAGTTTTAGCAATTGCAGCACATTTGGAAGCATGTTGGTCACACTTCCAAATATGTAATTAATGTTAACGGTAACCTGGCTCAGTGCGGTGATCCTCGATTCACATTTGAGGATGGTTGTTTAAAGCAAAAGTAATTTGTGGTAAGCTTCATAGGGCCAAACTGGTACCAAACTTTAGCGATGGGGTAAAATTTAAAACTTCAACAGAGGTCACGTTTCTCAGGAAGCCACCATTTCTCAAATTCTCAGGGCCCAGACCCTGCACTTGAAGCAAAGCGTAGAACGAGACACTGGTTTTTACCAGGCCAGTGGTTACCCTGTCTCTCACTATGGTCAGAGCCCTTTTCCTATACTGGCTCTGCAGAAGATTTAGCATACCTTCCCTTCTCAAAGTCCTGTATTGTCTACTGTATTGGAGCTTGAATGTGAGATGGAGTATACATTCACTCTTTATCACAGCTCAATATAATAATGTTGTTAGAAGGGATTTTGTTTCTGTCATGTTTGAGTTCAATTTCATGACCCACATACAGTACACCAGAAAAGAGTATATAAAATGATTCTGTTTATTAGATGCAAACAGTTAACAGATGCCTTCTGAGCTGGATAAGCAGGGGTTTGTGTGATTCCTTTCTCTGCGGAGAAGAGGGAGAAATCAGTGAGGCGTTCAAGGTACGTAGGATTTGTCAGACCAGTAGGATGGAACGTTCTTACTTCAGAATCGGAAGAGCTTTGTTTGGGGTGAGGAACCTGCGGGTTCTGTGGGGTTTGGATTCTTCACGGAGGAAGGGGGTTCTGATCCTGAGTTCCAGTGGAGGAGTGGACTGAGAATTCCTGGAGGAGGCACCAGAGGTTGCGTTGGAGGGTGGACAGGTAGGTTCTGACTCGGCGGAGAGGACTGAGGCCAACGGTGAATAGTGAATCGGAAACTTCGACTAACGTCTTGACAGGAGCAGATGAAGGAGAACTTGGTCATCCGGTGGTTCATAACCACGGCGTCACGAGAAGGATTGCAGGTGAGTAGCTTCTCCCAATCAGCTCGGGGGAAAGGCTCAGAACATGCAGGAGTGTTTCAAAATAGACCAATACTCAGGTGTCGGAGAGTTGGCCGTCTGTCTATTATGTACACCCGCAAAGTGACAGATTAATCACAGGTATGTCCACAGTAGTAGACACACCTGGAGGGTCAGCAGACAAACCCTCCAGGGAGCAGCCTCAGGTCGCCATCTAGTGGTGAGAACAAAGAAACAGCAGGCATAAAAAACCCTAAACAACCCCAGAACCCGACAGTTTCCATCCATCCATTTTCTATGAACCCTTATCCTTAGTGGGGTTGTTGAGGGTTGCTGGTGCCTATCTCCAGCAAACGTTCCGGGTGAGATGCAGGGCCCGACAGTTTCCATTTTCAGCTTGATGCTTCTCCCTTTCTACAGGATGGTTCTTAATTCAGTGAAGGGTGTGCTAATGTCATGACTGTCATGAGCCAGTTATCCATCCATTTTCTAACCTTCTAAGCTGCCTTAGAATGCTCTAACAGCTGAAGGAGGAGCAGGTCATCCTGCTCTCTCTCTCTCCTTACTGATAACTTTGCCTGTGAGTTATTTTTAAAGTCACAGTTTTTATAGTTATATTTACATTATCGACATAACTGGATTACTTCAAAACTAAAGACAAGGGGGATTTTTTTACTTTTATTTTTACCTTGCTTTTCTTCACCTTCAAGTTGAACTAGGGCAAAATGCCTCCGTTTGACCCCAGGGACATAAGCAGTATTATACAATGACTTCAGTCTATAGCAGTGGTTCTTAACTTGGGTTGGATCGAACCCCAGGGGATCGATGAGTCGGTCTCAGGGGTTCGGCGGAGCCTCTGCCGCGGAGTTTGTAACGTTTGGGTTGTGTTTAAGGGAGGAGAGGAGGCGGTAGACTCAGCTGGACGGTTAGTAACTAACAACCACACTGGTACTGAGAATTCCACAGTGTTGTCCTTTAATAAAACACTCTTCACCAACCTTACAAGCCTGGTTGAATGGCTGCTATACATTCACACATGAAATAAGCAGAGTCCAAAACAACCCGTAACGTTACTTAAGAGAGCTACATGTCTGTCTCAGTTCAGGTATCCAACTGTAGCACAGTTCTCCCACGCTCTCTACAGAGAAGCAGTGGCACATGCATGTGACGTCATTAGAGATACTAGAAAGTCTTAAAGAGATACTACACAATTACGACTGTTACATATTCCCCCCGGGGAAAGGCACAGTAAAGACACAGTAAACACAGCAAAGGCATAGTCAATACTCAACAAACCTCCATACATGGATAAGTTGATAAAAGTAAACCGGGAATATACAGTACAATATTGAAAAGCCGACATACATAAAAACGCTGGAACAGGATCCGTGTATTCCAAATCAGTTTCAACTGGGACATCGTCAGAGACAATATCAGCGTTGACATCATAGTCAGGCTCTGGGTCCAAAAGGGTTGGGGACAAACTGTCGTGTGGTGAAATGGAGACCAAATCTGCAGAAGTTGTTTGTTTTGAGTGTTTGTTAGATGAAACTGTAGCCCAGGTGTAGAATGGTTGAAGGTTTGCAACATGAAAAACTCCAGCTTTTTCTCCAGTGTCCACCTTGGTTAGACAATAGTTCACGTCGGACATCTTTTTGCAGACGCGATAGGGACCCATGTAGAGAGGTGCCAGTTTTGCTGAAAAGTTAGATGATGCATCCGACTTTGGGTGTGATTTTGCTCTGACCAGGTCTCCGACTTTAAAAGAGATTGGGCGTTGTCTCAGACCATAGTAATGCTTTCGCCTTCTATGACTTTCTGTGAGAACTGTACGAGCATGGTCATGAGCATCTTGAATCGAGGCTCTCAGGTGATCTGGGTAAGAAGTCTCAGGGTCGTCCATTCCTTCCCACGACGGCTGAGTGATGAGGTCCAAGGGAGTGTCTAACTCTCGTCCATAGAGCATGAGGTGCCGTACGCAGCGAGAAACAAATCTGGGGAAGATATTTGTCCCAAGAAGTGTGTTTGTCCTCAATATATACTCAAATGGCTGTTTTCAATGTGTGATTTACACGTTCAGTTGCATTAGTTTGAGGATGATAGTCAGTTGTCATTCTGTGCTCAGTTCCAAGTGTTGACACAACATGTTCAAACAGTTGACTGATGAAAGGTGTTCCCCTGTCTGAAATAAGGTAGGATGGGGAACCATGTCGGGCGAATATGTCGGTGATGAACTTATTAGCAGCAACTCCAGCAGTTGCCTCCCTCACAGCACTCACGTCAATCCATTTGGAGAAATAGTCAACAAAAACAAGGATATATGCATTTCCCCTTTGTGTGCGGGGTAGTGGGCCACTGTAGTCCACACCCGTGTACTCCCATGGTCTCTGTGGTTGGATCGGGACCATTAGGCCTGCTGGTTTTCTTTGAGTTGGTTTAGTGACTTGGCATGAACAACATGACACCACATATTTTTTTACATCAGAGTTCATGTTTGGCCAGAAGAATCTGAGACGCAAGCGTGCCAGAGTTTTTGCAACTCCCAGATATCCGGCTGTAGGATGATCATGATAATACTTGAGCAGATAACTACGGAGTGCAGTCGGAGCAAAAAGTTTAATCTGCTTGAGTGGGTGAAGACCGCACTTTGTTTTTGGATCAATGAAATATAAGAGTCCGTCTTGCACAATGAACTTTTGCAGATCTTGGTTATCCTCCTCATTCTGTTGGTTGTTTTCGAGTTGACGGAGCAAGGTGGCTGTAATTGGGTCCTCCAGTTGCAACTGACGAACATGAGGACGGTCCGACACAATTACAGAAGGCAGAGCACGAAGATTCATGCTTCCAATCATGGCATAGGGAGGAAGAAGATCAATGGGTGCATCCACATCTGGGAGGTGATTACGTGAAAGGGCATCAGGCACCTTATTACGTTCTCCAGGTTTGTGGATGATGCTGAAATCGAAGTCCTGAAGGCGAAGAGACCACCTGGCAAGCCTACCGGAGGGATTGGGCCGAGACATCAACCACTCGAGGCTGCTGTGGTCGGTGTAAATAGTCACATGTAAACCTTCAACATAGGGACGGAAATGTTCCAATGCCCAGATAACAGCCAGACATTCTTTTTCTGGAGTCGAATAGGGCTTTTCTGACTTATGCAGTGAACGGCTAGCAAAAGCCACAGCTACATCTTTGCCATTCTCATCCTTCTGCATCAACGCCGCTCCAAGTCCAGCATCACATGCATCAGTGTGGATGAAGAAGGGACACGTAAAATCTGGGAATTTCAGCACTGGTGCCGAAGTTATGGAATGTTTTGGAAAGTTGACAGCTGCTTGACACTCGTCGGTCCAGTTGAACGGCATGTCCTTTTTAGTGAGAGCAAAGAGTGGCTCTGCGTGACTTGCATAATCTTGTACAAAGCGGTGATAGTAGCTTGTTAAGCCAAGAAACTGTCGCACCTGCTTTGTCGTGGTTGGCACTTTAAACTCAAGCACAGCTCTCACCTTGCCAGGGTCAGGATGAATGACGGATGGTGTAACATGGTAGCCGAGGAAGGTGAGTTCTGAAAGGCAGAATTGACATTTGCTAAGTTTCAATGAGAGGCCAGCAGATTTAAACCTGGTAAGGACCTCCTCCAGGTCAAGCAGATGCTGCTCAAAAGTTGGTGATGCGACAACAATATCATCTAGATACACTGCACACGACTTATAAATCAGGCCAGCCAGAACATTGTTCATAAGTCGCTGAAAGGTCGCAGGGGCATTACATAGACCAAAGGGAAGGACTTTGAACTGGAACAGGCCACAATGCATGATGAAAGCAGTCTTTGGCTTAGCCTGTTCAGCAATGGGAACCTGCCAGTAACCTCGAGCAAGGTCTAATGTTGTCAGGAATTTTCCTCTTGATAAAAAATCCAATGACTCATCCACTCGTGGGAGTGGGTAAGAGTCTTTTACAGTCAGCTGATTCAAATCCCGGAAGTCAACACAAAACCGTGGTTCACGGGGGGGTTTGCTCACAATGACCACAGGAGCAGCCCATGGTCCAGACGCAGGTTCAATGATGTCATCCTTTAGCATCTTTTGTACTTGCTCTTCAATGATTTGCTTTTTAGCTGGGGAGGTGCGATAAGGCAGTAAGTTAACTGGCTTTGCATCCCCAGTGACAATGACATGTTCTGTCAAAGAAGTGCGACCTAGATGACCATCAAACAGATAACTGTAGTTGTCTATCAACTTTAACAGTCCATCTTTTTCCTAGGGTTCAAGTTAGCTTCTTCAACTTTTCCTTAAGCGAGAGCTGTGGAGTCTTCTGTAGAGTCATTGTTCCACACTCAAGATCAGCCTCCACAAAGTCATTTTCACAGGGTTCATCCAGAAATGGGGAATTGTCATCCATAATTACTGTTCTGGTTGGGACATGAATTGTTAGTGAAGTGCGAGTCATAAAGTCCATCCCAAGAACTAAGGGGGATGAGAGGTCCTGCACTATCACAAATCGTTGATAGACTGACTTGCCCATAAATCCAGTGGTCAACCAGGTTACTCCTAATGGATTGCAGTAGGTGCCGTTGGCCAGTCTTATGGGTGGGGAATGCCACTGATTCTTTAACGAGATATTTTGGGTCTTTTCGGGTACCAAGTCTGCGTTTACTGCTGAAAGCGATGCACCTGTGTCAAGTGTGGCCTCCAGAGCAGTTCCTTTATAGTTCACTTTAACCCTGAAAGGGGTATTCCAAGCTGATTGTGAAGTTCCATCTTCAACGTGATTGAGCATAGGTGGTGAACTTGGAACTGACACAGGCAATGAGGGCGGAGTTACTGACTGGGGGGAGGGCTGGCCCTGTGAAAAACTCTCCCCCCTCTGAAGTTTCCCTGCTTTCTACTCACTGGTTGTGTTTCTCTCATCCTGTTAGCGCTTTCCTGTTCTGCAGTCTGTGGTCCAGCATGATAATCTGTAGATGGGAGTTTGGGGATGCTCTCTAGCAGGTCTTGTAGAATGTCGAGTTCCCTGATACTCAATGGAACAGTTTGGGCATGTGCGGCATGTAACACCAGGCATGGAACATGTAAAACAGTAGAGAATGCAGCGTCTGAGTTCCCTGATATGGCTGGAAGAACACAATGCATGAAGGGGCAAGGAAAGCGTGGAGTGGATTTCAGTCTGCTAAAACCTCTCCATAAGGCTTCTACTCCAACCAGTATTAAAATAGAACTTTTTAATGTTCAATCACTGACCAACAAATCCTGTCTTATTCATGACCATATTCTGGAGAAAAATGTGGACCTTATGTGCCTTACTGAAACATGGCACCCACCGGATGTGTACAGTTCGCTGAATGAAGCTTGTCCCGCTGGATATAGCTATCTGCAGAGAGCTCGCCACAAGGGGCGAGGTGGTGGTCTGGCAGTAATTTACCACAGTGATTTAAAATTGTCCCATCTGGCTCTTCAGGACTTTTCTTCTTTTGAATGCTTGGCCTTCAATCTCAAAGCCCCACTCCAGATGAATATAGCATTGCTTTATCGGCCTCCAAAACAACATGTTTCATTTAATTCAGAGATACATGACCTCCTAACTTCTTTCTGTGCCCGTTCTGTGAAAAATATTATTCTTGGAGCTTTCAATATACATTTTAATAATTTTTCCTCCCCTCTGGCAGCAGATTTTAAGTCTCTTCTGGACTCACTTAATCTAATTCAGTTTGTTGACGCCCCTACACACAATAGGGGGCATACTCTGGACATGGTGATTACAGACACTGTAACTATCAATAACTTATCTGTATATGACCTGGGCGTCTCGGACCACAGTATCATTTCTCTAGAAGTGCCTTCAACTTTGTCTGCTCCAAAATCTAAACGTCTTATTCAGTTCCGTGACTTGAAAAATATCTCCCCTGGGGCTTTGTCTTCTGCTTTTCACTCCTTGACTGGTGTCAATCATTCATCTGTAACTGACTCTGTGGATTACTACAATCAATCTCTCCAGGAGCTTCTGGAGCTCCATGCTCCACTGAAGTTGAGGCTGGTGTCATTCTGCCGCTCAGCTCCTTGGTAGACTGATGAGCTGCGGAACATGAAAGCTGTTGGACATGCTATCGAGAGACGTGTAAAAAAGTCAAGTCTCCCGGTACACAAGCAGGCATATAAGGAACATCAGAAAGCTTATGCCTTTTCTCTTAAGGAAGCACAATCTAAGTATTATTCCAACATCATTAACAGCTGTCCGGGAAATTCCAAACAGCTTTTCTCGACAATAAACCATCTCCTTCATCCCAATCAACAAACTGAGGATGAGGATTCGACTCAAAAATGCAACTTGTTTCTCTCATTCTTCAAAAACAAAGTTAACTCTATTAGATCTCAGCTCCACAGCCTTCCTGATCTTCGGCTGCCATCTACCCTTGTACACCATGGGTCCATGAGCTGCTTTGATGAAGTTGCTAAGAGTGAAGTGGAGAACATCCTCAAGAAAATGAAGTCCTTCATCTTGTGCCCTGGATCCCTGCCTCATCACTCATAAAATCTAATCATGCTGCAATAAGTCCATTAATCACACAAATAATAAACAAATCACTGAAATCTGGTCATGTTCCATTGTCTCTTAAAACAGCTGTCATTAAACCTCTTCTAAAGTAATCTACCCTGGATCCAGATATTCTTTCCAATTACTGCCCAATTTCACATCTTCCTTTTCTGTCAAAAGTGCTGGAAAAAACTGTTGCCGCTCAGCTGCAGCTTCATCTAGAACAAAACTCTCTGTACGAGAAATTTCAGTCTGGGTTTCGTTCTGCTCACAGCACTGAGACCGCTTTGCTGAGAGTTACCAATGACATCCTCATGGCAGCTGATGCTGGGTCTACATCTCTCCTTGTTCTCCTTGACCTCCTGCAGCCTTTGACACTGTGGACCATAACATCCTCCTACACCGTCTTCATGTGGAGGTCGGTCTCTGTGACACTGTTCTGGACTGGTTTAAATCTTTCCTCTCCAATCGGCTGGAATGTGTTAGCCTTGGCAAGGCCAAGTCCCAGGCTGTCTTAGTCTCCTGTGGTGTCCCACAAGGGTCAGTATTAGGGCCCCTGCTGTTTTCCCTTTACATGCTGCTTTTGGGTCAAATCATTAATCGATATAACATCTCCTTTCACTGCTATGCCGACGATATACAACTTTACATTAGAACTGGGGCATCATCATCACCATTTTCACTCAATGCCTTCACTACTTGTCTGGAGGAGATAAGGAGTGGATGACTCAGAATTTCCTTCAGTTAAACTGCTCCAAAACTGAGGCCATGTTGATCGGAACATCTCACCAGGTTCAATTTTCAACTATGACTGTGTTCTTTTCTGGACAAGACATCCCCTTTTCCAGCATAGTTACAAATCTTGGAGTTAGAATGGATTCTCAACTTACATTTGAAAATCACATTAAGCATCTGTTTAAAATCTGTTTCTTTCATCTTCGTAATATCTCCAAAATTCATCCGTTTCTTTCTTTCTCTGATGCTCAGACTCTCGTTCATGCATTTGTCTCTTCCTGGCTCGACTACTGCAACTCTCTGTTTGTTGGAATCCATAAAAAACATCTTCAGAAGCTCCAATACATTCAAAACAGCGCAGCCAGGATTCTCTTGAGGGCCCGCAAATCTGCCCATATTACACCTATCCTGCATGACCTTCACTGGCTTCCTATCACCTGCAGAATTCAGTACAAAATCGCGCTCATCACCCATCAGTGTTTAAACGGATCCTCACCAGATTATCTGAAGGACCTTCTCACTCCACATTCATCCACCAGATCTCTACGATCACAAGACTGCAACTTCCTTCACCTTCCTCGCCCCAGATTAAGGTCCATGGGAGATCGGGCTTTCACTGTCGCTGCCCCCCGTCTCTGGCACTCTCTCCCAGACTATTTGAGAGCTCCACAACCACTGATTGATTTTAAAAGAGGCTTGAAGACTTTTTTATTTAAGCAAGCCTATTCTGCCTCCACATGATTTTTATGATGTTGATTTTATCTCTGATTTTATTTGCACTGTGTAGCACTTTGAGATTTTTGTTAATGAAAAGTGTGGTACAAATTGGATTGATTATTATTATTATATTATTATTATTATTATTATTAGAGACCACCATAATTTTTATTTTTCATCTGGATCTTGATGGCTGTGACAGGCTGGTGCTGAGAACAGAATGGAGCTCATGGGCACGCAGCACCAAATTCATTACCGACCTGACCGGTGTTCCATACAGTGCCACTCTGTATTTTTCTACTGCATGTTTACAGATAAGGTCAATCTGCTCCTGCTCAGGCGGAGGGTTCCTCAGTCTTTTGAACTCACTGACCATATGGGCCACAAATGTAGGGAGAGGTTCTTCAGGATGCTGGAAACTGTCAAAGATACCCCTCATAATATTCTCCTGGTTGTCAGCAGGTAAGAACACAGTTCTGAAAAGTTCACAAAATCCAGCCCAAGTAGATACATGAGAGCTAAGAATATTAAACCACTTCCCTGGTGCCTTAGCTAGAAAATGTGGTAGTTCTCTGAGAATCTGTGTATCTGTTAAGTCCAAAGAAGTCTTGTAAGCATTGACAGACTGCAGCCATTCCTCTGGGTGAAGACCACCATCATTAGTGAACACAAAGGGCTCTAATTTTGCTTGGTGCAAAGCGGCAGCGAGCACTCTGGTAGTATTAATTAACTCCAGCGAATCCGAATGGGTCTGAGACGAAGCCCTCATGGTCTGAGTGGGCTCGAGTGCTGAGTCGTGTTGTTCTTTTTTTCTGGCATGTAGACTAGGCACATATGGAGTAGATGATGCTTGAGGAAAAGGCTGAGTAATTTGAGCAGCTGGGTCTTTAGGGATAGTTTTAGTTTGTTGAGTCCAACATTCCAAAATATTTTTCTGGAGATCCAATGAATCATGCAAACATTGTTAAGCATGTCCACCTCTTCTTTCAGACTTTTCACTTTAAGTTCCAGGTCAGGGGTTTTGTGCCTGACAGTATTTTGGTTTGGGAGCAAGTCCAAATCATCACACAGGCCAGATGACCGAGCTTCTCACCCTATCTCTAAGGGAGCGCCCGGCCACCCTGCGGAGGAAACCCATTTCGGCCGCTTGTATCCGTGATCTCGTTCTTTCGGTCATGACCCAAAGCTCATGACCATAGATGAGGGTGGGAACGTAGATCGACCGGTAAATCGAGAGCTTCGCTTTTTGACTCAGCTCTCTCTTCACCACGACGGACCGGTACAGCGCCGCTTCACGGCAGACGCTGCCCTAATCCGCCTGTCGATCTCCCGCTCCCTTCTTCCCTCATTCGTGAACAAGATCCCCAGATACTTAAACTCCTCCACTTGAGGCAGGACGACCCCCCTGACCCGGAGAAGGCACTCTACCCTTTTCCGGCTCAAGACCATGGCCTCGGATTTGGAAGCACTGAGCCTCATCCCGGCTGCTTCACACTCGGCCGCGAACCGCTCCAGCGAGAGCCGCAGATCATGATCTGATGAAGCCAATAGGACCACATCATCTGCAAAAAGCAGAGATGCGATCCTAAGGCCACAAAACGGATCCCTTCAACACCTCGGCTGCGCCTACGTCAGAATTCTAGTCCATGAGATCACAGAAACGAGCCCGACTTACTGCCGGCAATGCGGACCAGACTCTGACACCGGTCATACAGGGACCTGACAGCCCGTATCAAAGGGCCCGGTTCCCCATACTCTGAGAACCCCCCACAAGAACCCCCGAGGGACGCGGTCGAACGCCTTCTCCAAGTCCACAAAACACATGTAGACTGGTTGGGCGAACTCCCATGCACCCTCCAGGACCTGCTGAGGGTGTAGAGCTGGTCCAGTGATCCACAACCAGGACGAAAACCACACTGCTCTTCCTGAATCCGAGGTTCGACTATCCGACGGACCCTCCTCTCCAGGACCCCTGAATAGACCTTACCAGGGAGGCTTAAGAGTGTGACCCCTCTGTAATTGGAGCACACCCTCCGGTCCCCCTTTTTAAATAGGGGGACCACCACCCAGGTCTGCCAATCCAGAGGAACTGCCACCGATGTCCATGCGATATTGCAGAGTCGCGTGAGCCAACACAACCCTACAACGTCCAGAGCCTTAAGGAACTCAGGGGGGATCTCATCCCCCCCCGGGCCCTGCCACCGAGGAGCTTTTTAACCACCTCGGTGACCTCGTCCCCAGAGAATGGAGAGCCCGACCCAGAGTCCACAGGCTCAGCTTCCTCAACAGAAGGAAGGTCTTCGAAGTATTCCGCCCACCGACCCACGACGTCCCGAGTCGAGGTCAACAGCACACCATCCCCACTGTAAACAGTGTTGGTGCTGCACTGCTTCCTTCTCCTGAGACCCCGGGTGGTGAACCAGAATCGCCTTGAAGCCGTACAGAAGTCTTTCTTAATGGCCTCTCCAAACTCCTCCCACGCCCGAGTTTTTGCCTCAGCGACCACCCGAGCCGCATGCCGCTTCGTTCGTCGGTACCCATCAGCTGCTTCTGGAGTCCCACAGGCCAAAAAGACCCCATAGGACTCCTTCTTCAGCTTGACAGCATCCCTCACCGAAGGTGTCCACCAACTTCCTTATTTCCTTTTACTTTCCTTTTATTTTTATTTTGTATTTTATTTTATTTTATTTCCAGGTACTCACGGCTTCAGTTCATATTTTCTCTGATGGACTTAAAGGCTTGCAGCCCTGATCGTACAGGGAGTGTTTCAGAAAAAAAATGTCTGTGTGGGCTTAGCCGATGAGGGGTTTTCCGCTTCGCTTCGCCGTGCACACATGCACATTCAGAAAGTACAAAGCAGAATCCAGCTCACGTCTAGGCCGTGCAGTTGTTCCAAGTCGTTGCGGTAAAGGGTTTAAACCTGGGACCGTGTTATATTCCAAAAACGGCGTTGAAAAACTCGGAAGTCCGAGCCTGGCCTAGCTCGGTTCGTTCCCACGAGGTATGGCGGCGGACGTCCACTATACTGCAACGAACTTGTTCCACGTTTCAAATATTAGCTGGTAGAAGATACTGCATTCTGAGGTCCAAGACAAACTGTTCGGGCGCCATTTGTAACGCTTGGGTTGTGTTTAAGGGAGGAGAGGAGGCGGTAGACTCGGCTGGACAGTTAGTAACTAACAACCACACTGGTACTGAGAATTCCAGAGTGTTGTCCTTTAATAAAACGCTCTTCACCAACCTTACAAGCTCGGTTGAACGGCTGCTATACATTCACACATGAATTAAGCAGAGTCGAAAACAACCCGTAACGTTACTAAACTTAAGAGAGCTACATGTCCGTCTCAGTTCAGGTATCCAACTGTAGCACAGTTCTACCATGCGCACTACAAAGAAACAGTGGCGCATACATGTGACATCATTAGAGATACTAGAAAGTCTTAAAGACATACTACACAATTACGACTGTTACAAGTTAAAGACACACTTGTGTAAAGTCGTGATGACGCCCCACTTTGCCATCACTTGCTGCAGAGGATCATGTTACAATGCTTAGCCAATCAGTGCTGCGGAGGAGCACTGTCTTGAATATGATGCTTGACACTGAACCCTAAGAAGGGTTCAGTGAATGTGCATATGCAACTGAGGGGTTCGGTACCTCTAAAAAGGGTTAAGAACCACTGGTCTATAGAAATGAAGATTCAATGGATGGAGGTAAACTGTGAGATAAACGCTCTTTGGAAATGAAATGAAACAACTCCTATTCAAATCAACGGAGAGGTCGTACACCCCGCACCAAGCAGCTCACCCTGGATCGCTCAGGTTGCCAAGACAAAACAAAAGTCTTACACTGCAGATCCCATGAAAATGACTAACAGAGAGAACACCTCACCTGGACGAATCAGTGTGGCTGGCTCTGAACCGAAACCTACGTTCAACTTCAACACCTGATCCTCCAAAGAAAAATAAACAAGCAGCTGGAACCCAAAACGGCTCCACCGACCCTGCCACCAAGGACAAAGCGACCAGCCCAGCCTCAAAACATTCTGACTCCATGGGAATCCCACTGAAAAACAGATTTTCTGCACTTCAACCTGAGCCTCTAAGGGAAACCTCACCTTCAAACGTCAACAATGAGGGAATACCAACACATCTTGTTTAATAATTGTCGGTGATTTCAACATTCATGCTGACAACCCCCAAGACAGAGGGGCAAAAAAGTTCTTTAATATATTAGAGAGTTTTGGTTTAACACAACATGCCAAACCAGCAACTCAGGGACACACACTGGATCTGGTTATCAGTGAGGGTGTGAATATTTCCATTGTCTCTGTAACTGAAGTCAGCCTGTCGGATCACTTCCTGTTATCTTTGAAAGTTCTTTGTCCGTTGACCCACTTGGACAAACAGCCACTGTCACAAAATGTTCCCTCACAGAAAACACAACAGAAACATTTAATCAAATCTACTCTTCTTCTTCGCCCTTAAGCTGCAATGATGTAGATAAGTTGGTAGATGATTTTCAGTCTAAAATTTCAGATGCCATTGATTACATTGCCCCCATTAAAGTGAAGGTTGTGTCTGGTAGGAAGAAATCTCCATGGAGAAATGCACAAACAGTTCAATCTGCAAGACAACTCTGCCGTAGGGCAGAAAGAAAATGGCGTAAAACTCACCTGCACGTTTATTATGACATCTACGGAACTATCACTCAACACTAACACATGCACAAAAGGCTTTCTTTGCAGATGTCATAAAAACATTAACCAAGCTCGAGCTTTAGTTAACAGGCTCACAAACCCTCCTATGATGTTACCACCTGAACTTCAATCTAATGCCGCCTGCAACAAGTTCTTCAGTTTCTTTTCAGAGAAAATTTTAAAAAATCAGAGGATTAATCTGCACATACACTCTAAAGCCAGTACCAATGCTGTGCCCACACAAAACAAGTACAGGAAAAATGACCCAGTTTCAACTTCTTAACTATAAAACCCTAGAAGAAATTATAAGTCAATTAAGCCCCAGTTTCTGCTGTCTGGATGTCCTACCCACACATTTCTTTAAGAAAATCCGGCCTGTCATTAATGATCTGATCCAAATAGTAACTCATCGCTCTCTTCAGGTGTTTTCCCCCATGCTTTGAAAACAGCAGTTATTAAACCACTGATAAAAAAAGAACAATCTAGACAAATCAATACTGCAGAATTACTCTGACCTCCCATTTGTCAGCAAAGTTTTTTTAAAAGGTTTTGTTGGCTGTAGTGGCCTTTATTTGAAGGTAGTTAGACAGGAAAGAGGGTAATGAGAGAGGGGAAGACATACGGCAGATGTCACCAGGCCGGGAATCAAACCTGCCACCACCGCCACTAGAACTAGGACTAGTACATGGGTCGTGCCAAGCCCCTGCGCCACCACAGCACCCCATTCATCAGCAAAGTTATTGAAAAAGCAGTGTTTAAACAATTAAATAACTTCCTAACAAAAATTAATCGCTTTGACTCCTTCCAATCTGGTTTCTGATCTCACCACAGCACGGAGACGGCCCTCGTAAAAGGGCAGTTCAATGATATCCACATAAATTCAGACTGTGGGTGAACCACAGTGCTGGTTCTGTTGGACCTCAGTGCAACTTTTGACCCTGTTGACCATGACATTTTACTGAATCGACTGAAGAGTTGGGTCGGACTCTCCGGTCCGGTGCTCTACTGTTTTGAATCTTACATAAAGAACAGGGATTTCTTTGTTTCAATTGGAAACTTCTCTACAAAGAGGTCGGAGGTCATGTGGAGTACCGCAAGGTTCAATCCCTTCTCGTCAATATTTATATGCTTCCATTGGCTCATATTAATAAGATTAGCTACCATAACTATGTGGATGATACACAGCTCTACTAGAGCTATATAAATAAATTGATTTCTGCCCTCAGAAAGTATCATTTTTCATCCGTAAAACCCCGTGGGGGTTCATAGCCTTATAGCTCTTTTTTACGTCTAGTTTGTTACGGCGTAGTAGCAAGACTCCGCCCCCCTCAGTCTCACTTTCAACCTGAGCTTAAAGTGCACATTATAAACTACACATAAGCTTTTAAATTGTGTTCATAGGCCAAGTATAACTGGAGTTATGCTAAAATAAGTAAACCATATTTTTCTGAATGTCAGAGAAATGTCAAAAGCGCCGCCATTCCCGCTTTTCCGATTATGTGAGAGGGAATGAGCTTCCAAATGTACAAAACGAAATGAAACATTAGATTCCTTTGGGTTTGGAAATGTAAAATCTTCAATAAATAACATATATTTTGTTGCTGAGAAACGAAGTAAAGTTGTGCAAGTACAGTGAAAGAGAAGCGTAAAGGAGCAGCGGCACGAACGGCGCAGCTGCAAAAGCAGTGAGATCGCAAAATGAATGCAAATATCGGCTGGTAGCATTCACTAAGTAATTGGTTTTTAGCTTAGCGGTTTCTGTTCTGTATATAGAGGATTACCTGAGGAATGAACATGGGTTGATAACATCCGAAGTGGCGCTGTGTTTTGAGCAGGAAGACGAAGAGGAAAAACACCCAGCGGCGCAGTGAGGATTTCCATGACAACAATGGCTGATCGATCATTATTATTAAGATGTCAGTAAGTAAGTAAGATGAGATCCTGGCAGTCAGAGAGGCAGCTACTCAGAGATCCAAGCAGGAGAATAGCAGTGCTGCGTAGCTGCAGGGAGTCGATTACTACAGGGTGAGGCGGAGCCACTACTTTAGCAGTTAGTAGTAAACAACTTACAGCCAAGGCTAACTCCGAGAGCCAAGGTAGAAAAGCCTAAAGACTGCATTTGTGGCTGCATTTTTACTCCAAATTATAGCCACAGTGTCCAAAAGAAAAAACATAAGTGCAATCATTTGCATATCGAGTCTACAGAGGCTGATATCTCCACTCTGGTCCTGGATTACCGTTTAAACTTTAAGAGTTTTATGTCAAATCCACATTAATTAAATGACAGAAACTAATTCTCTCACTGCATCTTTTATTCATTTTGTCCAGCTGCAGACTGTTAGACTGTCCAATCAGAGTCAGATATTGTGTAGTTGGTGCTTTTAATACGTTTTCAGTTAAATTAATTCAAGTCTATGGAACACAAAATGCCACTAAAATCACTCTGTCATTCTAAACTCTTTCAGAAAATCGTAAAAATACACTGAATCGTATCGAATTGTATCGCTCAACAAATATCGTGATACAAATTGTATTGTGACCAGAATATCGTATACCGAATCGTATTGTGAAATTATTGTATCACTACACCCCTAAGCTCTACATCACAATGTCACCAGGTGACTCTGAACCCATCCAATCACTGAATAGATGCTTAGAACAGATCAATGTATGGATGTGCCAAAACTTTCTCCAGCTGAACAGAAACAAAACTGAAGTTATCTTTGGCCCTAAAGAGGAACGATCTAGAGTTATAGATCTAGAGTCAATGCACAGCTTCAGATTTTACAACTGAAAACCAGCGATCAGCCCGAAACCTGGGAGTAGTGATGGACTCTGACCTGAACCTTCAGAGCCACATAAAGACAGTCACAAAGTCAACTTTCTATCACCTGAAGAACATCTCCAGGATTAGAGGACTAACGTCTCAGCGAGATCTAGAGAAACTCATCCATGCATTTATCTTCAGGCATATTTATTATTACAGCACCGTCTTCACAAGTCTGACTAACAAATCAATCCTCCAGCTGCAACTGATGCAGAACCTGCTGCTGATGTTCTCACTAAAACCAGGAAGATGGAGACATAACATCAGTTTTAAAGTCCCTACACTGGCTCCCTGTAGCTCAGAGAATAGACTTTAAAATACTGAACGGTTTAGCATCACAATATATTAAAGACCTGCTGCTGGGTTAGGGTTAGGGTAACCCCTCAGGTTCTGGTTCTGGTTCTGCTCTCCATCCCCAGAACCAGAACCAAATGAGGAGAAGCAGCATTCAGTTTCTATACACCACAAATCTGGAACAAATTTTCAGAAAACTGTAAAGCAGCTGAAAGACTGACTTCCTTTAAATCTTGACTAAAACCCAGCTGGTTATTTTTATTTGAAACATAATCAATTATGAATTTAATGATGGCACTGACTTAATGTAACATTTTGATTATTGAGTCAATGTTGCGTGTTGTTATGTTTGTTATGATGTAAAGCACTTTGAAATGCCTTGCTGCTGAAATGCGCTATACAAATAAAATATGATTTGATTTGATATGTTCTGCAAATAACATTTGCCAATGCACATTTGTTAATGTGCATAGACAAATTTTCCCTTGAATTATTTGGAACTGTCTTCATTTCATAATGAATAGAAAATGTGTAATGGAGAAAATGTCCATATTGCCTTCAGATTACAATGGATTCCTTAATAGATGTTCCTTCTTTTAGCAGAATTTAAGTCTAATTGCTTTCAAAGATTGCTTCAGTTTCTTTTTAAAATTGTGTAGTTCTCACTGTTTGTGATACTCAGAGACTGTCACAACAGATATACTGTGTGATTACAAGAGCCTCTACTAATCACACATGACAGGTATTGAAAAAGCTAGTCTAACCATAAATAGAAATTGTCTTGGTAACAATTCTAAAACATCCTCATTTAGTCATCAAAATATTGATGATTAATTGAAAATAACAGTGAGCACTTATTTTCCAAAGCTTGCTTGGGATTTTAGTCATAAGTCAGAAGTATAATCCTGTTTTTTTTCTGTTTTGTTATGTATTAAATATGTTCTCTCACTTCAGAGTCAGTTAACAGGAAGCAGTAAAACAGACCTATTTTGGGCAAGATTTCAGAAGATTCTTTTGACATTTGCATGCTTGTTCTGATGTCATGTGCAGTGGCAGAACTGCAGCTGAATTAAAATCATTGGTGACATGCTAAGAAAGAAAAACAAAAAACATGAACAGCACAGCCACAACCGTAAGCATACAGAAACTGGGAGGACCCATATGGTTAAAAATAGAGGCGTAGAGGCTGGGAGGTGATTTGATCCAGTGTGACATGGTCTTCCAGAGATGTCAGAGCTCATTCTGATGTTAGCATGCTACACATTAAGTCCATACCTCAGATGACTTTACTAGCAGAGGGCTGAGATTTTTTGAGAACCACAAGTAGGAGTCTTTGGATTAGTGTGTTACAATCACCTCTCTAGGCACTAAATTAGATCCAACATTATTAGGAGAAATGCCAATGTGCCAAGCTAACTCTGGCTTCAGTCGTAAACTTTCTACAGGGAATGATGGCTGTAGAAAATCTCAGTAAATGTCTGTATTAGTTAATAAACTAGTTTATTTATGGCTGAAAGTTGAGGCACTGCAAACCTTTCAGTAGACTTCACATGTCTGTGTGTGTTTTCATGATGCATCATTCTGCACTGTGTCCAGCCTACTATGCTTTAACATTTCAAGGATCATCAGACTGAATTGGGTTTGATTCAGGTTGTGATGACAGTATGCAGAGTCTGCAGCCATTTATTTTTCAAATGAATGTTCTACTAAAAGGAAGAGCACTTTCTGCTAGTGGGTCAGGTTGCCTCAGATTACTTTATTTGTTCACACTGTAGCATGATTTTGGTTGGATGTTTTAAGCTCATATAATTGTATAGGCATAAATTAATATTGATTGCAGAAGCATATTCATACATATGTGGCTGAATATAAAATTAATAAACCAAGAAGTATTGGTTTTTGTAACCACATACTTCTTGGTTTATTTCTTTAAAGTTACACTATAATATATTTTATATGTGTATGTATATATATATATATATAATATATATATATATACACAGTCCAGTCACATTAATGTGACCATCTGTCAAAAGCCAGAATAACCACCTTTCGCAGAGCGAACTGCTACGAGACGTGCAGGAAGAGAGTCACTTAGGTCCCTGAAGGTCTTCTCTGGGATGTTGAGCCATGCCGACTCTAATGCCGTGGCCAGCTGCGCTAGATTACGCGGTTGAGGATCCATGGCGCGAACAACTCGATCGAGATGGTCCCACAGATGCTCGATTGGGTTTAAGTCAGGTGAGTTTGCTGGCCAGGGGAGGACGGTAAACTCATCCTGGTGCTCTTCGAACCACGCACGTACACTGGCAGCTGTATGGCACCTCGCATTGTCCTGCTGGAAGATGCCATCATCCTGAGGAAAAACAATGCGCATGTAGGGGTGGACATGGTCCGCAAGGACAGATGCGTACTTGTATTGATCCATCGTGCCTTCCACAATAATCAGTGAACCCAGAGAATGCCAGGAAAACATTCCCCAGACCATAATGCTCCCGCCTCCAGCTTGGACCGTTCCTGCAATGGTTGCAGGGTGGTTCCTTTCAGAGGTTTCACGCCTTATACGCCAACGTCCATCTGTCCGATGGAGCATAAAACGCGATTCATCTGAAAACGCTACCTGTCGCCACTCAGTGGACGTCCAGCTGCTGTACTGGCGTGCAAATTCTAGCCTTCGTCGTCGATGAACACCAGTCAGCATAGGTGCACGAACCAGGCGTCTGCTTCGGAGGCCCAGACGCAGCAATGTTCGCTGAATAGTGGTTTGGGAGACACTTGTGGTAGCCCCTTGGTTCATTTTAGTGGTCAGTTGCTCAACGGTAGCCCGTCTATCTGCCCGAACGCATCTCCGCAACCGTCGTTCGCCTCTGTCATCTATGGCCCGTGGTGCACCACATTTGCCACGTCGTTGATTTTGGACAGTCCCATTTTGCCATGCACGGTACACTTTTACCACGGCGGCACGCGAACAGTTCACAAAATCAGCCGTTTCGGAAATGCTTCCACCCTTGGCCCGAAAGCCAATGATCATGCCCTTTTGGACGTCGGATAAATCGCTTCGTTTCTGCATTACGCCAACGATTGAAATGTTTTCCGAAGCCCACACACACCCTTTATATACGCTCAACTGCACTGTGCTGCCACCTGCCTTCTGTGATTGGTTATTTAACTCTGAAGTGGAAAGTACGTGGTGGTCACATTAATGTGACTAGACTGTGTATATATACACTAGACTGTGTATATACACTAGACTGTGTATATATACTGTATATACATTTATACACTGATATGCAGCTCGGTAGGTGATTTTGGGGTTGGGTGCCTTACCCAGGGGCACATTGATGTGTGGCAGGAGGAAGCTGGAATCAAGCCTGCAACCTTCCAATCACAAGATGACTACTCTATCCACAGAGCCACAGTCGCCCACATAATACAATATATAATATTTAATAAAATACAAAGACTTAAAACTTCTTGTATGGACTAGGTTAGACATTCTCAACGTGGGCGGTACCGCCCCCAGGGGCAGTTCAGAGGACATTTTTACAAAAGAGGGGCGCTGGGATGCCTTAGGGGGGCGTTTGGTCGAAGGTAAACTTTATTGTCAATAATAAAATAATGCTCAGTGCAAAGTAGCCTGCACTTGGTGGGGGCAGTGGCGCAACTACACATTTATTGGCGCATAAAAGGTGCCCGTGAAGTTGTGATGCACTCTTTGCGCCACTGGGGCGCAAAGAGGGACCTGGATAAGGGCTAGGGGGGCGCTGGGCCAAAAAAGGTTGAGAAACACTGGACTAGGTCATCAAATCACTACGATGCCTGTAGCAATTTTTAATGTCCAGCAGGTGTCAGTATTGAGTGACACAGTATCGGCACAGAATCGACACAATTTTGCTATGTGTCGAAACAATGCATGACGCCTCATCTACCCATCACTAATGCCAAGACAAGCAGCTAGCCACAGTGACAGCAGTAACAGCAATGGAGATCCGAGTTCACCTGTGACCCAGAACTTAAAGTGTGCCGTCAGTTTGACCTTCCAAAATAAAATACGGGTTGATTATTTTGTGCAGGTTACATATGCTAATTTTTTGAGAAGGACCTATATATATATATATATTTTATATATATATATATATAACTTTCATAACATATATATATATATATGTTATGAAAGTTATATTTATATAATACTTTTTACTTTTTTTTACCTATTTGTTAAAACTGCCACCATGTTGTGACAGTTTGTTATGAGACATATAAGCTGTGAAAGGATCAATGTCCTCCACCTCCTCCCGGAGTTATTATTGTCCACTGAAAACAATAACATGATTTAGGGTTTTTTTCCAGCCAGTGGGAGGGGCTTAAAAACTGTCCCTCAACCTCATTTACTTTCTGTTAAATGTGCTAATGGCTAATGACAACTTACACTGCAACAAAACCATTTATCTGCCGTTGACGGTGGCTATGCTAACTAGCCTGAGAATTCACAGCAAGATGTACTGACAGGAAAAAGTTGTAGTGGTAGCAGAGAGCAAGGGGAGAGGGAGGAGTGCTAAAGTCCACCTCCAGGCTGTGAGTGGTTGTTTGTAGTTAAAACTCAATGCAGCAGGAGAAAACAGCAGAGCTTGATTTTTAGATAGATTTTTTTAAAATAAACAAATACAAAGTGTGACCTACATGGTCTTTGGATATGTTGCAATTCTGATGGCAACCAGAGATCCTTCCTGCCCACAGTATCACCAGAACAAGACACTTCACCCACCTTCCCTGCTGATCAGAAGGGTTAATGATGCAAAATGGCAGTCTTGCTTCCTTCAGACTGCTTCAGGACAGTTGTGGCTACTGTAAAGTAGTTTGCTATCATCTTTTGAGATTTCATTTTGAAATCTCAAAGAGCACTGTAAATAAAAATGATTATCGTTAAAGCTCAAAAAAGTCAATTATACATAATACTGCCCCTTTAAAGCAATATCTGGATGTGTGGCCAACATGGACTGAATTGCTTCCTTCACTTTTTCCGCTACAGCTACAGGCAGACTACGATTTTAAAACAGTGCAAAAAATTGATGTCATTGTTCACAACTTCTCTTTCTGTTCTGGCCAGGATGAAATTCCACTGGAGGAATTCAAGTGAATAGAAGAAAGCACAAGCTGTGATGCAAGATTTGAATCTAGCAGAATAGTGCAGGAAGGTGATGGTCAAGCTACACCCAATCTAACTGCAAATTGAAAGCAGCCAAGACACAATGTTGACTGCTTTCAAAATGAAAGGAGCATTTTAGATGTGTCAAAATTGATCAAAATGTATTTTTTCTTGGTGTTTGTAATCTATGTAAAAAAAAAAGAGTGGCAGAGAAAGCAAGAGTTAAATAATCCTCCAGCTTAAAGTTCATACTAGCTTTCTTGTTGCACCATATAGAATTAAAAAGTTAGTCAGAATTTAACACAAAGTGTTACAGTGATTCCATCTCGATGTTAAACCTTCATTAGAAAAACACTAAGACAAACTGTGGAGGTTCCTAAGGCTTGTCTCTGCTACCATCTGCTGTCCAGAGAAAGCCATCACACGATGATTTCCCCACATTAGATGTCTTGTTCCTCCAACAGTGAACTGGAAGACTTTGTGGAGTGTTTGGAAAATTCTTCTTCTGTCCATGGCCAGCCATCCTTCACGCTCAGAGATGTGGAGGAGGGAGCAGTCAGCCTGCGAAGGCTTGGAGAGGCTCTGGCTGTCCTCAAAGGTTGATCAATTCCACTGAACCCACACATCACTTCATTTGGCCAACAAATCAGTGTTTGAGTTTTCATGTAAATTCAGCCACTGTAAAGGCATATGTCATGTTACTTTAGATAGTAAAATGATAAAGAGAAATTTCAAAATATTTATATAATATTAAGCTTAAAAAATACATCTACAATATGCTTTGTTTTTCCTCTCTAGTCACATTTGATGTCTCATGAGTGTATGTTTCTGTATGTATGTTTGGTCTCTCTGCCAGGAGAATTCCCAGTGTTGCAGGCAAAAATGCGTTCAGTGCTGAGACTGGAAGTGGAGGCAGTGCGCTTCCTGAAAGAAGAACCTCACATGATTGACTCCATGCTGAAAAGAGTCAAAGTGCTGACTGAATCTTTTAGCTCTCTCCGCAGGTATTCAGTATTTTTTTCTGTAGTAAAGCTATTCTATTCTGAAAAAAGTTGACTTTCCCTCTTTTGTCGTTTGCTTTACATAGACTTGTGTCCAATTTAGCACCTTCAGCAAGATCGGTTCAAGTGGAGTCTCTGAAAGTACACAACCGGGAAGCAGTAATGACTCAGAGCACACGCAGTTCACCCAAACTACAACCTCGGCACTCAGTCAAAGCCCCCCCACCCAGGAGCCAGGCTGAGGCTAGTTCAGGAGCCGCAGCCTCCCCCAGTAGAATGAAGAGCACAATCACCTCCAATCAACACAACGGCTCTCCTACGACAACCAGCCATGGACTAGACTTGATCAGTGTAGTCAAGGTATCATAGGGCTTCACTGCAGCTGGTCAAACATGCCTACAGTTTGACCAGCTATATATATATATATATATATATATATATACAGTATATATACTGTATATATATATATATATATATATATATATATATATATATATATATATATATATATATATATATATATATATATATATATATAAACTGTATATATTAGAGGTGTGCCAATCGATTGGTCACCGATCACAATCGGGCCGATTTTCATGAAAAAGTGCATGATCTGTGATCGGTGATCATTGGCTCTTGTTGCCGATACCGATCACCTGCATCTCATTTCTCATCCTGCCTGTGCAACTGGTCTCCTCTTTTCTTCTCACTGCGCAAACGCGTAGCAACAAATCCTAAGCGATGTGGAACTATAACGCACTGAGTGAATGGAGAAGTTTGCGTGTTGCGGCGGAAAATTGAAGCAGATCAAAATACATCAAAACAACGAAGCTAACAGACATAAAAACAATGACATACTTGACGGAGTTTGGCTACATTGAGGTTCACTGCAATAAAAAAGACATGGAGGATGAGACAGCAGGTAAAGCAGCACAGCTACAAACACTCACCTGGATTAGCATGACGTCCAGAAAGCTAAACTAATAACCTGGAAAATAATTTAAGTCGAGCTGCGATGTAAGGCGCTGGTTCTGCTCTCCTGTTGAACCACTGTTACGCTACAGGTAGTAATATTTAATATTTAGTAATATTTGACAGACGGAGCCGCTTCTGCTCCACCTGGTAGCGACTCTCACACTGAACCTGTTTAAAGCTGCAGCATCTAACTTAAAAAATACATTTTACATATGTATTAAAACTTTCTCTATCCTAACATGTGACAGATAATCTCTAAAAAAAATAATCGATCTCCTCCCTGTTACTCCGCTCAGTCAGAAACAGCCAATCAAAACTAGCAGTAACCAGCTAGCTGCTATGCTAACAGGAAGTTTTCATTCAGTAACTCTGGATTGTTTTCGCAATGGATCCTGTATTTTCCTTTAAATGTTAAGTTTTATACTTGAATCTTTTGTCAATGTTGAGAGGTTTTATTTTGGCTCTTTGCATTAATTTAGCCTCTTCAGAGCATTAATATGTTATCAGTCTGTTAAAGATAGTATTATTGATAACAGTTCAAGTTGCACAATGCCTGTTTTGTTTAGTTTTCTTCTTGGAAAAAGTTATTAAAAACAAGTTTTTGTCTAAATTAAGGTGAATTCATGGTTCCTTTTTCCACATAAGGTAACAGTTTATGATAAAAAATAAATAAATAACAATTATGTGATCGGTATCGGTATCGCCGATCATCCCTCAGGGGTGATCGGTATCGGTATTGGCAGAAAAAAACCTGATCGGCACATCCCTAAAAAATTCCCTTCTCACCCTCTGCGGGTGGTCTCTCTCTTTCATCCTCTGAGCTCGGGTCCTCTACCAGAGGCCTGGGAGCTTGAGGGTTCTGCGCAGTATCTTGGCTGTGCCTAGTACTGCACATTTCTGGACTGAGATGTCTGATGTTGTTCCTGGGATCTGTTTTAGCCACTGCTCCAGTTTGGGGGTGACTGCCCCGAGGGCCCCGATGACCACAGGCACCACTGTGGTCTTCACCTTCCAGTTCTTTTCCAGTTCCTCCCTGAGGCCCTGGTATTTCTCCAGTTTCTCATGCTCCTTTTTCCTGATGTTGTAGTCACTTGGTATAGCTACATCCACCACAACGGCTTTCCTCTGTTCTTTATCCACCACCACAATGTCCGGTTGGTTCGCCATCACCATCTTGTCCGTCTGGATCTGGAAGTCCCACAGGATCTTAGCTCGGTCATTCTCCACCACCTTTGGGGGTGTTTCCCACTTCAATCTCGGGGCTTCCAGTCCATATTCTGCACAGATGTTCCTGTACACTATGCCCGCCACCTGGTTATGTCGTTCCATCTACGCTTTCCCTGCCAGCATCTTGCACCCTGCTGTTATGTGCTGGACTGTCTCAGGGGCCTCATGGCACAACCTACACCTTGGGTCTTGTCTGGTGTGGTAGATCTGAGCCTCTATTGCTCTGGTGTTTAGGGCCTGTTCCTGTGCAGCAAGGATGAGTGCCTCTGTGCTGTCCTTGAGTCCAGCTTTGTCCAGCCATTGGTAGGATTTCCTGATATCAGCCACTTCAGTTATTTGTCAGTGGTACATCCCATGTAGGGGCTTGTTCTCCCATGATGGAACCTCTAGCCCCTCATCCTCTGTTCCCCATTGCCTGAGACATTCCCTGAGCATATCGTCCGTTGAGGCTTTGTCCTTGATGTATTTATGAATCTTGGATGTTTCATACTGGACAGTGGCTCTCACACTCACTAGTCCTCTGCCTCCTTCCTTACGGCTCGTGTACAGTCCCAGGGTGCTGGATTTGGGGTGGAACCCTCCATACATGGTTAGTAACTTCCGAGTCTTAACATCCGTGGCCTTTATCTCTTCCATTGGCCAGCTAATTATTCCGACAGGGTATCTGATTACTGGTAAGGCATAGCTGTTTATTGCACGGATCTTGTTCTTGCCATTGAGCTGGCTTCTCAGGACTTGCCTTATTCGTTGGAGGTATTTGGCTGTGGCTCCTTTCCTTGTGACCTCATCGAGGTTGCCATTTGCTTGTGGTATTCCCAGGTACTTGTAACTGTGCTCTATGTCTGCTATTGTTCCTTCTGGGAGTGAGACCCCTTCTGTGCGGACGACCTTCCCTCTCTTTGTAACCATCCGACCACACTTTTCTAGTCCGAATGACATCCCAATGTCAGTGCTGTATATCCTGGTGGTGTGGATCAGTGAGTCGATGTCTTGCTCACTCTTAGCATACAGCTTGATGTCATCCATGTAGAGGAGGTGACTGATTGTGGCCCCATTCTTCAGTCGGTATCCGTAGCCAGTCTTGTTGATGATTTGGCTGAGGGGGTTCAGGTCTATGCAGAACAGCAGTGGGGACAGAGCATCTCCTTGGTATATGCCACATTTGATGGACACTTGTGCAAGTGGTTTGCAGTTGGCTTCAAGGGTGGTTTTCCACAGCCCCATCGAGTTTGGAATGAAGGCTCTTAGAGTCCTATTGATGTTGTACATCTCTAAGCATTCAATGATCCAAGTGTGTGGCATTGAGTCATAGGCTTTCTTGTAATCAATCCAGGCTGTGCAGAGGTTGATGTGTTGGGTTTTGCAGTCTCGGGCAACTGTGTGGTCTACAAGAAGTTGGTGTTTGGCTCCTCTGCTATTTATGCCGATGCCTTCTGTGCCGTACTCATGTATTTATTCATGTGACCACTTATCTTAGCCGCTATGATGCCTGATATGAGCTTCCATGTTGTAAAGAGACAGGTTATTGGCCGATAGTTGGATGGGATTGAACCCTTTGAGGGATCCTTCTGTATCAGGATTGTGCGACCTTCAGTTAACCATTCAGGGTGAGTCCCATTTTGTAGCAGCTGGTTCATTTGAGCTGCCAGTCGGTCATGGAGGGCAGTGAGTTTCTTCAGCCAGTAGGCATGGATCATGTCAGGTCCTGGTGCTGTCCAGTTTTTCATACCCAAGACTCTTTCTTGGACATCTGCCACAGTGATGGTTACCGGGGCTTGTTCAGGGAGGTTGCTGTGTTCCTCTCGTAGAGAGGTCAGCCACTTTGCATTGCTGTTGTGGGACGCCTCCCTTTCCCATATGCCTTTCCAGTATTGTTCAGTCTCCAGCCTTGGTGGGTCTGCTCTGTTGTTAGTACCCTGCCATCGAGAGTACACTTTAGCTGGTTGGGTGTGGAAGAGCCGGTTAATCCTCCTGGCTTCATTCTCTCTTGTGTATCTCTTCAGGCGGCTGGCCAAGGCTTGGAGCCTTTGTTTGGCAGTTTCGAGTGCTTCAGGTATGGGCATCTGGCTGTACTTCTTGGGTACTGATCTTTTCATTGCACCCCTTTGGAGCTCTGACAGTTGGCTCACTTCCCTCCTTGTTATCTTGATCTTAGCCTCTAACCGTCTTTTCCATGGTGGGTATTGGGTCTCATAATTGCTTTTATAGCCAAGCATCTCAAGGATCACTGATGCTGAGTTGTATATCAGCTCATTGGTTTCTGTTATGGTGTTAGTAGGGATCGTTCTCAATGCCGCATTCACATCTTCAATTAGACTTTCTGATGGTACTTCACTCAGCCGTTGTAATTGGCGTCGGGGTTGTATGGTGTTCATTCGGGCCACAATTCTCTCTCTCAGGTCAGTTGCTGCCTCGTTCAGCTCTGATGATTCGTTCATTACTGAGGCTACATACCCAGTCTCTGGGTGGGTAGTTAACTCCCCTCTGACCTGGCGTTCTGGCTCCTCCCTCTTGCCGTAGCATTTATGTTGTACCTCGTCAATCTCAAGCTGTGAAAGCAGTTGCCGTTTGGGATGTTGGAACACTGAGCCACTAGTTGTTTAGCAGTTAGTGTTGACTGGGGGATGTCGAAGTAACCATTCCTCCCACATTCTTTGCATGTAGCCCCTCTGACTAGGGTTACTTGAGTAGTAGCATCCAACAGATCCATGTTTTCACCTCTCGCCCATTTCCGTCTTGTTCCAGTAGCCCATTTTTCATCAAGTTGCTCTGGTTCCCCAGCACCTGAGGCAGACCTTGTTTGGCCGGGCGACGTCTGAGCCGGCATGTCGTGCTTATCAATGTCTTATGTAATGTCTTGTACAATATATATATATATATATATATATATATATATATATATATATATATATATATATATATATATATATATATATACACAGTCCAGTCACATTAATGTGACCACCACGTACTTTCCACTTCAGAGTTAAATAACCAATCACAGAAGGCAGGTGGCAGCACAGTGCAGTTGAGCGTATATAAAGGGTGTGTGTGGGCTTCGGAAAACATTTCAATCGTTGGCGTAATGCAGAAACGAAGCGATTTATCCGACGTCCAAAAGGGCATGATCATTGGCTTTCGGGCCAAGGGTGGAAGCATTTCCGAAACGGCTGAGTTTGTGAACTGTTCGCGTGCCGCCGTGGTAAAAGTGTACCGTGCATGGCAAAATGGGACTGTCCAAAATCCACGACGTGGCAAATGTGGTGCACCACGGGCCATAGATGACAGAGGCGAACGACGGTTGCGGAGATGCGTTCGGGCAGATAGACGGGCTACCGTTGAGCAACTGACCACTAAAATGAACCAAGGGGCTACCACAAGTGTCTCCCAAACCACTATTCAGCGAACATTGCTGCGTCTGGGCCTCCGAAGCAGACGCCTGGTTCGTGCACCTATGCTGACTGGTGTTCATCGACGACGAAGGCTAGAATTTGCACGCCAGTACAGCAGCTGGACGTCCACTGAGTGGCGACAGGTAGCGTTTTCAGATGAATCGCGTTTTATGCTCCATCGGACAGATGGACGTTGGCGTTATAAGGCGTGAAACCTCTGAAAGGAACCACCCTGCAACCATTGCAGGAACGGTCCAAGCTGGAGGCGGGAGCATTATGGTCTGGGGAATGTTTTCCTGGCATTCTCTGGGTTCACTGATTATTGTGGAAGGCACGATGGATCAATACAAGTACGCATCTGTCCTTGCGGACCATGTCCACCCCTACATGCGCATTGTTTTTCCTCAGGATGATGGCATCTTCCAGCAGGACAATGCGAGGTGCCATACAGCTGCCAGTGTACGTGCGTGGTTCGAAGAGCACCAGGATGAGTTTACCGTCCTCCCCTGGCCAGCAAACTCACCTGACTTAAACCCAATCGAGCATCTGTGGGACCATCTCGATCGAGTTGTTCGCGCCATGGATCCTCAACCGCGTAATCTAGCGCAGCTGGCCACGGCATTAGAGTCGGCATGGCTCAACATCCAGAGAAGACCTTCAGGGACCTAAGTGACTCTCTTCCTGCACGTCTCGTAGCAGTTCGCTCTGCGAAAGGTGGTTATTCTGGCTTTTGACAGATGGTCACATTAATGTGACTGGACTGTGTATATATATATATATATATATATATATATATATATATATATATATATATATATATACAGTATATAGTATATGTATCTATCTATCTGCCTCTCGCCTGGAACATTAGCTGGAGATAGACACCAGCACCCCTCCTGCCCCATTAAGGGACTAGAGTGTTAGAAAATGGATGGATGGATTTGATGTATTGGTGCTGTGTGAGACTGAACCACAATTTTCTTGAGGGTAAATCCCAAAGGGATGAATAAAGTGTCTGACCGTCTGTCCAATATGTTTAATACATCAAGGAAATACAAAACAGATAAATAGAAATGTAAACTAATCTGTCTGGAAATAAAAATACTTAAATATACATATGCAACAAACTGTTGCTATTTAACCTAACACTAGTTTTACAAGATATTAAAAAGTGTTACCTTCTCACAAACATTATGTGTGAAACTAAGAATCTTGTTTTAATACAAAAGGAAGTCTTTGGTATGGTGATGATGCTAGAAGTTTGCCCTGGAATTGGTGGGTTGCTGGTTGGATCCCCGCTCTACCTTCCTCTGTGGCAAGACACTTTGCCCACCAGGTGGTGGTCAGACGGCCAATGGCGTTAGTGCATGCAGCTGTGGCTGCTATCCAGTAGCTTACCGCCATCAGCTTGTGAATGTGTGTGTGAATGGATGATGGACGTCCACAATGTATCATTTTGCTTTGGACACTGATTACACTCTCACTTCATATTTCTGTTCATCACCCAGAGTTACCCTGTTCTGTCTTATCTACAGAATACACACAGACCAACTCCAGAGGGCAGTGTGTGTGTAGATATCAGGAGTGTAAACCAGTCCAGTACCAGCCAAGGCCCCCAGCAGGAGAGTAATGATCCCAGTCACAGCCAGTCAGTCCACCTTCAGGAGAAACCAACCACTGATACAAAATCTATAGTGGATGTGCCAGAGTACACTGCCTCAGGAACAAAGTCTCCCTCTGCATCAACGTCACAGCAGAACACTCCTGTGGAGTTGATTCATGGAGGTAGGCCTGTAGAATCAGTTAGTACAGTAGAACTGCTCTTCAGACTGCTCCCCTTCGTAGAATGATTTTCTTCTACTTTTTGGTTGCTTAAAAGCTTGTATTAATTTCAAAGGACTTTCCTTTTCAAGAGGCGGTGAAATGTATACTGAGGACAGGCTAAAACAGACGGGGTTTCCCTCAGTCCATCTGAATAAAAAGGGGTTAGAACCACAAATATGGCCTGTCCTTGAAACAGGACATCTTAGAATTTTTGACAATCAATGCTACAGGAAATCTGTTGTAATTTTTAAAGAGCAACCTTTTTATCTCCATATTTTCAGATTTCTATATAAAGAAAACCATAAAACTTTTTCTAAACAATTATGGCTACATTTTCTTATGTGGGATGTTGACATTTGCACATAGCTTCCCACTTAACAAGAAAAATGGATCGAAATAAAAATGATTTGAAATTTTAGTGTCATTTTGTTGTGAGAATTAAACATAACAATTTCATGTGGAAACTGAAAAATGATTTCAAACCCGCATTTGTTATTATACCTTCTTTAAAAACGTCCATTAAAAAAAAAATCAGTTTTAGTCAAAGTTATTAAGAACCACTGTGGAAAGTCCAAAGAGCCAGTTGTGACTCCAGAGTCTCAAGTTGCAGATATGTGAATAATGACAAGTTTAAATATTAAGAAGTACCATACAATTTAATAGTTATAGCTCAGGCTTATTTGCAGTGTCTGCTGCTAGAGTTAGGGGTTTGCTATGTTTATAGCAGAGAGACTAAATTTAGCAATTTACCCAAGCATACTTATTTACTATCACAAATTCTAATTAGTATTTGTTTCATTTTCCAGAATATCATATTAGCTGAAAATATTTTTTATAAGTATTAGTCAATCTTTTAATAAATGCTTACTGTATGTTTTTCTTAATAACTCAGCAGATATTTCTGAAACCCAGAAAGACACAACTTTAAAGCAAAGTGTTGACGTGGATTCCAGGGAGAGAAGTTTAAACACAGGTAAAATTGTAAATAGTAAGATGTATTTACTTTTCTAAATATATCATCATCTATTATATAACTATGTTTAATGGGTTCCATAAAGATGTTTTTGATTGATGATTGTCATTGGCTGTATTGTGCATTATTTGGTAACAAGGACTTCACACATCAGAGAAAGATGGAAACTAATAGAGGTTCATGTGTCTTATCATTGTGCCAAAACTTTATTTTCCATAAACACAGGAGGATTTGTGGATTTAAAATAGAAACTGTCAAAGCATTCTTAAAACTAAAATGCTTCAACAATTCTCTTGCTTTCTAGACGTTGCTGATCCACCCCAGCTGTTTGTCCACCAGCAGAGAGCAGCAGGCGGCCACAGGCAGAGAAACCCCGCCGCTCCACCGACAAGAGGCAGCCCAGAAAGTTCCCTTCTCCCCCACAGAGGTCAGTGGATTAAAATGCATTGGAAGAAGATCCTGACAAACTAAGAACTATCAGTCCTTTTTACGTATTTTACTTTTTCTGTTGTGGTTTTTATTTCCAGTGTCACTTCTTCGTTTAGATCAGGAGAACCAACCATCCTCACTTCCAGAGAGACTGATGGGATTCAGGTAGGGACAATACCAGGAAATGGAAGATGAATATTACAGTGAGTTTTATTTATGGAACATGAAACTAACACAGCAAAAGAGTAAAATTGAAATGGTGAAGAAGAAAAGAACAAACGACACTGGACAGTTTTTCAACAAAACAGTACATCCACATTTCTCTGCTCTGCTTGAATATGTTCAGTGAGTCAAACTGTCTGGGTTTCTATATGTAAAACTCTGGGTTTAGTTTTTCCTCAAAGATGCACAATTTTAATATTATATAAAGGTAGCACAACATGGTCATTAACTAATACTACTTACTAGTTATCAATGCTACAGATTAAAATACTTGATACTATGTGTAATTTGAAAAATGTTGAGTCATTTGAGTTTTGCTGTACTTGCACAGTAACCTACATTAAACAATGTTAATGTAGACAAAAATTCTTTGCCTTAGTCTTTTTCCATGTTTTATTCAGAAAATAAAACATGGATAACATTAGTGACAAGTTATCGGTCTTATACATTTTATAAAATCCCAAATCATGAATTCTCTTCTAAATTCTGCCACATTTGGAAGAGAACTTGAGGCTTTTGCTTGTGAACATTTGGCCAAATCCACTGAAAGTCGCTGCATTCTTATTCAGAAGATTAAGAATGACATTTTTATTGAGGCAGGCAACAAGTTAAATGAATGTTAAAGGTCAGAGGTGAGGCTTCATGTGTCATAAAGCACTTTTATTTAGATTCTGTGTTCTTAAGTCACAATGTGTACATTTATTTTTAGATCTACTTGGCCAGAGTTGTTTCCAGTGTCTCAGATATTATTTGCATTTTTTTACTTATGCATTTGTTGATGCTCAATTCCAACTTTTTCTTGAAATCCTTTTTTTTGTGTGTTGTTGTTTGTGCTACTAATTAAATGTGACTGCAATCAGACTTCAGTGTGAATGGTTTATCACCTCAAAGTGACCTGAAGAAGGTCACAATTCAGTGCTTTGTTTATGGAAGTAATAATTATTATTATTGTATGGAAAGTTTATTCAGCAATGAGGACCAACATGAGTGTCACAAAATGATAACAAGGGGAAGGAGGATAATAAAAAGAAACCACAACCAATAGGAGCAGCCATTAGTGGAGCATTAACTGCACCTTCTCTAGAGAAGTTTGTTAGGATGTGGAGTTGGACCAGGAGGTGGGATTGTGATGTGATGCACTTTACTAAATAATCATAATAAATTATTATTAACATTATGTAGAATCTTTTTACAAACCGAATGCTTTTTGTTTCAGCTCTTTATTTCAGTTACATTGTGACATTTAGTTAAACATTCCTTCAGCAGAGGGACTGGCCATCCTTCCTTTACAGGGAGAGTGTGGGGAAAGTTTGTTTCTGATTTAATTGGTTTAATCTGTGTTTGCTAATTGTTTAAGTACTTACCTTTCTGGGCGTGTCTCCTTAGCAGAGTGGAGCAGCAAAGTTCTGCTGAAAAGCTCCTTGAGCATAGCATTACAATTAGAGGGGCTTTATATAAAGGCATCATCCATCCATCCATGCATTTCCTTTACACCCTTGTCCCTTAGTGGGGTCGGGAGGTGCTGGTGCCCATCTCCAGCTGACGTTCTGGGTGAGAGGCGGGGTCACCCTGGACAGGGACACAGAGACACACAGGACAAATAACCATACATACACACACTCACACCTAGGGGCAATTTAGACCAATTAACCTAACAGTTATGTTAGGTTAAAACAGTCATGGGAGGAAACCGGAGTACCTGGAGAAAACCCACACATGCACAGGAAGAACATGCAAACTCCATGCAGAACGATTGGGGCCAGGAATCGAACCCAGAACCTTCCTGCTGCAAAGCAACAGCTCTACCAACTACACCACTGTGCAGCCCTCTGAGGTGTTACATTAAGTTCAATTTATTCTTAGATTGACCTTAGATTAGTTTAGTTCTAATGATTTGCATGCATGTAAATATATATTGGTACCATTTGTTGTTTTGTTAAATTTTTGTAAATAATGTTTATTTCTTGTTTTGTTTTTTGACAACCCCTTTCCCTGGTATGAGAGTTGGAATTGCCCAAAGTATATAATCCAGCTTCTTTCTCTCTCTTAGGGAATGTGTGTTGTTGTCAGTGTGACCTGCAGCATAAATCTACCTTGACTGCATTTTGTTGCCTTGCCTCCTTTCTAAACGTAGAGCCTCCGCTGGTCAAAGTGACACTGACTCAGACTGATTTCATAAGTTCAAAAACTTTGTAGTTATAAAATTCAGCTATTATTTACATAAAGATTTACCATGTTTGGCTTTTAATAGAGCAGAATTATGTCTCACATCAATAAGATAAAGGTCAGGTAAAATGTGGCAATGGTTGTTCAGACTGCAGATGCTTTGAAAACTGTCAGATTTTGTTTCCACATTTAAGTGGTTCAAATCAGATTTTGAACCACTTGGGGGTGGGAACAAAGATTGGAGTTGGTTCGTTTAGACTGCTGTATGAGTGTAGCCAGAGGGGCTGCAACAGGACCAATAAAGCTTTTATGTAAGTTAATAAAACCCAGGAAGCATTGCAGCTACTTCCTGTACTCAGGCTCAGAACTGAAACCACACCAGGAAGCATATCCAAGAAAGTTATGGAAGTGGTAAGAAAGTCCCACTTTTCTGCCTTAACCAAAAGGCAGTTCTTCAAGAGCCTCTGGACTTTCTGCAGCAAAAAGGTTTCTAGTCATTTGCACAGTTTGCACCATATTTGAGTTCTACAGGATATTTGACTTTGCAGTTATGTGTCTAATGTAGGCCTAATGAGGTTTATACTTTTAACATTAATGACTAAATTATTCAGGCAGTGCTGTTGTTTCCCACATGAGACATGTAAAAAAATTTTAATTAGTTTATATGTCAGCATAAATAGACTTTTTGATTACCTTCTACATTCATGTTTAACTGTATCATTTGCTTGATGTTCAGGGATTTAATGACATGATTTTTCAGTTCGTCAAGTCAAATGGGATCTATTTCTAAGGAAAACAGTCCCATGTCTTTAACTTGAGGAAGAAAACCAGATTAATGTCACTTTTTCTGATTTTAGGTTTCTAAAGAAATATCAAATATAATTCATCTGCCAAGTGGAAATGGAAAGACACCTCCACCCGTTACCAAAATGTGTCCCTCTGACATGGCAAAATATGGACAGAGGTTCACTCCTCAGTTTGAACATCCAAACGTCTCTTCTTTTAAAGCCCAGATTCCAGGTGTGACGACAGAGCTTCACAGGGCTAAGATGTCAACAGGTTTAGCCAAGATGAATGTTCAGCAAGTGCCTTCCTTGGTGTGGACAGGGGAGAGGGAGCTGCTTACACTTCCAGCCAAACAGACAGAAGATATTCTTATGAATGTGCCTGAACAGTGTGAGGATGAAGCCGTTGGACATATACTCTCCTCAGCTGTGGCTGAAAAGCTTGTAATTCTTCTAAAAGAACAAAATCAAAGTCTTAAACAGACAAATGCATTTATCAAGAAACCTCTTGATGAGAAGGCCAATGGAATGTTGGCTTCATGTTTACAAAATGAAAATGTTCATGAGGAGCGCCAGATGCAGCTGTCGCCAAGGTTACGGCCAAAGCAGCTCTTGAGTTCTGCTCACGAACATGAAACTTCTCCTTCAGTCCCCAAACCTTTCTCCCGTTCACCTGATGCTGCCAATGGGCCAAGCAGCTATCAACAGGAACAAGATGCAGCTTTGCAAGGATCCAGGAATCAACCAGGATGGACAGAAGGAGGAAGCCTGATCTTCACAGCTACAGATGGCAGAGCAGGTTCTCTTTCTCCACAGACTCTGGAATGTATTCATAAAATCCCCCATACACACATTAGTTCACAGTTTGGTAAGGAGGATCCAGGTAATATGATGGATTTTGAAGGTTCTTACATGGAACATATTCACTGTGGTTTTCAAGATAATGCTGAATCTGATGAAGACTCTGTGATAGTTTTCATAGAGGACCCTGAGCCCTTTTATGTTCCTCTGTCTACCATCTTTGAGTGTGAGGAAGAGGATGAGGAGCTTCTGTCTCCCAACAGGACTCTGGAGGAAGAACCAGATCTGAAATTAAAATCTCCCACAGGACCTGATTCTGACATCTTAGGAAATATGAAGACTTCTCCTCAATCTGCATCATTTTGTGACTCTGTTTCTAAAATCCAAGGCCAAGATCAGACAAATATGAACATGAAAACTTGCTCCAAAAAAAAAATTAGGATAAAGTTCCCCAAAAACAAACTGGCTGCCCTCAGCCAGGTCATCCGAACAGGAACAAACAAGAAAGGGAAAATGGTTTCTAAAATAGTTTCACGTGACAAAGAGCAGAAAGCAGGAAACAGACAGGTCACAGAAAGCAAACAGACCAATGAGGTGAGTCAACTATTCCTCCCAGACAATTCCTCTGACAGAGACATCACTGCAGGTACAAGCCTCTCAAAGTCGTACCCTCGGGTGGAGGAGCTCCGCAAGAACACCTTAGAATCAATGAACTGTTTGGAGGAGTCCATCAAGCAACTGGAACTCAGTGTGGAAAGCATAAATCCCTCATCTGATGGAGCTCAACTTAAAGGAAGAGTGAAAGAAAACAACGGCCGATCTTCCTCCAAAACAGCAGCCAGTCAGACCGTGAAGAGTAAGAGAGTCAGACCACAACCTCTGCTCAGCTCAACCAGCCAACAGGTCTGACATTCTTCTGCAGTCACAGCTTCCTTCCTTCCTTCAGTGGGTCAGCTGGTGTGGGCTCTTCACTCTTTATTTTCCGGCTTCAACTTTAGTATTGTAAGTCTCTGCTCGAGGGTGTTTTTTAGGTGAAAGTTTAAATATTTGTTCTCTGAACTTCATGTCATAGGATCTACAGTTATGTTTTAGTTTGCTCTTTAAAAAGCTAGCTTGTTAGCTCAGATCAAACATCTGGCATGATGGGTTATGAAGCTACTGCCTTACTCATCCTGTTCATTTCAGCAATATAAAATAATTAATCTGATAAAATGTCTTCTGTGTATTATTTGCACAATATGCATCTTCAAAACTACTCGTGCTATTAACTATTAAGCTGCTTAGAGCTAAAATATGTCAAATGTTTCCAAGCCTTACACAATGACATAATTAACCAATTCCTCCAGTCACATATTAAACAAATTATGGGGAAGTTTGGATCTTACTTTTAGAGCTTGCACAAAGTCTCTATGTACAACTTCCAATCATGTCTAATTCATCATTGTAAATCAGACCACATAGATGTGACTTAATGAGTAGAAAAAAAAGATGTGAGCTTGTTAGAGGTGATTACAGAAGCGTTTTTTTCCCCTCATTGAATTGTAAAAATGTGTAGTTAACATGACAATGACTCATCAGCTGAGAGGAAGACATTCAAGCAAGGGAACTTAAGAGTTTTTCTTGTAGTTTTGTGCTTATATATTTTTTATGTTTTTAAAAATTTTACTTTTGTAATTACTTTTTACAAGCACATCTTTTAATACACATGAATAAATTCTTACACACAATAAAATCTCAGTTTACAAGGTGATACAAATTATTGATAATAAATCAGTTGGATTTATAAACACATTTATATGCCTTGGATTTTTTACACACGCACGCGCACACACACACACACAGTCATGTTTCCATCTTACCCTATTCCTAACCCAACCCATCACAGACCTACCCACTATCCCAAAAACAACAATTTCCCTCATGGGGACCAAGAAAATGTCCCCACAAGGAGCAATGGTCCCCATAATCCCACATTGTAGACAGAAATAGGTTCCCATAAGGATATAAAAACTTATACACAAACACACACACTCACACAAACAAACAGTGCCATGTACAAATGCACAAAACTACAGAAGCGCATTGCTATCAAGCAGGGAAAAAAATTCGAGCGCTATCACGTTAAAACGTGATAGTGATAAAAACGTGATAAAACCTGATAAAACGCGATAAAACGTGATAAAACTTGATAAAACGTTTTTATTGGTCCCGTTGGTCCCGGTCCGTGGACCAGTATCACGTTATAACGTGTTATAACGTGATAGCGCTCGAATTTTTTTTTCCTGCTTGATAGCAATGCGCTTCCGTACAAAACAGAGATTCTCAGTCATTTTATTTAACAAAGTTACCAAACTCAGTTCAAAAATATATGGTCTTATTTTTAGTGACAAAACACATATTACTTGAAGTTGTGTCCGTAAACGTCCCCTCTAACCTTTATGTTTCAGCAATTTCACAGATGTGAAACCTCTAACATTGTATTCTAGTACAGTGGTCCCCAACCCCCGGTCCGTGGACCAATTGGTACCGGTCCGCGGCGCAAGAAATAATTAAATATTTCCGTTTTACGTATTATTTGAGTCCGGAGCATCTTTTATTTTGAAAATCCTGTAACCGGATTCTCTCGGTTACTTGTGCGCCAACATTGAGCCACAAGCAGCAAAAGGGGGAAAAGAGACACATCGTGGCCCGGTTGGTGAGACCTACGTTACAATCCACTCTGCGCAACGGCTTCTGCCTTAGCGCCTCCCCCCCCCCAACAGAATTGTCGGACTCTGTACGGACCCCCCCCCCCCCATGTATGAAAGTGTAGGCATAAATTATTAAAAAAGGTTTATATTCTTCTTCATATTAAGATCTGAAAGTAGGACAGAAATGGTTGCTCTTTAAACTTACAACAAATATTTATCTTTAAAAAAAAACAGTCCAATATATTTTTTGCAATATATTTTTTCAAAGTAATATTTGTGACTCAAAACCTCCATCCATCCATGTTCTGACACCCTTTTCCCTCAGTGGGGTTGGGCCGGTCTTGGTGCCGATCTCCAGATGGCTCAAAACCTATTTTATTTAACTGCACTCAGAGCAAAATTAGATTTTTTGGATTGTAAATGTAGATCATTTTCTAGTAGAAAGTACCGTATTTTCCACACTGTAAGGCTCACCTAAAAACCTTAAATTTCCTCAAAAGCCGACAGTGTGTCTTATAACCCGGTGTGCCTAATATATGGACCAATATTGAGCCACAACAGGTCTAGCAACTACGGTAAGCAGCTGCCGACTTCATTTTTCCCGTAGAAGAAGCGCGCAGTGCATGCTGGGATAGTTGTCAAAAAACTGGTTTGTTAATAAAGTCTAACTGACCTATCTACCCATAGACATGTCTATGTATCTACCTACCCACCTAATAATCAGGTCGTCTGCAGGTCATCTAGCATCATGTTCTCCACCAACATGCTGTGCACGAACGGAGAAGGGTGACCATCGTCCGGCCCAGACGCCCCATTCCAGTCGGAAGCCTCTCCTCTCCTCGCGACCGGAATCGGACTGTTTTGTTGACATTCTTTATGTCAACAAAGTAGCTTTAGACATTTATCCGGGAGCTTCGGCTAGAGTTACCAAGGGACCAGCAGCTGTACATTTAAAGCCGTGGGGGTCGGGGGAAGAGAGACAGAGGCTGCGGCGGCAGCGTGTCGGTTGGTCTGTGCTAACCAAAAAGCAGTTGGGCACAATATGGCAACACCAAAACCGTGAGTGAAACAATGACTAGTGCAGATGCTATATATAGGACTCAGGACCAATTTTTTGTTATTATACATCCATATTTGTAGTGAACGGAACAAATCATGTCCCGTTCAATACTGGAGGGGTGGCAACATAACGGTGGCGTCTATTCTATGCGCCTTATAATGCGGTGCGCCTTATATATGAAAGAAGTTTTAAAATAGGCCATTCATTGAAGATGCACCTTATAATCCGGTGTGCCTTATAGTGCAGAAAATACGGTATATGTCAATACTTCATAGTATTTTTCTTACAAGTAATAAATATTTACAGAGTTAACAGAGGCTGCTTGGATTTATTGAAATAATGACCCAAGTTTTGAAGAGTGACTAAGATTTGTTTTCCTGTGTGTTTGCTAGAGCTTTAATACGTCTGCTGAGTGGGCCCAAAACAAGCTACAGCACGCCCCCTGTGGGTCACCTGAAGGAAGGGCAGGAGTTCTGCAATAGACCAACAAAAGCAGGTAAACAAGAAAATAATCCTCTCAAAATGCTAAAGTAAAAGGAAGCAAACTATCCAAACTTGAAAGTAGCATCTTACAGTTTACTCCTTCAGTTTGACTGCCAATAAGGAATCCAGTATTCATAGTTTCCTGCTGCTTCCCCTGATCTGGTAAACAATAAGAGGCCCACCCCAGTGCATTGTGGTCCCTTTACTTCTGGAAATGTCAGCCATAGTGCTTTCTGACTCATTTACAAAAGAAAAAAAACAAAAACGAAACAGAAAATTATTATGCACTAACATACAAATAAATTTAAAATATATAGATACATAAATATATAAAATATATAAATACATAAAAAGAAGTGCTTTTGAGTGTTTTGCTGTTAACAAATTTCATAACAGGGTCAAGGTCATATAATAAACTATTAAACATTCAATTGGACAAAATGTTCCTCTGTGCAGCATCAGGCCCAGCTGAGCAGAACAAACTATACAGAGAGTCAATGTGATCAGTGATGTTCAAGGATTCACCTAGTACATGAATCCTCAAACTCCCTTGGGGGGGGGGCGAAACCCTATATATATATATATATATATATATATATATATATATATATATATATATATATATATATATATATATATATATATATATATATATATAATATACAGTATATATATATATATATAATGGAGAGAGAGAGATAGTTTGCTCAGGGGCACGTTGTGAGTTCTTCCATTCTCTTTAAGAAAGCATTTAGCCACAAGAAAGGTAAACGCTTTAGTTAAAATTCAAAAGCTTTTCAGTTTAAAATGATAGTCAGGGTTTCCCCAGTATGTTATAGGCCTGGCGGCCCGCCATGCTTTACGAGCGCCACCGCCAGGCTAAGCCTTTCTTGTTTGTTTTTTTTTAGGAAAATAAAATGAAAAAAAAAATTATTATTATTTTTTTAAAAGTTTGATTCCAAGCGTCTCGGTTACTCTGAGCGTTTCACTATCGGAGCAGATTTAATCCTAAAATATATGTTTATAGTTTTTAAAGCCGGACCAATCACCCTGCTGGTGCCTCGGCGCCTTGCCTCGCCCGCTGCCGTAGCTGGATTAAGTTAACCTCAGCGCGGATCCCGCTCCTCCTTTCACTCGAACTGGACACAGGCTGACCGCTATGGATATTTACATGTGAGGAATTATGATTAGTTATGAGGAGTTATTGATTAAGATAAGAGTTTAAACTCACCGCGTTAGCTCTGGTTGCGCGTGGACCGGTCCTACATGAACCGCAGGAATAACTTCTAGTCGCTTTCAGTGGTGCTTTGAGTGAAGGGGGAGAATGATGTATATTGTGAACAAAACAATTTGCAACGTTTACATCTCAACACGCTGCCCAGCGTTAACGACCCATTCAGGGTGAGCTTTCGCTGTCCCCCACTGATGGAGCCTCGCAGTCACGCATCACGCTGATTTTATATTATTTTATTATTATTACTTGTATTTTGTTTCCGGTTACACAAAGCATCAAACCGTATCAAATGCTTTGTCCACTTAGACAGAGTTAATACGCGGCCGCGCGGAGATCTGAGAAATTCGTCCCATAAACTCGACCAACCAAAATAGTTTCTGTATCCCGTTGTTAAAAACTCAACAGACACAACGAAAGAGCTACTAAAGCCACATTAGCAGCATTGAATTAAATCTCCGGTTTGTTGATCATCTCTGCGCTGTACAGCTGGTTTAACTCATCATCATGTATGAGGCCTGGAGCAGAATATGACTTAGGGGCCCCTTTTGTTGCTAAAAACATCAGCACCTCTAACAACTTCTGTGTTAGATTTAGAGAAATCTAGGACAGGGGGAGTAGTTTAACTGGCTAGCCTAAAAACCAATAGTTTACTAACAGAGTTCAAACACAAAGATTAAACTCACAGCAACAGATTGTTGCTGTGGTAACAAACCAATATATGAATATTGTTCTTTGAACTTTTATAGAGTAAACTTAGCAGCTCCTGAAAATCTATAAATGTTAAATTATTTAAAATCTTTTAATTTATAGATGCTGAAACCATTATGTCAAATTTAGCAGCAATGATAATCTCAATAAACAAATTCTACATTTATATATCTGGTCTGTGTTAAATTTTAGCATTTATGGGGCCCCTGAAGTCCACTGACTTAATTGGATTTAACAGAAGTGGAAATAATTGATATTTATTTTAATTGTATTTTTTGATTAGTTGTTTTTAAGACTAGTTGTGGGTTTATATAGCAGTTCACTGACGATGTTTTCCCATATCATATCGTCATCATAGTGATATTTTTACTTTTCCTGTCTAACATATTTTAATACAAAAACACGGTGGCCACCGGTGGACCGTCTCGGCGCCCCGACCACCGGGCATAGCAAGTTTTCTGGGGGAAACCCTTATAGTATTCCAACATAAACTTGTTATGATAGAAAGTCTAACAGTCTTATCAATGGAAACCCCAGAGCAGTGTGCTGTTTAATATTTTACTTGTAGTTAATGTTTGTGTAAGTACATTAAGCAGACATTAATAGCTTTGGAGTATTGTTGAAACCACACATAGATTTCAATCAATCAATCAATCAATCAATCAATCAATCAATCAATCAATCAATCAATCAAATTTGATTTGTATAGCACATTTCAGCATCAAGGCATTTCAAAGTGCTTTACGTAATTAAAATAAAAACAGTATGTGACATTGAATAAACAGTTAGAAAGAGAAAGAAAATTTAAATAAGATAAAAACTTTAAACAGTAAGAAAGAGAAAGAAAACAAAATTAGAAAGTAAAGATAAAAACATTAAAGAGATTAAAAAAAAGATAAAAAGATTATCCGCATGAGGACTTGCCCTTATGGGGTCTCCTCAAAAATAAGAGGCTCTACAAGCCTTTCCTTCTGTAGGACTTTAGTCAAACCATCATTTGACAAGGACTCAAACCTTTAAAACTTCATTACATAAAAAAAATAAAAACATCAAAGACATCAAAACCCACACTCTAACCCTAATTTAGCCATAAGCAACTCTCAACAGGTGGGTATTAATTTGAGACTTAAAGACACTCAGTGTTTCAGCTGTTTCACAGTTTTCTGGAAGTTTGTTCCAAATTTGTGGTGCGTAGAAGCTGAATGCTACTTCTCCTCGTTTGGTTCTGGTTCTGGGGATGCAGAGCAGAACCAGAACCAGAAGATCTGAGGGGTCTAGACAGTTGGTACAGCAATAACAGATCTTTAATGTATTATGGTGCTAAACCGTTCAGTGATTTATAAACTAACAACAGTATTTTACAGTCTATTCTCTGAGCTACAGTGAGCCAATGTAGGGACTTTAAAACTGATGTTATGTCTCTATCTTCCTGGGTTTAGTGAGAACGCGAGCAGGAGCTCCTGGATCAGCTGCAGATGTTTGATTGATTTGTTAGTCAGACCTGTGAAGACGCTGTTGCAGTAATCAATGCGACTAAAGATAAACACATGGATGAGTTCTCTAGATCTCGCTGAGACATTAGTCCTCTAATCCTGGAGATGTTCTTCAGATGATAGAAAGCCGACTTTGTAACTGTCTTTATGTGGCTCTGAAGGTTCAGGTCAGAGTCCATCACTACTCCCAGGTTTCGGGCTGATCGCTGGTTTTCAGTTGTAATAACTGAAGCTCTTCATTGATTCTGGTTCGCTCCTCTTTAGGTCCAAAGATAATAACTTCAGTTTTGTTTCTGTTCAGCTGGAGAAAGTTTTGGCACATCCACATATTTATCTGTTCTAAGCATCTATTCAGTGATTGGATGGGTTCAGAGTCACCTGGTGACATCATGATGTAGAGCTGTGTATCATCCGCATAGTTATGGTAGCTGATCTTATTTCTTATGAGTTATAACCTCATAAGTTATAACCTGAGCCAGTGGGAGCATAGAAATATTGAAGAGAAGGGCTCCTAGGACTGAACCTTGGGGTACCCCACATGTTACCTTTGACCTCTCTGATGAGAAGTTTCCGATTGAAACAAAGAAGTCCCTGTTCTTTATATAAGATCCAAACCAGTTGAGTACATGACTGGAGAGTCCGACCCAAGTCTCCAGTCGATTCAGTAAAATTTGTCAAAAGCTGCACTGAGGTCCAACAGAACCAGCACTGTGATTCTCCCACAGTTTGTATTTATATGGATGTCATTGAACACTTTGACTAGGCCGTCTCTGTGCTGTGGTGAGCAAGAAAACCAGACTGGAAGGAGTCAAAGCAATTTATTATTGTTAGGAAGTTATTTAATTGTTTAAAAACTGCTTTTCAATAATTTTACTGATGAATGGGAGGTCAGAGGTCGGCCTGTAATTCTGCAGTATTGATTTGTCCAGATTGTTTTTTTTTTATCAGCGGTTTGACAACTGCTGTTTTCAAAGCCTGGGGGAAAACACCTGAAGAGAGCGATGAGTTACTATTTGGATCAGATCACTAATGACTGGCAGAACTTTCTTGAATAGGTGTGTGGGTAGGACATCCAGACAGCAGAAACCGGAACTTAATTGACTTATAATTTTCTCTAGGGTTTTATAATTAAGTAGTTGAAATTGGATCATTTTTTCTGCATTTGTTTTGTTTGGGTACAGCATTGGTACTGGCTTTAGAGTGGATGTGCAGATTAATCCTCTGATCTTATGAATTTTCTCTGAAAAGAAATTGGAAAACTTGTTGCATGCAGCATTAGATTGAAGTTCACGTGGAAACGTCATTTGTGAGCCTGTCATCAGTAGCAAATAAAGCTGGAGCGTTGTTAGTGTTTTTGTTTATGACATCTGCAAAGAAAGCTTCTCTTGCATGTTTTAGTGTTGTGTGATAGTTACGTAGTCTGTCTTTACATATATGTATTTCACATATATGTGTTTGTGTGAAGCAACACACAAACAGTTTGTATTAGCAGGTCCTGCCTCTGCTGGAAGCCTGGCAGGTCTGAGCCTGAGAGCTGGAGCCAGGGGCGCAGTAAAGGGGTGAAAACTGATTACTATTCTAGGGGCCCTGACCAGCAGCGTTTAGCAGTGACCTATGCAGCTACAGTCAGTAGAAGCTGCAGCTGAATGCAGCGGCGACTGTGGCAGTTACTATGCTGCTAAGAAAAGTTATAAAATCAGGTTTTCAGAAACAAAACAGAGAGAGAGAGAAAGACAAGAGTGTTAATTTATAACCCAGTTTTTCTCCAAGAGACACTGTGTGAGATTATCTATGGAGGACCAAAACTGACATAATAATAAATAAAAGAATAAATATATAAAAGAATCAATATAAAAATAAAAGTAGAAATATATAAATAAAAGAATAAATATATATCCAACATAATAATAAATGAAAGAATCAATATAAAAATAAAAGTAGAAATACATAAATGAAAGAATCAATATAAAAATAAAAGTAGAAATTAAAGCATAAATATATACTTTGCTTTGATTTTATTACTTCTCTTCAGTTTGCTGTATTTATTTCTGTATTTATTTCCGTATTTATTTCTGTATTTATTTCCGTATTTATTTCTGTATTTATTTCTCGCTGTATTTCTGCTTTCTTTTATCTATGCTTCGTCCGTATGGTAATGAGGTGGGCTGTCTTCTACATGTCCAGCTCTCTATTGGTCAATAAACAGGAAACAGGACGATCCTTGTGCAGATCGATTGTTAATGTCTGCTTCGTGGTTCTCTTTGGAGCCTTATGGACCCTTTTCATGTCAGCCAACATCCATCACTATCCATACATAATCTAAACTGGACAAATTCCTCGCTGATTGACACCGGTTTGACTACGAAGGTTCGTGTTTTGGTTCTTTCTAGCTGCTAGGCTAGCAATAGTAATTTGTTAGCTGGCTAACATTACGTAGCCTTTCTATTCTGGAAATTTAACGTATTTAAGCTCTAATATTAATCATATTTTTATAGTATAGACTGGTGTTGCCACCCGTCATGTAAAATACATGATCGTATTAAACCTCCTTATTTACACTAGTTTCACCTCCCGCTAAGTAGCGACATTACCTGTAGCACACTAACCTGAAGTTATACAAACACCCTAATCCAGATTAATGATAATAATGATAGATAATAGATAGATAGATAGTAGATAGATAGATAGATAGATAGATAGATAATAGATAGATAATGATAGATAATAGATAGATAGATAAGAATAACATTTCATTGGAGAAATGTGATGAGCTCTATAAACTTATATGTTGGAGCCTATTAAGAATTAATTTATTTTTGATAAATTAATTTTCGCAGCTCTAAGGTTATGTGAATGTTAGATCTATTGTACATTTATTTATGTATTTGTTTGGCTTAGACCCTCCTTGTCACTCAGCCTCATGCAGTGATTAACAGGCAGAAGCTGCTGGTTGATCTGAAGGAATGAAAAGGTTTTGTACCACAAATTAACGTTTATATTTGAAGTCAACGTGGACATTATTTTTGTTATTTTTATAAGTAAATGAAACCCCTTTGAAACAGGAGAGTCTCTGCAAGTGCTTTTTATTTTTTCTTTGACTTGAAAACCTAGCAGATGGTAGCTAATGATTAGCTCATTAACTTCACATTTCTCCAATGAATATTTATCAAATGTTATGATTAAAAGGTTAAGTTTCTTATACTTTGTTTTTCTGTGGTTGTAGAGTTGGCAGTAGAAATTGATAATATAGGAATAACACCTTTATATCCCTTTTAACAGGTTACACTCGATTCTGCTGTGGTGCCTGTGGAAACAAAGTGCATGAAGTTTGTGCTCAGGTGGGAAAACCCTGTGGATCACATGGTGGGACTTCAGCTTCAAACTGCTCACTACAGTAGATCATAGTGTCTGTCATCCACCAGTTCACTGCAGACTGGCACACGCCAAGGACCCAACATGGACGTCTTCTTAAGTTGTAAACTCTGAGTACATACAGTTGAAATAAAATTGATATGTCTTTTGTAAATACATTTTCTCTATCAATGACTTAAATTGTTAACTGTGGTAATTATGTTTGTGTAATGTAGTAACCATGTACAGTGTTTAATATAATTATTAAATAGATGTTTTAAAGAAACAAACCTTATGTCTTTGGTCCACAATGGAGGCTTTAATTTTAGCATTTCCTCTCCTCCACATATTTTGTTGCAAGATGTGTAAAATTTACAAAAAGAAGCAATTTAAATGTAAAAGTTGCACATAGATTACTCAAGAGAAGCGATTTACAATAGTTTTTTACAGAACTCTACACAACATCAATTCATTTATTAATAGATACATATAGATATTAACTACAGAATAGATGCACAAAAATTTCATTTCTAACAGCTGCTAGCAGTAGTGAGTGTTCATCCAGAGCCTCTCTGCTCCTGGTTTGTGTCCTTTTAAATCAAGAGGCCCATGATACTTTGACTAGGCAGCAGATGTCCCACAGCTGATTGACTGAACCTCCCATGGACAGAGGAACAAGAAATTATGAATCACATCAGAATATGTAAATTATTAGGCAGATGGCGCTTAAATCAATATTTAAAATGCTTTTCTAAACAACAGTGTTGGAAGATGTAAGTGATTTTAGTGAAGCTTTTAACAACACAGCACTGACAGGCAGTGGTGTTTACATTTCCTAACTGTGGCTAAAGCTACTGCTGCTGGTTTACTCTCAGATCGGAGGCTGAGAGTAATTGATTGACAATGAGTAATAACCGTTTTCTAACACTTAAATGTTGTTTTATTAATGTTGATAAAGAAAGTGAACCTCTAAACGTTACAGCACTGACAATCAGCGGTGTATGTTTCCTAACTGTGGCTAAAGCTACAGCCAGCTGCTTTACTCCGATCTAAAATGTTCCTTTGAATACAGTTGGAGATGGTAAATTGACAATGATTGATAAAGGTTAACATATAAATACTGTTTTATTACAGTTAATACAGAAAGTGAACATTTTAATGTTACAGCACTGACAGCAGTGTATAGAAAAAGCTGCTGCTAGCTGGTTTACTCTCCGATCGGAGTCTGTTTATTTTATACAGAGTGAGAGAATGATGGATTAACAATGAGTAATAACGGCTATCTAACACTTAAATGCTGTTATTATCCTTACCTTTTATTGTATTGTTAAGATAATGAGTATTCGTGAATGTTTCAGTCAGGTTTCCCGAGGACTGTTGAACTGAGGCCAAAAGCGGCTGAGTAGGCAGACATTCACAATCGATCTGCACACGGATCGTTCTGTTTCCTGTTTATTGACCAAAAGAGAGCTGGACATGTAGAAGACAGCCCACCTCATTTACATACGGACGAAGCGTAGAAAAATTCAGGAAGAAATAAATACAGCAAACGGAAAAGGGAGAAGCAAAACAATTAAAGCAAAGTATATATTTATGCTTTTATTTCTACTTTTATTTTTATATTGATTCTTTCATTTATTATGTTGGATATATATTTATTCTTTTATTATTTTATTTATATATTTCTACTTTTATTTTTATATTGATTCTTTCATTTATTATTATGTTGGATATATATTTATTCTTTTATTCTTTTATTTATATTTCTACTTTTATTTTTATATTGATTCTTTTATATATTTATTCTTTTATTTATTATTATGTCAGTTTTGGTCCTCCATAATTGTCAACCAGTTAGGATAATTAGCTTAGCTACAAACTACTGTTTGCCTCCATTTCACGAGCATTTAATAAATTAAGGAAAAAATTACCAACATATTCATATATTTAACTTGCTCCCTGCCCCTTTTACCACTTAACCCAGTGTTTCTCAACCTTTTTTGGTCCAGCGCCCCCAAAAAAGGGTTAGGGTTAGGGTTAAAGTAGCCCACTTCTTTGGTGTAGTAAGCTACACCAAAGGATTTGTAGCCTACTTTGCACTGACTATTATTTTATCATTAATATTACTATAACTATTGTAGATGTTTTGATTTTTATGCTTGTTTCCTGTATTTATCATCAAAAATAATTTCCCAGAGATCAAAAAATTCATGAGAATAGAAATTATTTTCACAGGTGTCTATGAAAAATGCAATGAACATTCAAGTTAAAATTGTTAGGCCCAACAGCAGCCAATCAGAGTGAAAAAATATTCTTATTCTTTGCCTTTTCTAGTTGTTAAATATTTCACAAAATGACCAGATAAAAGATGAACAACATGCCAGTTTAAACTTTGAACTATTTCCAAAACAACTGATCTCTGCAACATTAAAACATGGATAGAACTGTAACTACATTAATCATAGCTCTTCTTCTCTTCAGTGTTTCTGTCAGTTTCTGGTGGTGCAGCTCTGTGCTGCCTTCAGGATAATGGGACATCAGAGCATCATCCATAAAACTTCACCTACATGGCATTTTTTGTGCAAACCAGACTTTCAGTGGAAAAACTAAAGTTCCAGGTCCTTTTAATGCCATACAAATATGAGACAGAAACATGGATTATATCCTTATATAGGCCTTATATAGGCCTAGATTAATAGTTTTACTGGACAGAAATTACAAAGAACAAATCTGGTTCTTAATCAAATCCTAATGAGTCAAATTGAAAGTGTCATGGAGTCATCAGCCTCATGACATTAACACTGACATGAAAAATAATATTGAAGAAATAAATATATCAAATCTAATTAAAAACATAAATAAGTGATCAGTTTTATACTGTTATGGTCTGTAAGATATATTTATTCTCAGTATTAGATGTGGTCTCAACAAACCCATGACATTTCAGCAATATTATTTTACCCTTTATCTAGAAATAGTGTCTGTTTATTCTTGCCATACAGGCCTCTGAATTAATTATTGGTCGAAAGGTCTTGCCATACCATTTTATTCCTCTGTATTTACTTTAGTTTCTTAGTTTATTCTTACATTTTTTTCTTCATTCATTTCCATTTAGTTTCATTTGATTATTATTATCCTCTCTTGGTTTATTTCTATGCCCACTTTAGTTTCTTTCCTGTTGTTAGATTTATTTAATCATAATCCATTATAAAACGAATAATATAAGACGAATAATCTTCACTCATCACCTGCTGCGCTGCCTAATCATCATCATGTGTTTCACATCATGTGTTGATTTTTTCACTTTTCAGCATCAGATTCTCTGTTTTTATGCCATAATTCACATCTAGCTCCGTTTTATGTCCCGCTTCTCCTGTTTCAGAGTTTTGCACAATGCGCAACATCAATGCGCGTCTTTTTTGTTTCAGCCCGTAAGGTGCAGCGCAGTCGGGAAGTGTATTGATGGGGAAAAGGCAGACTGACATAAACCTTTTAAATCAAAGGAAACAATTTCTGCATTCTGATTATTGACATTTTAAAGCTTTGTGTTGTTCTATCAGCCCCGTTTCATACCGGACCACTTACAGCTCCGGTGTTAACGCTATAAAATAAACGCTCTCTATCGTGGTATCACCATGGAGGGATTTCTTTATTTAAATAGGTTCATTTTTCAGAAGGGAGACACAGTGAGGGTATCGTGATTTTAGCTACCAGTAGCAGGAGAACAGAGCTGCGCCAAGAAGCTAACAGAAGCTAACAAACACTGAATAGAAGAAGAGCTGCCATCGATACAGTTGCAGCCAAGCATGATTTAATGTTACACAATACAGTTTTACCAAGTTGCTCAAATTCTAAACTGGCATTGTTGTGCATTTAAGGTATAAAGTTTACCTTCAACCAAACGTCCCCCAAAGGCATCCCAGCGCCCCCCTTTTGTAAAAATGTCCGCCAGCGCCCCCTGCCATCCTCTGAACGCTCCCTGGGGGGCGGTACCGCCCATGTTGAGAACCGCTACTGTATGCAAAGTTCTGGGAAACACCTGTTTACCTTTCACATCCTCCCTGCTCAGACAATACCTCCTTCTCTAGTGCTTCTTCACATTTGTTTTTTCCACTTTTTGTAATTGGAATCCCTCCCTTCAACCTCCGCCTTCTCCTCCAGGAGTCTCACACTCCTTCCTCTTCCCAGACATCCAGGAATCTTTCTCTGTTTCTCATCATATTCCTCATCAGTTTCTCCAGCAAACTTCCCACCTTACTTCCTTAGCACTTGTCTCCACAGTGTAATGATAAGCTGTCTGACTCTGCAACATGTCCTTCTAGCAACATCCTGTCTCATCCTCATGCTAACACTAGAAGAGGTCTCTAAGCAGCAGGAGCTGTCACTGCCATCTCTACAGATGGCATCATCATTTTGTCACTGTATTCTACTCATCAGCTCCTCCCTCCCCACCCGCCGCCTTCTTCTTCTTCTCCACCACATGATGAGGATGTTGTTAATGGACTCCTGAATTGACAGACGCATCTGAAAGTGGGAGTACAGTTCAACCATCTGGACTTCAAGAATAAAACAATACAACCAATGATCACACAATATTCCTACAGCAATAGTGTGTGTGTGTGTGTGTGTGTGTGTGCGTGACTGGGCTGCACCTCACCACTCCAAGTCAATAATATATATGCACGTATCTCTTAAAAATAAATGTTTATATTTGCATCCTGTCTTACCTGTGTAAGTTATATTTATTATCAAATTTATTTTAGCAAAGTAATTATTGACAGTTGTAAGATAGTATTTATTAATAGATACTGTTGATTATGTAAAATTGAATAATTTGCAGGTCATATGCGAAAAAAACAGAATCAATGTGGAGTTCTTGCTTACATAATTTTCTCTCTATTGAGGTTTAGAACAATTAAAAGTTTTAGCTGTTTGGCTCAGTAGAAAGTGACTTAGAGGCTCCATGTACAAACAGACGACAGAAATGCTGAGGACAGATGAGATGAACAGATCATGCAGCTGCAGCAAGAGACTGCTGGATGTCTTTGACAGAAATATTGATCTAGTAAGTCTTCATGGAGGATGGTGATGCTGTGGGCAGGAAGCGTCTCCTGTTGTGGTCAGTATTACAGTGGATATGAAGAAGCTTCTGACTGAAGATGCAGTTGGATACTTGGAGCTGTGTATAATGTTTTCATTTGATGAAGAATCCTTTGCATCATCATTGTCATCATCATCATCATTTTGTCAAGTCCAAAGAGACTCTTGTATGCCCCCGAAGTTGCTCACCTTTGATCTAACTCCAAATTTTGTAATTTTGCATTCCAAAATATGGAATGCAATTTTCTTTACTGTATCACAATCCACAGTCTACTGCCAAAATTCATCATTCATTATTCATTACGCCCTGGAACTTAAATTTCTTTTCCTTTTTTATTCCTCTGGAACACCCAAACAGATATGAGATACGAATACAATATTCGTATCTCACATATATTTATACACAGTATCTCACTAAGCTGCAGAATATCAAGCTGAATACTAAGCTGCAGATTATTTGTACATTTTTAAAACCAGAAATATAATTCAGTTTAAGCTGTGAACTGCCAGATGTCCAGATTCAGGATTCAACACAAGCAATATCAGTTGGCTTAGTCTGACTCTAAAAACTATTTTCTTTACTTTTGCCATACTGAAATATTCTTCATGTGTAAGATTAAGTCACACAATCTTAATATTTTTGATTGAGCTATGAAATTCATAGCAGGCCCAGGTACAAAGAACATGGAAATACTCTAAATAAGAATCTAAAATGTCAACTAAAGGCATGTTTTTGCATGGAGAACATTTTCTTGTTAGATCTGATTTGAAGTCAGTCTGTCTTTGTTTAGTAAAAGAGCAATGTCAACTCTTCCTCTGTTCTGTTTTTTTATATAAAAATGTGCACAGCAGAAATGTTTGTATTTGCTGTATTTATTTGTGTGTATTGGTCATATAAAAAATCTCCTGATTTAGCTGTTTTTAAAGCCATAACCTTGCATCTGAGTCTGTCTCTTGTCAATTATTAAATTATTTTTTGCGTGGTAATCAAAACCTTCTCCTGTTGTGCTGAGATGTACCAGCAGAGGACAGTAGAGACTCGTCTTTCCTGACAAGCAGACCCTCTGTCAGTTTCTGTTTAACCTCCAGTGGACTAACCATAAATCCAACAAACCGGACTGTCAGTTTTTGAAAGTTGTTTTATTGGACATTTTGAAGGACATTTTTTCAAAAGGTACTTTTAATCTGACAAAGATCATTGGGACCTGTATCCTAATTTAATCCTATGCTAACCATATTAACAGATTGTAATATGGTAACACAACAATCAAACTAAAGATTATTTTTAGCACTTTTGCAAAGTAAATTTGCCATTGGTATCAAATTTAAAAAAAATTAACACCTAATGTATCTGTTGTTGATTTTCATTCTAAAAAAAAACCCAAATACATAAAGATCATTAGGAACTGTGGTCTATGTTAAAATGTACACAGTAAAACTACCAGTGTTGAATTAACACCCAAAAGTGTTAAAAAAGTGTGTTTTGAAAGTGTTAAAAAATTGACACCCATTTTTTTGTTAAATTAACATTGGTCTATAACACTGAAATGGGTTTAAGAAAAGTTAAACTTTACATTTCTGTGTATTGTTTTGCATATTTTCCACTGGATTTAATTGATATTGACACTTTGTGGGTCAATTAGTTACTTTTTTAACACCGCATTATGTTTAGTGATCAACACTACACTGGTGTTACTTTTAATATATTTTAACACCAACACTGTTGTAAATGTTAATGTGACACTTTGTAGTGTTGAATTTAACACCAACTGACTTGGACACATACATATGCACTTTTGGGTGTTAATTCAACACCGGCATTTTTACTGTGTAAGCATTTATGGGCACCTGACTGTGTGGGGGTTAGGATAGCAGTGGCTTAGTTTGCTTATTTCTTGGGCTGGCTCTGACTAAAACATACACTGAAAGGCAGAAAAGTTTAGCACTAACCATGGCTGGTAGCATGGGTGACAGAGTCCAGTCCTGTAGAGCCAGCATCCTACTCCGACATGATGACCTAAGTGGCCTGGGCTCTGAGCAGCGCACCTGGAGCTCAGCATGACTTTCTGGAAGAAAAGTAAAAAAAAATCACTTTTCTTATGATATAATCACCTTTTTTCTCTTCTCCTTCGTTATCTGGACTGAAACAATATAGTGTACTCCAATCATCCATTTTCCATGAGCGTAATGAGATGGCCCAGCCCTGTAATTGGTGAAATTATTAGTCATTATATCCATCATATGCTAATTAGCTCATAAGTTAATTTGTTGGGCCAGATGAATCCCCGCACCCACTCTGTGTAATTAGTCTGTAATTCTTCTGCATGTTGTGGAACAGGGGACAGCAGCAGTCCTGAAGAGCAGAGGGAGGGACTGGGGACTAATTAGAAATATCTCACGTGAAGCATTTCTATATTAATTATAACATTTTTCCTTCTCTTATATTTTTTCTTTCTTCTCATAATCAAGCTGCATCAGAGGAGAACAATATAAAACCAACAAGGAGCCTGTCTGCTGTTTAATCAAAGACGTGGCTCTTTATTTGCATTTCTAATTAGAATTAATTAGGATTGCCTAAATATTGTACCACTGTGTGTATTCGTGTGTGTGGGTTAACAGGACTGATAGACATGATTGCTTACAGGAATTTCTTCCTTTATCAGAAGATATCAGAAATACTAAGCTGCTTTCTTTGGAGAGAAAAAACAATAATGAACCAATGATTCCTTATTTATTGTAACATTCCTGTTCCTATACAGTTCCACAGATCTGGACACAGAGGCTCAAGCCTCTTGCAAGTCTTTGTTTTCATTTCTTGTTTCATTAGTTTTTCATCAGGACAGAAACTGGTTTGTATAAGAACCAGATTTGGTTGGTTGGTCCACTGGTGGTCAGAACCACCTGGAGCTAAATACTGTGGAGATGAGTGGACCTCCAGGGAACACCCTCCACGCCCCTTACCCCTCACCATCCTCAGCTGTGGATTACTTCTGGTTCCCACAAACAGCTTTGTCTCAGGATCTGCCTGGTCCTCACTCCTCAGAGAAAACAGAGACTGGACTTTATGCAGCAAATCACGAAATTCAACAAAGGAGCTGCTCATCGTCTTCATGGCTGTTATTCAGAACAGGACGGGTCCAAACTACAACAAGTGTTCAGGTCTGCAGTGAACATTAATCATGGCTGACCTTCTATCCAGGACTGCTGCAGGTTTAGGGTCAGGAAAATTGAAGCCAACATCTCTGCAGACACACATCCTTTACACAAACTGTTCAGACTTTTACATTCAGATAAGCGCAAAGCTGCCATCACAGAGACACTTTTTCTCCTCAGGAAAAGAGGTTATAGTTTGCTTTTATCTAAAAAAAAGCATGCATGTATATATTGTAGATATTGTTTCTTGACCTTTAAACAGACATAATTAATATCTTTTGCTGTGAGTGCTTAAGTTCCTTCTAGGCAATCTAAAAAAAAATCTGATTCTGATACATAGGCATGTTTCTCTATCTAATGATGTGCACCACAAACTTTCCCCTCCAGCTTGCAGAATGAGAAGTAGGTCACACCTACACACATCTTTTCTACTTCAGCAAAGGTCTGAAAATCAGCCATTTTCCTCTTCTGCTCTGCAGTGAGAGGTTTGACTGATAGACCGGCCCACCAGGTCTGGAAGCTTGTAGTTATCAATAGTGACTCCATTGTTACCAACTCAGAAATTTTCTTCCTATATTTAGTGACATTTCAATAAAAAAATGGCATTTACTAAAATTTAAATTGGCAGGTCAAACTTTTTATAGATTGATAATCTATGATCTGCGAGAAAGCTGCACTCGGTGCACTGACCTATGTAAGATGACAGCTCATGTAAGAAAACTTTATCCCATTTACTTGAAGGTGTCATGTTGGCTTCCAGTTTCGTTACCCACATACAGAACACCAGGAGAACAGATAATCAGATAAATAAAGTTTATTTCTACAATGATGAGAATAGAAATAATGTGAGTCTGGTCCTTGGGGTTGGCTACCAGGGCCATCTGGATGCTGAAAAGTAGTAGAAAAGAAATGGTGGGTTTGAGGTCATTGGAAAATAGAATCTTGCGAACAATTAGAATGATCTTACTTGATCTTGATGGAGACTTCTGCCAGGGAAGAAAATACTGTGTGTTACAGGGTTTGGCCTCTTTGTGGGTGTCCTTGAAGTGATCTGGGTTCCAGTGAGTGATCTTGTAGTAGTGGAATCTTGTTTGGTGAAGTGGTGACTGCGGTGGAAGGCAGACAGGTAAATTCAGGTGAGGAGGAGCAAGGAGTGAATCGACTGCCAGCTCAGAATCCAGGAACGGCTTATTGTAGTTCTGCTAAGACAATGGAGGGACTTGAGCAAGTAGTGGGTAACAATCCACAGCGTCACGAAAGGAAAAATCCTGAAGACCAGGTCTCAGGATTCACAAGGGATTTCTCCAAGGCGTCACAAGTAAACACCTCAAAAAGAGACGACAAGGATCAATTACTAGAAGAATCTTCAGAGAAAACACAGAGAGCTCAGAAGGGCTCAGAATACCAAAACTGGCAAATACTGGAGGTGGTGGCAGCCTGCTCCTTGTATAGTCCAGGATGATTGCCTGATAGATCACAGGTCCACAGGCTGCCCTCCACGGTGTGCAGCCTCCAGTCCCCATCTAGTGGGTGAAGGGGGAAGCAGCAGGCAAACAGAGAAAAACCCACAAAGAAACAACAAACCCCGGTTCCCAACAGAAGGTCTGACTGTGACTTTATCTTGACCAAAACCTCACATGTTATAAACAGAAAGTATTTATAGTGCTTATCCTAAATCCATAAGACTTAGGATAGGCTATTTGTTTTTTTTTCTTTTATAAATATCAGTAAAATGCAATAACATTCCAGTTTCACAAGCGGATATTTTATTCTCAGAATATTAGTATGCTACTGTCAAGTTGTCAACACTAGGACAACTTGATAAGGTTCAAGGGTATCATATTTCACAGGTCACTGAAAAGTTTAAATAAACAAATGTCCATGTGCAGCGAAATTTGGTGTTTCGGTGACCAACACACCAACTCTGTCAGATCATCATTACAATTAGAGCAGCTGTTTAAATGAGCTAATCAACCATCGCTGTGTTCAGATGGTCATTTTATAATCCCAAAATAAAGATAAAGCCTGAAAACAGGACTGGATGTGTTGGCCTTTGTGTGGGAAACGTTTGCAGGTTTTATGGTGTACATAAGGTGGAGCTGTTTGTTGCTATGGCAACGAGTTTGAACAATACAGATACGAATATAACGACAAATTAAAAATATTCAACATTCATTAGTTTTTACAGCTTTTTTGTTCATATTCTTGGAAATAGTGGATAAATAGAGTTTGATTTCCTTAACCAAAGCTGCAAAAAAAAAAGGTGAAGATGATGAAAATTTACATTTGTGAATATGAAATTTGCCAAATATAATAATTAGATTGATTGCCAGTCTTTTGTCTGCATTAGTATTCTTGCCATAAAACCAATATGCTCATACCTCAGGGAACATTTAGCATCAATATAACAATTTATAAAGTTATTGTACTTGTGATGCAACAATTCCAGAATAAATGACTAATTATTTCTGGATGCTCTTTGCAGAACTTACAGTTGGAGTCTACTGTTTGAATATATTTCATCATGTACTGATTAGTAGGATAAATCTGATGTAACAGTTTAAAAGAGACATCTTTCATTTTGTTGTTTATGAAAAGTTTCTGATTATGAGTCCACGTTTTTCCATCAGTGACAGAATTCTTCCAATAAAAAACAGATGAAGGTACAGAAATAATATCTTGTTGAAACAAGGCTAGAATTGTTCTGTTTTTCTGAAAGTAGAAGAAAAACACTCTTTGCTAACGATGAAGTCAGTTACATTCAGGGGTGAAAGTAGTTTTAAATTCTTGGGGGTACTATGACAAAAAAATAAATAAATTATATATATTGCTTCTTTGTGTGCTTTGGAGTTTCTGTGCTGATTAATTTTTTTGCGAAGCGATAAAAGCTGGTAGCTCTTGAATTGTTACAAAATAAAGCTGTATTTCTCTCAGCCCACTGGCTGGAATGTTGACACCTTGAGATGCCATGAGACCTAAACTCTGAACTAATGGCATGGAGTGGATCCCAGTTTTCCATGTCTGGCATATAACCATTCATTTTAGCTTTTAAACTGGTTCTATTGGTCCTGTGTCCAGACAGACGGATAATCAGTAGAATAGCATCATGAAGATCCTGCAGCTTCCACTTCTCTTCCTAACATGGCGCCTCCTCATCCTGACTCTCATCCTGACAGGAGGAACCACAGAGTCCGTTAGGTTAAAGCTCATCTTCTGAAGTTGGGATGATTTTCCTCCAACAGGTTCCAGAGGAATCACCTCAAACCAGATGGTGGACTGGATTTTATTTCACTGTCATTTGTGAATATTAGAGCCTCATTTTCAACAGGTTGAAACAGGTTATTATTTTGGAGAAAATCTCATCAACATCAATATTTCCACTAAATAAGAGGCAAAAAAAGTGTTTGATAAAGGAAAAACCTCTCAGACTCTGAGCCCGACAGAACCAAACTATTTTTTTTATATTAGACAATTAATTTAATTTCACATAATTATCATGGTAGAAGCCATTTGTTTGTTAAATACTTAATGAAACATGTAACCCAGGGTAAAAAAAAAAAAACTGCCCTTAATCCCGCCTTTTGCTCCTCCATTGGTTAGAGTGACAGTCAGTCACACAGTGCATTCAGGCAATTAACACACCTGAGGTAGTTATTTAGGCTCCAGCTTTCCCAGTCAGGTGTGAAGGGAGAGCTGGAGACAAAGGAGCTACAGGTTGGTGTTTCCAAACAATCAGTTTATCTTTGTTTTTATGCACTGTTTAAAACTGACAATGCAAAAAATCATGTAGATCTGAACACCCAGTGAGCTTGGAGCCATGAATCCATCATGCATTGATCTATAGATGGAATTGGTGAGTAGTGAACATAATGTTGTTGCTTTGTTTTGTTTAGCATGTTGGTGGTGTAGCCAATGCTAATTGTTTGTTATATGATCCAACTTCTTAAATTCAATATGTGTTTAAGATGATGAAATAAATGTTATCTTTATTTTGTCTGGAAGATTAGATTTAAGATGGAATTGCATTTATTTCTGCAATAAAAGTCTAGTTAACTAGCAGGCTGGTAATTTACTGGTCCTGTTTATTTTAATACAGGCCAGGTGGCCCTTTTTAGGGTCAAAGGATGGCGAGCTTCTGAGAACTGGCTGGGGCCAGGAGAACCCGAGTTTACTCCATACTGGTCTGGTAGGAGGTTGACTGTCATTTCCCCCTCCATCTTAACATTCAGACACACAAACCATCATTCATCTCTTCATCTGAAACGACTTGCGCTTGGACATTTTCATCTCAAATATCTGGACAAATCAACCATGGACTTTTGAATGTGTCTCGGTCAGACACTGTGATGACCAGTGGGGAAACTTAAGACTGTTGTGCACAAAAATATTGATCCACTGCAGTATTGTGTATATTTATTTTGTATTTATTATTTTGTGTTCTATGTATGTTTGTCTTGTGGTGTTAGTTCTAATTTTTTCTTTAAAATACATGGTATTTGAATGCAGTTCTTTTGTATTGTTTTTTATTGATTACTGACAGCAGCTCCAGTAGACGAGTTTAGACTTCTGATTTGTTCCACCTAGTCCTTTAGCACATTAAGCAGTGCTACAAACATATTTACCATGTTTGTTGTAAATGACGTATAGTTACAAAGAACGAGGTAATTGGTCCAAGTTTGTTTATTGAATGTTCAGAAATTACAGCCACTGTGATGAGCCACAGCAAAGGTAAAACAACCACAACAGGTGATGAACTCTAAACAACTCACACCTTTTTCCTCTCCGTTTCTTTGTCATTTATGTACACCCTTTGCCATGGCAACCACTCACTCCTTGAGCCGAATACAGATTACTTTAAAAACATAACATTCCGCCAAGATATTAGGTTTTCAGGCTTGCCCTGGGAAAAAAAAAAGTATACTTTAGTATACTTTATCGATGTACTTCAACTTTACTATTTTGGAACAACTTATTTTGTATTTAGTATACTTTACTAGTATTTAAATAGTATAAAATTACAATTAATAAACTTTATACTATATGTACTTTTTTTGGAACAATTTAAAGTATACTTAGTGTACTTAAAGTATACTTTTTAAATTTCATATTTCAGAGCTTTATTATTTTTTTGATATAATATATATTTTGAGTGTTATTAATTATATAATTATGTCTCAAAATGATATTAAATATTAAATATACTTCAAATATATTTTAAATATACCATTATAACAATTTATTTAAATTACACTTAAATTTTATTTTTGATTTCGTTCTATTGATGATAAACTACAATTTTAATTACTCTTAATTCGTCTTTATTCCTACGTACCTATTTTGTAAATAATATGCATAACTACACTACAGTACTTATATTGTTTTAGGCTAAAATTAGATGGAAAGATTAATTACACAAGATGCCCAAAATAACTCAAATATTAATAGACATTTTAAAATTGTCCAATTTTACTCACAACTTTAACTTTACATAAATTATGAGTTTACACATCAAAAGTGAACACATGAACATAAAAATTTAAGTGTGACAATAAAACATGAAAGTGAGGATCAACGACATAACATTCCTGTTCACGGCACCTTACAGAAACCTACAAAAACAATAGAGCAATTAAACAGAGAAAGCATTTGAATTTAAAAAGAACTGGTGGGCCTCTTTCATCTTCATTTGCTTAGACTGCAAACATATGTTGAAAATAAAATCATTGATGAACGAGTTAGAACAACAACCTCATAATCAAAGTTTCTTTGTCTTTTGGAGCTTAATTAAAATCAGGTTAGTTTATGAATTATAGTATAAGTCGCAACAAACAGCCTCCATGCAGTTATAACATGAAGCTGAATGATTACAATAATCATACAAGTCACAATGAAATTGATAAAATAATTATTTATGAAACCAATGTAAGTTATATATCTTTACTGCACTGTTCATAATTAAATGAAGATAATTAATAAACTCACCACCAGCTAGCAACACTTAGCAGCCTTCGTCCCTCGCGCTCCTTTTGTGACACACATTTCATTTCCATTGGTTGTTGTCCCGTTGTGTTGTCTAGGACGCCACAAACTTGAATTAACCAAAATTAATAAATTAATATCAAGGCCTTCTCTAATTCGAAGGCAATATTATCCGAGTAAAAATGGCAAATTTGAACAGCGTCTGTTATTTTCCCTGCATTAAAGTTTTTTCTTCTCTTTGTGGCATTTTTTAAAATAAATGAAAATGTGCAATACCGCCACCATCTGGTCTGCAGTGTGAACTGGAGCCAATGCCATTGATTATAAGGTTTTTACGTCACACATCTGAAAATTGAGTACTTTCTTAAAGATTACGTCATGATTATCCTTTTTATTTTATGCAATTTTAATACATAGTAAAAGATCATTAGGCACTTAAAAGTTCATACATATTTGTTCAGATTTTGTTCACTTAAGATATACTTTTAATATATTAAAAGTATATTTTGGCACAATTATGTTTAAGTGTGTTTAAAGTACTAATTTCGAAATTGGTACAAGTGTATTTTTAGTATAGGTAGTACACTTAATAATTAGTATACTTAAAAGTGTACTTTCAAAAATTTAAGTATGTTTTAAGTATTCTAAAGTATACGTTTTTCACCTGGGAATACACGGAGCCTATTGCTATTGTCAAGTACATTGCTCTAAGTCAGTGGTTCTTAACCTTTTTTGAGGTACTGAACTCACCAGTATGTGGATTCACTGAGCCCTTCTGTAGTGATAAATAACATGTTTTTTATCCCCCCAAATTCAGAACATAGGGGTGACCAAACTAGAGTCTAGATGGGTCACCCCATGATCACTAAGTCTTCTTAAAAGATAGTCTCTGAGAACAGTTCTTCAAAATATAGTCAGTGTTTTGAGCACAGTTGAGCTGACTGTCCAGGAATGACCAAAGGTATTTAAAATTTGCCACAGTTTCAACAAGTTGGCCATCGAGAGAAACTGGAACCATTTTAAGGTCTCGTTTAGATCATTCAATTAGCTCTACATTAAGAGAATGAACAATTTATAATAAATAATAAAGACTTTGTGGTATTCTGGTTTAGTAAATAATATTAGTTGTGTTACCACATCCACACCACCAGAGGCAGTACCAACCCCAAAAAGATGCAACTAAGGAGCAGATTAAGAAGTACACCGAAAGCTACAGAATTTGGTAAAAACAGTGAGCTTTGCTGAAGTAATGGACCTTACCAAGCTCCGCCCAGAAACGCCGCTCGAAAGTATCACGTGACTGTATATCTCAAACAAAGCCTCGCGGTGCTTAGTTTCTATGTGTAATTTCATTTTGACTGACTCTCTGCAGAGTATTTCTAAGTGTAGCATTTCTGCCGGATTTTCAAAAAATAATGCCACGACAATGAACAGGGAACCAACAAGTTCATGTCATCTTTTTTGGACGACATCAAGGTGTTTGAGTCACGTGATGCGTCCAACATTGTGCTCGTCGCAGCTAAATGCTACCAGTCGATGAGGAACACAGCAGATCCTCACACCCTCAGCATAAATATAGCTGTGGACAAGATCACTGACACCTATTGTTCTTGCAAGGCTGGGTAAGTCGGACACTCATGGTTTTGAGGGTGATTTCTGTTGGCAAATGTTCGAATGTGCCTAGGCCTGATGCACGGTACTCCATGGCTAACACGATTACAGTTTAGTAAAAAGCCTTTTCAGGTGAAATAAAATCTTTAATGCATGTCAGATACGGTACACATTGCATATTGATCCGTTCAGCTAACGTAAGACTGTAACAGATAGGCTTCAAGGTGTAGAAGTTGAATCGGTACTGCCATTATGCTGTACTTGGCTAAAAGGTTTTCATAATGGATGTGTTTATTATTGACTATTTTTTTTTTCATTCACTGAACACAAAGAAAGCAAAGCAATATTTAAACCAGCAGACAATCCTTTGTTATTGATCCTACGATGAGAGTGACAAATGCTGTAGTGCACAAGCTTTGATCCAAGCAAGGCTTTCCGTTTCAGATTTTGGAAATCTGTGAATTTTAGTTCCACAAATACAATCAGGATACCTGACATCACCTGTACAGATTCCCCACTGACAGTGGAGAACCATTCTTTTTCGAGTCCTGACGCAAAAACTTTCTGACGGTCTGGTTGTCCATGTTAGGTATTTTCTTAAACCTACATTAAAAAAGAGAACCACAGACAACGTATATGAGTGTTTAACCAAACTTCTGCAGAGGGAGAAGACACAGTGAACTGCTTCTCCAAGCCGCTCACCATGTGTTCTGCCAACCTTCAGTTTGTTTGTCTCTTGGAAGATAAGACAGGAATGGGGGGCAGGGGGTGAAACCCACATCCTATCTTCATAGTAGGATGTAAATTCAGACAGAAAGAGGGGAGACACAGATACTCAGTTAACACATAGACATATTTTACAACTCAGGACTATCCCAGGAAGATCTAAGTCACCATCTGTAAACGCATGCTTGATTAAGAAAGATTTAATTGTCTCCATAGTTTCAACAAATTTGAACACTAAACTTCTACATAGAAAAACTAGTAAAATTACAAATGTAAGAATAAAGAAAATATAATTTTTCTAACATTTCCTCCTGTTTAACATTCTTACATAAGTTACTCAAAATCTAAAAATATGAAAGAAAATATAGAAATAATGAATTATAAACAAAACAGTGGAAAACCAAATGCTATTTTCTTTCATCACAAACACCACTTGTATTCTCATTTTTAGTGTAGGATTCATTATGCATTTTATTTAATCTGTTCATTAGTTACAGGACATTGTCATACATTCCTTTTTCCAGTTCATCTTCATTTTTGTGAAGAGACATGTAATCTTCATCGGTGTCAGAGATTACCCTGACCATCTGATAGTTGATAGTGGCAGTGTTAAATGTCTTTAGCATCATGCTACAAAGGCATGGAATGATGCAAGTTGTAAACAGGCAAAAACAATTAACACAGCCAGAATCGGTGTTGCAATCTTCAACAGTAAAGTCCACCATGATCCGGACGTAAGCCAAGAAAGAAGGTCAAAAGAATGTGATCCTTTCGTTCCACTTTCCACATAATGTTTAAGTTCCTCCAGGTCCTGTAGAGCGTCTGAAATAGTTCCACCAGTTCCTGCAAGTCCAGCACAACACGATTTTGCAAAACCATGTTTCTCAGTTCAGTCAGCTCTCTCATGGTGTCGTTTGCCAGCTGGTGTGTGCTGTTGATGAGTCGCAGTAATTCATATCTGTTGATTTCAACGTGACTTCAAACCTCTCCTGCGTTTGACCTCTGGCATAACTGCACACTTGGAGCGGGCAGCTACGACGTGTTGTCCTTTCCTGATGAATGCAATCGGGCTGATTAGGGGGACCAAAGCACACAGTCCTCTCCAATATGAGAGAGGACTGTGTGCTCTCTCATATTGCAAGTCCATCTTGGTCTTGCAAGATGGAGCTTGCAAGACCATGCAAGCTCCATCTCTACACAGGAAATACCAGTCTGCCATTGCCCGTAAACCATAGTCTCCTGGCACTATGGCACTGCACAGCATTGTCTCCTGTCGTCCTCTCATTCGATGTGTGATGTTAAAACTCTTCTCCTGAAGCAAGTTGTCACAGTCTCGGTTGTCCTTCCAGACTTTGCAGCTGGGGGTTGACCTTTGACCCCTGCAGGCAATGCAGTCGATGTAATCCGGTGTCGTTTCGCAGTAGGTGTAAACTTTGTTACACAAATTCCAAGGTAACATTCCAAGTGAAATGAGATGTATTCTGAGGAGCTGTGTTGAAAAATAATTTAAAATAAATAAATTATATTGTCAGTTGGTCCGAAATGCACAGTTAAGGGCAATTTTGATATTTTAAGCCACCCTAGTGGATGTAATTAGTTACTCCAAACTGATGATTGTGAATTAAAGCAACATTTTCTAGACTAAAGTTTAAAACTTTAATCAAGGTTCATTAATTGATGATTGTTAAATTTATAAAAAAAATAGGGAATTAGAGGATTTGAGATTTTGGTTTCTTTAGCAGGTTTAGCTCCTGCTAAAGAAATGGTCTCTGGTATTTTCCATGCGGTTTGTGGAAACGGTGAAAACGGGAGTACGTCAGCATTAAAGCAACAGTTCATAGATCCAAAAAGTCCTTTTGCAGCATCTCCTCTCCGCAGTAGAACAGAATAATCCTTTTTGCACCATTTGCATCATTTTGGCGGTGGCACGTTGTGTCGTGGTTGTGTGCTCAGGCCATAGAGACACATCTGTTTGCCATCAGTGATGGGTCCTGCACGCAGACCTGAATTGTGTGTGGCAATTGGCAGCTGCACATACAAGTAGCAGTTCAACTCGTTCTCCTCGTGAGCAGTCCTGTTCATCAACTGCCACCAGAGGTTGGTACTATAGTCATGTGGGTGGTGTTGAGGAAATATAATCATGGTTTAGTGTTTTGTTGAACTCAATTATATAACCATTTCTAGTGCTTTAGTTTAGTGAATCTTTTACTAATATAATCATTTTTTAGTGTTTGAGTTGGCTCCATCGTTTACTTAAAGTCAGGAGTTTTGTGTCACTGAGGTCGTAAAACCACAGGAGGCAAGCAATCTTATCTGTGTGAAGATCATCTAAAAAACAGGGCCACATTTGGTCTCAGGAAATAAGGAATCTCCAGTGGACATCTGGCGTGGTGAACTATTGACCTGCAGTTTACTCGGATGTTTAAAAGCTCATAAAAGGTGCTTTTATTTGTTTGAGTTGAGGCAGGGAATTCCAAATACGTTTCTTTGATCTTCGAGCAGAGTGAGGGGAGGTGCCGTTTTCAGGGGTGCTCGGAGGCGGCTTCTAATTGGTCGAGAGGTGTTGCCCCCTATTTGAATAGAATACACCTACTAGCATAAAACCTCTTGCACAAGGAAAATGAGGCAGAAATGGACAATTTTTAGCACCATGGGCTGACTATTTCTCCGAAGACGTCTTCGACATCTTCGTATTTTCCTCTATCTGTCCTATTTTCTCAGGTGACTAATGTGTGACTGTGTTCCTTTAATTTCTCTGTCTTGTGTTATACTTTCTTCTGATTGGATTAAATTCTGAACTTCTGTGACGCCAACACGCTGCTTACGTCTCTTCTGTGTTCTCGCGAGAGTTTTCAGACTGCGGCCAAGGATTCCGGGACAGAAAAAAAGGAAAAAACCGAAATTGCATAGTTAAAAGTTTTACAATAAGAATTCCTTTTTCGACAATTTGGAGGCTCGTCCGGTTCTGCAGTCTGGAGCCCTCTCTGGGGACGCGGAGGATTCGTTGCAGTTTGTTACTGTGAGTTGGTAAGTTTCTTCATTTCTTGCTTTCGATTTGTAGTAAGCGCCATCTTGTGTGCGCCATCTTGTGAGTGGCGTTGCAGATGTTCGGAATTATTTTCTATATACAATGCGTATATATCTTCAACCGAAATTGAGCATATTTGATTTAATGGTTAATTGTTGAACACACGGAGCAAACGGGGAGCGTTAGCACGCTCGGCAGAGGTGCAAACTCTGTGTTATGCTAGGTATTTGTGGCCTTGGGATCTGCCCGTGTCCAAAACACGAATCAATTGGCATAGTTGGTGTGTTTTTAAAAAACAGTCTGAATCGACTGTGGAAAAATTGCTCGTTCCAAAAGAGGACTTACCATTTAAGGTCAATTGGCTGCAGTCTGGGACTGCTTCCGAACAAGTCTGGGACTGTTGCGGTAAAATTCAAATTCGGATGGGTTAATTACGGTGGCGCGACCTTCCTGGTTACCTAGAAAAATGTAGGTGAACTGGTTGATTGAACTGCGTTTTCTCAATTGAGCTTGACCTAGCTCGTAGCAAACTGTAAGTGAAAGTGAATAAAAAGTTAAATAAGTTTGCGGAAGTTTGTTCGCATTGTATTTTAGCCGGCTCCTATTGTTCAATACTGTCTGTTTGTCCTCTTTGTTACCTGAAGTAGTGTGTAGTTTTCTCTGTGTGAGTGTGTGATTTTTTGTTTCACTGTATTTTGTTGTTTGTGTCTTTGTGCGTCGCAAGCGCCTGTTCTGTGTTATGTTGTGTGTCCGTGTGTAGCTGTTTGTGTGATTGTGTGTGTTTCATTGTGTGTGTGTGTGTGTCAGTGCGTGTGTATCAAGCTGTGTGTGTGGTGTCCCGGTCCTGAGCTGTGTGTCTGTGGGGAGCCGTTGGAGTGACGGCAGACGATTCGCAGCTTCTGTTGGAAAATGCAGGACTGCGACGCTATAAATGTGTACGCGCCCTTTCACTGTATGCCTGGATTTTGGCCGCGCATTTTTATTCTGAAGTTCAGTGAATGTGTAGTTTATGGTGTGAAGATCTGAGCGGCCAGTCTCCAGGTATATGGATTTTTGTTCAGTTGATTTTTTATTTTTATATTTTTTTTGTTTCGAACCATTTAGATGGTTGCGAGTCTCAGGGCTGTTTGTTTGAATTACCCCGGCTGTGACGAACATTTTACATTTTCTCTGTATGCTTAGGTATGGTAGGAATTAGGCTCCTACGATGTACTAATGAGAATTGGCTGATTGACTCCATTTCATTGCGATTTGCATTTTAGTCTTACTGTTTCTGTGGCTGAACTGTCTGTGCACGCAGTTCTGCCCACACGCAAGGGAAACAGCACATTGGAGTGCTACACAGTGATAATGTACGGAGTCTGTCTGCAGACGATCTTATATGAAATTATGCAATGGAACAATATGTGACATGAATGTGCAGTGAGTCTGGGAGGATGTTAAAATGACATTAAAGCCAGCACCCCTTTGGAGACTTCAGTTTTTAATTTGGTCATTTAATTAGGATTTTGGTTAGACACACAGACAATAGTAAATATAAGGTTCTTTACAATACACACCTGCATGATTTATGAAATTGACATGATAATTCTGGAAATCGTTGTTCCTGTCATAAGGTATTTCAATTCCAACAGGTTCTAATCATTTACTGCTTTAATCGTTTTTCTTTCCTACTTTTCATATAGATAACTCGGGACGTATGGACTAATGCATATTTTTTTCTCTTAGGTGATTCTACGCACATGAAGATGCATTGTGTGTGGAAATATGTTAATTTGATTTCTGATAATTTTGTTTCTTTCAGGCAAGGTGTTATACAGACTGTGTTTACAATCTTTACCAAGTTTGGTTTTAGTTTCACATCTGGAGGGATATGTTTGGAACAGGTTTTACCTGTATGTTAAACGAAAATCTTTCTAGCACATGTGGGAATGTGGTGTACACTATGGGTGTACATTGAGACTCTTTTAATTGCTGTGAGATATTCCATATGTTTTTATGTTTTTGGGTTCTACCTGCATTCTGTTTTTATTTATGATGTACTAACTACTGACTAACATACTAACTTAATTGTTTTAATGGTTGGTCTGTGTGACACATGGGTTGCTAATTTGGACATGTTGAAAGGAGCACAATTCTTCTATTTTTGGTTTTCCACCTATAAATTGTTTTTTAAAAATTATGTTTTTATTATATGGATAGGGGAGAAGGCTAAAATAGGCCTTACTTAAATTGGTAAGATTTGGAGGCAGTTGATTGTGAATCTCTTAATCAAAACTTTTGACCTTCATTCAAAAATAGTGAATTATGGATTTAATTATGTAAGGAGATTTTATCTTGCCTTTATGATTCACTGAAATATGATGTCTGCTTTTCTGTAGACTAAAATTGATGTAATAAAGCCGGATGACAGTTAAGCATCTATGTCATGTTCACCTACATTTAGAATATAGTACATTTCTATGTCACTGCTGATTTCTTTGGCACAAGCGAAGTGAATGCTTTCGAGGGGCTATTTTGCATAGATCAAAACAAAGAAAAACAGTAAGTGAGCTTATTATATTACTTCTATCACATTTGGTTGTGAAACGTCTTGCTTTAATTCTATTTTTTCTTTTCTTTACAGAAATTGGGGTGTGAAGCGAGAGGAATGGCGGAGAGCTATGTGGAACCTTAATGAGACATAGTGGATTACATTTTGCAGTAAGGAACGTTGGTATAGCCTTTTGTTTGATTTTTTTGTTAACCCTGTAAAGCCCGCACCATGAAATAACTGACAGAAAATTCCAATTCTTTCAAACTGGAGCCTTTATTGGTCCCTCTGAACAAACAAACAAAAAGATTTTCAAATATCATTTTCCATATATGAGTTTCATTTTGTATCATATTTGATACATCAGGTCACAATGCTCAAAGATAATTTTTTCTTGAACAAACAAAAACATAATAAAACACAAATAACTTAGATAAATTGTTAATTCCAAACATAAAAAGTGCTACAACAATGCAGCAATAATAAATGCACCAATGGAACTGGCAGGGTGGCAGTCTCGAGAACATAACATTTCAGTTATTTTCTCCACATATTGTGGCTCACAACCTTTTAATTTCTCCTCCTTGGGCTGCCACCTTATCGTGGTGGAGGGGTTTGTGTGTCCCAATGATCCTGGGAGCTATGCTGTCTGGGGCTTTATGCCCCTGGTAGGGTCACCCAAGGCAGACAGGTCCTAGGTGAGGAACCAGACAAAGCGCAGCCTGAAGACCCTTATGATGGAAACGAACTTTGAATCTCGCGTTCCCTTGCCCGGACGCGGGTCACCGGGGTCCCACTCTGGAGCCAGGCCTGGAGGTGGGGCATGATGGCGAGCGCCTGGTGGCCGGGCTTTTAACCACGGAGCCCGGCCGGGCTCAGCCCGAAGAGGAGACGTGGATTCCCCTTCCAATGGGCTCACCACCTGTCGGAGGGGCCAAAGGGGTCGGGTGCAATGTGTTACGGGCGGTGGCCGAGGGAGGGGACCCTGGCGGTCTGATCCCCGGCTGCAGAAGCTGGCTCTTGGGACGTGGAACGTCACCTCTCTGGTGGGGAAGGAGCCGGAGCTAGTGTGCGAGGCTGAGAGGTTTCGGCTAGAAATAGTCGGCCTCACCTCGACGCATGGCTCTGGTTCCGGAACCAGTCTCCTTGAGAGGGGCTGGACGTACTTCCACTCTGGAGTTGCCCACGGCGAGAGGCGCCGGGCAGGAGTGGGCATACTTGTTGCCCCCCATCTTGGCGCCTGCACGTTGGGGTTTACCCCGGTGAACGAGAGGGTAGCCTCCCTCCGCCTACGGGTGGGGGGACGGGTTCTGACTGTTGTCTGTGCTTACGGGCCGAACAACAGTTCAGATTACCCACCCTTCTTGGAGTCCTTAGAGGGGGTACTGGAGAGTGCCCCTCCTGGGGACTCCCTTGTTCTGCTGGGGGACTTCAACGCTCACGTGGGCAATGACAGTGAGACCTGGAGGGGCGTGGTTGGGAGGAACGGCCCCCCTGATCTGAACTCGAGTGGTGTTCTGTTGTTGGACTTCTGTGCTCGTCACGGTCTGTCCATCACGAACACCATGTTCAAGCATAAGGGTGTCCATACGTGCACTTGGCACCAGGACACCCTAGGCCGCAGTTCGATGATCGATTTTGTCGTCGTTTCATCGGATCTGCGGCCGTATGTCTTGGACACTCGGGTGAAGAGAGGGGCGGAGCTGTCCACTGACCACTACCTGGTGGTGAGTTGGCTCCGGTGGTGGGGGAGGAAGCCGGTCAGACCTGGCAGGCCCAAACGTGTAGTGAGGGTCTGCTGGGAACGTCTGGCGGAGTCCCCTGTGAGACGGAGCTTCAACTCCCACCTCCGGCAGAACTTCGAACACGTTCCAGGGGGAGGTGGGGAACATGGAGTCTGAGTGGACCATGTTCCGTGCCTCCATGGCCGAGGCGGCTTATCGGAGCTGTGGCTGCAAGGTCGTTGGTGCCTGTCGTGGCGGCAACCCCCGAACCCGTTGGTGGACACCTTCGGTGAGGGATGCTGTCAAGCTGAAGAAGGAGTCCTATGGGGTCTTCTTGGCCTGTGGGACTCCAGAAGCAGCTGATGGGTACCGGCGGGCGAAGCGGCATGCGGCTCGGGTGGTCGCTGAGGCCAAAACTCGGGCGTGGGAGGAGTTTGGCGAGGCCATGGAGAAAGACTTCCGCACGGCTTCGAGGCGATTCTGGTCCACCATCCGGCGTCTCAGGAGGGGGAAGCAGTGCAGCACCAACACTGTTTACAGTGGGGATGGTGTGCTGCTGACCTCGACTGGGGATGTTGTGGGTCGGTGGGCGGAATACTTCGAAGACCTCCTCAATCCCACCAACATGCCTTCTGTTGAAGAAGCTGAGCCTGTGGACCCTGGGTTGGGCTCTCCAATCTCTGGGGACGAAGTCTCCGAGGTGGTCAAAAAACTACTCGGTGGCAGGGCCCCGGGGGTGGATGAGATCCGCCCGGAGTTCCTTAAGGCTCTGGATGTTGTAGGGTTGTGTTGGCTCACACGACTCTGCAATATCGCATGGGCATCGGGGGCAGTTCCTCTGGATTGGCAGACCGGGGTGGTGGTCCCCCTGTTTAAAAAGGGGGACCGGAGGGTGTGCTCCAATTACAGAGGGGTCACACTCTTAAGCCTCCCTGGAAAGGTCTATTCAGGGGTCCTGGAGAGGAGGGTCCGTCGGATAGTCGAACCTCGGATTCAGGAAGAGCAGTGTGGTTTTCGTCCTGGTCGTGGAACACTGGACCAGCTCTACACCCTCAGCAGGGTCCTGGAGGGTGCATGGGAGTTCGCCCAACCAGTCTACATGTGTTTTGTGGACTTGGAGAAGGCGTTCGACCGTGTCCCTCGGGGGGCCTTGTGGGGGGTTCTCCGGGAGTATGGGGTACCGGGCCCTTTGATACGGGCTGTCAGGTCCCTGTATGACCGGTGTCAGAGTCTGGTCCGCATTGCCGGCAGTAAGTCGGGCTCGTTTCCGGTGAGAGTTGGACTCCGCCAAGGCTGCCCTTTGTCACCGATTCTGTTCATTACTTTCATGGACAGAATTTCTAGGCGCAGCCGAGGTGTTGAGGGGATCCGTTTTGGTGGCCTTAGGATCGCATCTCTGCTTTTTGCGGATGATGTGGTCCTGATGGCTTCATCAGATCGTGATCTGCGGCTCTCGCTGAAACGGTTCGCGGCCGAGTGTGAAGCGGCCGGGATGAAGCTCAGTGCCTCCAAATCCGAGGCCATGGTCTTGAGCCGGAAAAGGGTAGAGTGCCTTCTCCGGGTCAGGGGGGTCGTTCTGCCTCAAGTGGAGGAGTTTAAGTATCTGGGGATCTTGTTCACGAATGAGGGAAGAAGGGAGCGGGAGATCGACAGGCGGATTGGGGCGGCGTCTGCCGTGAAGCGGGCGCTGTACCGGTCCGTCGTGGTGAAGAGAGAGCTGAGTCAAAAGGCGAAGCTCTCGATTTACCGGTCGATCTACGTTCCCACCCTCATCTATGGTCATGAGCTTTGGGTCATGACCGAAAGAACGAGATCACGGATACAAGCGGCCGAAATGGGTTTCCTCCGCAGGGTGGCCGGGCTCTCCCTTAGAGATAGGGTGAGAAGCTCGGTCATCCGGGAGGGACTCAAAGTAGAGCCGCTGCTCCTCCACGTCGAGAGGAGCCAGTTGAGGTGGCTCGGGCATCTGGTCAGGATGCCTCCTGGACGCCTCCCTGGTGAGGTGTTCCGGGCACGTCCCACCGGGAGGAGGCCCCGAGGAAGACCCAGGACACGCTGGAGGGACTATGTCTCTCGGCTGGCCTGGGAACGCCTTGGGGTTCCCCCGGAGGAGCTGGAAGAAGTGGCTGGGGAGAGGGAAGTCTGGGCCTCCCTTCTGAAGCTGCTGCCCCCGCGACCCGATCCCGGATAAGCGGAAGAAAATGGATGGATGGATGGATGAACCTTTTAATTTTGCATTATGATAGGCTTGGAAACTGTTTCTGTCCTTGTTCAGACAAAGATGATTCCTGCTGGAAGGGTTGAAGTCATTTTCAGGACAACATCTCCTGTAACACCAACATCAGATTTCTCTTAGTCAGGATTTCCTCCCCCTTGGCACACATCAAAGTCATATAGATAGCCACTTTGCCCACCATGTCCCCACATCTTGAACCCCCACCTGTGAGGTTTTCCTGGCATATAGCACCGTAGATGTGACTTTCCTTTGAAGGGCACCATGATTTCGTCAACAGTGTGACATTCTTCAGGTGATATGCAAAGAAAGCGTTGGCATAGTTTCTCCAACCATGGCCTGAGTTTCTACATTTATCTTGTTTTGCATCCTCAGACACATTGAGGTTATTCTGAAAGTGAATCACTGTCAGCAAATTCAGGAATCGACCCCTTGACATCACATCACAAAGTGGAGGGTACCTTGTCTCCATCTCCCAATAAGCTCATACGTTGGGCATCTGTACTAACCCCATGTGCATATACATACCCAGAAGTTGCTCAATTTCTTGGGCATTTGTGTTGACAGACGTTCCATTTTTCTGCACACTGTACAAGTTTGTTTCTTCTGCAATTTCTTGTAGCATGTCCTCAGTCACAAGATCTTTGAAGTACTGATATGGTGTCCAGTCAAGCCTCTCTTCAGAGTCTTTCTCAACAGGTTCCACAAACTCAACAGACGGGGCTACAAACTGTTTTTTCCCAGCGATACTCCTTCCTTTTCACTTTGCTCTTTCCCGACTGCTTTGGTGTTTTGTCCTTTGGGATTTCTGGTGCTTCATCATCATGATCCTTATCTGAGTTTTCCTCTTCATCATCTCCACTATCTGGGTGTTCCTCAATCCTTGCAGGAGTCCATTCCTCATCCTCATCCTCCCCTAGCTGCTCGATGTCACTTGAATTCCCATCCATAATCATATTCAGAACATCTTCAACAGTGTATCTCTTTATCATCTAAAAAAAACACACAGGCACAAAAAACAGAGTGTTTATTTTATCTTTGAATTGGTCAGTTTTCAATAAAAATAAGCAAAAGGTGCAAGTTGCATATCTATTTTTAAGCTATAAATGTAACAAATTCTGAACATGCAAACATGTCACTAGTTTATATAAAAAAAGACAGTACATTGCTTGACGTGATGTAAAATACATGAAGTACAATAAAAAAGACAATTGACGGATTTTTCGAGTTAATTGACCCACTGTATCAAATTAGATACATCACTTTTCAACACGGTTTTACAAAACAATTATGATAAAATACTAAGTAGTTTTACATTGCATAAACTCATTAAGTGTTCCTATTGATAGTTCACCCCAAAACAATTTTTTTTTCTTACCTTAACCTTCTAAAATTGGCAAAGTTTTCCAGCTGAAAAGGCATGTGTCCCAGTCCTTGGAAATGGCAGTCTTGTAGAATCAGTGGAAAGGCCTCTGGTGAGAAAGTTACTGCCCCCTGTTGAATTATCAGTGCACTACATGTGTCTAATTGTATACATCCGGTTTTTTAGGGAAAAAAATGTCACACTGCTCATTTAGAGGTCTCAAAAACTCATGTATCACATATGATACGTTTGGCGTTATAGGGTTAACTTGGTTTGTTTTACACTGGCAGTTCTGCTCTTGGAGGTTGAAGTGCTGTTGGGGGTAGGTTCCTGAGGCTGGAACCATGCTGGGAGGTGTGAGATGATGGTGTCGCTTGGCATCTGGCTTCAGGTGTCTGCTGTTGCTCTAAGCCGATGCCTTGGCTCTCCACACCACTGAAAAGACAAACTGTGCCTCTGAAATGGACTGTTCAGTGGAAGTGACGACATCTTCACTAACTGAGGTCGGTGGAGTTTACCTGCTATTTCCTGTTACTTGGGTCACGCTGATGCATTACAGGACCCAGGGATGGATGTACACTCTGACTGTTATCTCAAGCGTGCTGCGGCTGACTTCGGCAGGAGGTCACACTTCATGGATCAAAAGACATTCTGAAGGGGGACGGAAAAGGAGGGGAGGAGATCCTCCGTGGTTCTGTGACTTTTGCTGTGTCTCCTCCCCAGGACCACTGCTGTCATCGGGAGCTGACCTCAGTTTAATAAAGGGACATGCATACCCTGTACCGTTTCTGAGTGAAATGGACTTTGCACAGTTCACGCTATAGCTCAGTGGATGTCCTGCATGTCTAGTTGCTTGGTGGTACTGGATTCTCCACCTGTCGCATGTGACTTTAGTCCTCTGACTCCTCCTTCAGCGTGTTTTGGCCTCTGAGATGCAAACCACTGCCAGTTGTCAGTTAGAGTTGGTGAAATTTCACTATTTTTCCAAATTTATCTCGTATTGAGTGAGATGTTTATTTTTTATTTTAGCTGACTTAATTTGCCAGAGAGCATACTATATTTACTGGGTTTATTGCCTCACATTCTTCTCGCTTGACATTCTGACCTTTTGGCTATAGTAGGGTTGTGACAACAACCAGAACGTCTCAAAAGATTTATGATTGCAAGACTGGTGTTTGCGACTCTCTGCAATTTTTCGAACAAGCATTTTTGCCTTAGTGATTCACTTCGTTTGTCTCAACTTATTTTTTTAATTTTAGACTGACGAGCGTGGTGCAGGGATTAATTAAGATTACCTATTTTGTAGCCATAACTGACTTACATTGGTGCCACGTTTTACCTACGGCGGTATATGATCTAAATGTTATTTGGTTATTCCTCAGTTGCAGTATTTCAGTGAAATCGGGAGTTCGACTGCATTTGACATTTGCATTTAAACATACTGAGGTGGACTGAGTACACAATGAGCTACAATCATCACATTCCTTCTTACTTTCTAAATTTTGAATTAAATATGAATTTGTTGATGGCAGTGTGCAGATTGTAACGGAATCTGGGACACCGTATTACATTTGCATCCACCTGGAACTTGGGAACATGGGACATGGGTTAGCAGTGACTGATTTCTCTATTTAATTTATATGGCATTTTTGTGGTATTCTATGACAGAACATTTGTTCTGTTATAGAATAAAGAGGGAATAAGAAATAATTAACATGCATGATTGGAATACACTAAACTTAATATTACCTGTCAAATAGTTTATACAAAACAGTGTTTCCTAAAAGAGGGAAAGGGATCGTTACATGATTACATATCACTTCATATGATTCAAAATAAGTGGTTTAAATAAGTCATCCAGGAAGGTCTAAAAATAAATGCTTACAGAATATAGTTGTATCAAGCTTCTCCCCAGTAAATTGAAAATATATTGATGAAGGATAGAAATAAAAAGGATAATTCATTATTAAATAAGATAAATAAGTATTAAAAAGAAAAATGAATCAAATATTAAAAGGGTTGAAATTTGGAGATTTAGAATGTTGATTAATTGGGATAAATCATTTTTATATTTAATGACACGGTTAACATATTCTTGCAAAACGAGCGGATCATCCTTTGAGGATTTAAAATGAAAAATTAGGATTAAAATTAAAGAGGACTAAATTGGATATTTTTAAAAGGAACAATCATGGAACTGCTTCTAAAAAGAGTTAACTTAAGGAATGAAATTATAATCTGAAATGAAGTCATAGAGTAATAAAATAAAAAGTTAATACAAAATCTCTACATGCCTGATGAATTGAAATAAGTTATTTAAATAAAATTTGATAATAAGAATAATATATGATTTAAAACGACAAAATAAGTAGGATCGTTTATTGTTGGTTCCTCTATTACTACGTTTTCATCTATGACTTGCCAAGGAAGTCATTTTACTTCAAGGAGAATTAAGGAATACAGAGACCCAAAATGAAGATATGTTTGAAAATTTGTACAACCAATTGTTCCTAATCAATTTTTTCTTTCACAGCGACTGTAGATTTATTGATAGATTCGAAGCGTTTTATATGCGGTGTATTGGGTCTAATTTGCTCATTCGGTATACGGATAATTTTGGATAAAATTTAAGAAAAGTTGAAATTGGCTACAAACTGTGCACAGTCTAAATTCAAATTGGATAAAACGCTTTGCTATGGGTCGATATTTTTATGTGTTGTCCATTAACAAATTAACAGGGTTCTCTTCATACGAGTTTGACACGAGAAGGATGTTTCCGACACCTGCGCATGGACTCCAGAAGGGACAGGTGAACCCGCACATTTATTTCATAATGATGTTTTTGAGAAGTCATAGGTTTGGGACCAGAGTTTGCAGAATACCAGACGTCACCGGACGAGTACCAGGAATCATCGGGGTCCAGTTTAAAGTCATCAGAAGGACGGGGGCTGAACTTCACTTCACCAGACCAGGCTGAGAGATCAAGAGGACGTCTGATGCTGTTCATCTGCATGGAAAAGGAGACGCCGGGTTCCATTGGAGTCAGTGCACAGAAGCTGAGGAGCCCCAGTGAGCCTTCAAGACGTACAGGAGGACCTGCAGCTTCAGTCTTCAGACAGAGGAGCTTCGTCACGCAGTTCCCCAGATCAAGGAGGATCGATGGTTCCAGTAAAAAGTGCAGCAGGAATTCCTGCTGAGACCACTTCTGCTTCCTGAGTTTTGAGGTCTTCAGAGACCCGAACAGGCATAATAATCCTGTTTCGGTCTCATTTTATTGAGAAAAGAGGAGATTGAAATTTCTCCTTAAACTCACTGTTTAATTGGCATAATAATCCAATTTTCAGTGAGCAACGGACGCTCAGGTGGGAAACTTGAGCTTTAAATACCCGATGAGGGTACACGACGGATCAAGCTTCAAGAGGATCACGCATCGACCCCACTTTTGCGTTTTTTATCGTTGATCTTGCGGACTCTTTATGAACTTTCGGTTCTTTATGCGCGTATTTTGGTACATTCTGGATGAAGATCTCATTTTTGCAGACTAGCAAAGAAGATATGATACGGACTCTTAAGATTCTATTATAATTCTGTGTAAAAAAAAACATTGAAACCAGTTGTAATTGCTTTTTGTGTATTCTGACTTTCTCTCCACAGCTTTGAGTTTGTTGATTTTATACTGTTAAAGGATTATATCAATGTTTGGTCATTCTAAATTTTTTGATTCCTTGGTGAAAACACTAATCAATTTATTTTGTGAGGTCTGAATAAGTCAGACCTCAAAAGAGGGACTGTTGAGGAAATATAATCATGGTTTAGTGTTTTGTTGAACTCAATTATATAACCATTTCTAGTGCTTTAGTTTAGTGAATCTTTTACTAATATAATCATTTTTTAGTGTTTGAGTTGGCTCCATCGTTTACTTAAAGTCAGGAGTTTTGTGTCACTGAGGTCGTAAAACCACAGGAGGCAAGCAATCTTATCTGTGTGAAGATCTAAAAAACAGGGCCACATTTGGTCTCAGGAAATAAGGAATCTCCAGTGGACATCTAGCGTGGTGAACTATTGACCTGCAGTTTACTCGGATGTTTAAAAGCTCATAAAAGGTGCTTTTATTTGTTTGAGTTGAGGCAGGGAATTCCAAATACGTTTCTTTGATCTTCGAGCAGAGTGAGGGGAGGTGCCGTTTTCAGGGGTGCTCGGAGGCGGCTTCTAATTGGTCGAGAGGTGTTGCCCCCTATTTGAATAGAATACACCTACTAGCATAAAACCTCTTGCACAAGGAAAATGAGGCAGAAATGGACAATTTTTAGCACCATGGGCTGACTATTTCTCCGAAGACGTCTTCGACGTCTTCGTATTTTCCTCTATCTGTCCTATTTTCTCAGGTGACTAATGTGTGACTGTGTTCCTTTAATTTCTCTGTCTTGTGTTATACTTTCTTCTGATTGGATTAAATTCTGAACTTCTGTGACGCCAACACGCTGCTTACGTCTCTTCTGTGTTCTCGCGAGAGTTCTCGGACTGCGGCCAAGGATTCCGGGACAGAAAAAAAGGAAAAACCGAAATTGCATAGTTAAAAGTTTTACAATAAGAATTCCTTTTTCGATAGTGGAAAATGAGGTCACTTCCTCCTCCAAACATCAGACATGCTGTAGTCACAGCGCAGTAGAAGATCCATCTGGCATATGAAGTCTCCATTGTTGCTCGGCGCACAGAGATATCAAAACCCCCAAACTAAGGAAATGAGACTGTTACGCGTTTCTTCACCGGGTTTGAGACGAACTATGCTAAGAGTAGAACCCCTTTGTAGCCCGGACTGGATGACTAATTGGGGGTACAACACTCTCTGCTGCTTGTTGTGACTGAGATGTATCCAGCTGGGTCTTTCAGCAATCTTTATAGCTGTTGTCGTGGTCTTCAGCACGGTGGGAACGGTCCTTCCCACCGTGGACTCGCCTAGTTCTTTCGTTTGATGACCTTTATGTAGACCCAGTCACCTGGCTTGACAGGAGTGGCCTCCTGCAAAGGAAGAGAACCAGAAGGCCATAAAATTGCACTGGACACTTCCTTCAGTTTCAGATTTCTGATCATATAATCTGCTCCTCATCTCCTTTCTGTAAATCTGAAGAAAATATAGGTAATCTATTTGATCTTCCATGAATTATTTCAAATGGTGTTAACCCTTCCTGTGTGGGTGTGATTCTCCTATATAGTTTTACCAAATCTAAACACTCTGGCCATGGCTTGCCAGTAGTTTCCATGCATTTCCTCAATCTGCTTTTCACAGTACCATTTGTTCTTTCGACCAACCCTGCACTCTGAGGGTGGTAGGCACAGTGATTCTTTAAAGTCATTCCTAAGTGAGTAGCCATGTTTTGTACTACCTTGTAACATAACCACTATGTTTGTTTTTTCCTGTATAAAGTACATTGACGAGAAAATGTATCATCTAGTTTGTATAACTGTTGTAGTTATTTCTTTGTAAAAATTATTCCGCATTTCCACTTGTAAAACTGATTTGTGGGCAGGCCATGCTGATTTTTAGGTGTGGCTAATATTAGTGAATAAAGAGGGGCGTGTGCATCGGCGCGAGGCGGTGCAATCAAGGAGGAAGACGCTCACCGTCAGTCCGTGCAGCGGGGAAACTTGAATTAATAAAATGTTTAGAATAAGTAACAAAGCAAAGAAATATGATAAAACAGCAATCAAAGTTCGCCCCAGCGCCGCGGATCGTGCGCTATAGGAGCCGGATTGGAGCTCGCACCAGGGAACGCCGCCAGGTGCAGAGGACGCCAATTGGTTTGAGGACGCCAACGGAGCGAGAAGATGCCACCGGGGGGGGGAAACAAAGACATTCCCGGTGAGATCTGGACTTTACGTTTCCTTTTGGGAATTTTTGGTGGTACCACTCTTTTTTTTTTGACGCTTTGGAGTTTTCGTTTGGATCGGACTTTGGATTAAAAGGGAGAACGTCTCCCAAGATATGGAACTCTTTTGAGGACATTACTCGTTAAAAAGGATTGAGAATTATTGGACATTTAATCATATGAATTTCTTTATTGACATGAACTGTGTGAATTAAATCTATTCTACATTTGTTTTGAGGAATTTGGGTTACTTATTTATTTATCAATGTAACTATTATACTATTATTATTTTCTTAGTTTGTGGATTTTGTAATAAATCACTTGCTAAAAGTCAAACTAAAATTCATTTTGAGTGGTTGACTATTTTTTGTTAATTAACTGGCGTAATATTTTACCTGAAACCTGTGAAGTGTGTTTTTGTAAGATCGGCTTTAATTAGAAGCAGAATTTTACAACCTGGTTTACAAAATGTGGCCCATTGTCACTATAAATAGTTTGTGGGATGCCATGTGTTGGAATAATAGTTTTACATATAGCTTTTGCTACTGTCAAAGCGTCTGCATGCTTTGCTGGAACTATTTCAACCCACTTAGAAAAAGCATCAATCATCACCAAACTATTTATGTGGTCCACTTTGTGTGAGTTCAATAAAGTCCATGTGCATTATTTGAAATGGATAAGAGGGTTTTGGGAAACTTCCTCTTTTTGGTCTAATATTTCCTTGAGGATTGTTTTTGACACAAACTGGACATGCAGTACAATTTTTTTTTAAGTAAGAATTTAATCCATATGTGGTAAAATGCTGTTGTACCATAGAGATCATCCCCCCTGTTGACACATGACAATTTCCATGTGTCAAAATTGCTGCTGCTCTAAATAGATTTTGGAAGGACCGGCTTACTATTTACTGTAAAAATTTTATTATCATTCAGTGTCGCCCCTTTAGTTATCCACATTTGTTTTTCTGCCTTTGGAGCATTATCTTGCATGTCTTTTAACACAGCTTTGTCTATTACTTGTGGATCTTCTGTCTGTATTGAGAAATTTTCTCCTCCATGCTTCCCTGCTGCAGCTTCCTTTGCTATTTTATCAGCTAATCTATTGCCATCTGAAACATCATCCTTTGCTGTGGTCTGCGCTGCACACTTACAAACTGTTAGTTTAGCTGGTAAATGTATGACCTGGAAAAGATTTTTAAGCAAGGATGCATGGGTGACTGGTTTCCCTGTAGATGTTATCAAATTCAAAGTGTAACTCTTTCTAATTAAAAATGACCATCCTGAAATTAAACCAAAATCTCAAATCCTCTAATTCCCTATTTCTTTATAAATTTAACAATCATCAATTAATGAACCTTGATTAAAGTTTTAAACTTTAGTCTAGAAAATGTTGCTTTAATTCACAATCATCAGTTTGGAGTAACTAATTACATCCACTAGGGTGGCTTAAAATATCAAAATTGCCCTTAACTGTGCATTTCGGACCAACTGACAATATAATTTATTTATTTTAAATTATTAATAATTTGATCAGTTACTCTGTTCCTGAGGACAGTTTGTTTAATTCCTCATAATCACACCTATATAAAAGCGATGAAAACTTCCAGTCATCCTTATTGTTTTTCTTTGTCGCTTCTTGTTAATCATATTTTAGTTGGTGTGATTCACTGGCCTAAGTCTGTTAGCTCTTTACTGAAGTTTTAGTGATTGTAGTTTTCCCTTCAAAGTTTCCTAACCTATGGCTTGTGGACCCTGAGAGGATCACTGGTCCTTCTGTTAAGGACCGAGTTAAAGGGTACAAAGTGGAGGATTTTATCTAACATTGTACCTAAAAGCCTTCAATATGTCCTTTTCTAGCTAGATAATTCCTACATGAATTAAGCAAGCAAGTCTTAGTTGCAGTAGCAGTGTGTGTAGGTGTAACTTATCTTGCATGTCTCCTTTCTCTCTTCTTGCTTCCCCCTCCTGCTGCTGGCATTGCTGCAGCTGGTTCTCCCTCAGTCTCTCCTCCAGCTCTCTGTCAGTCCAACTTGGATTTTTTGGAGTTGCCCAAAGCGTCACTTAGCCAATGTCCAGGTTGTCCACCAATGAAACAAACACCAAACAGTTTGGTTTGCTGTCTTCATCTCTGAAGTACATTATCTTTTCTTTTCTCCACGCTAATGCCAAAAAATGGACAGTAGTCTGCTGCATGACAGTTCCCAGGTGTCCAGGAATCAGGATCAGTGGACACTTCAGTGCGTTCAGTGTTCAGATTGTGGAAATCTTCCTTGTCATTTTTGTCTTCTTTATCACTGTCATTGGCTGGTGACGAGGGAGGGACGCCATCTGATCCACGACAGGACAGGACAGGTTTGAGTTGAGGTCAGAGGTTGAACGCACCGCAGCAAGGCTCAGACAGAGGAAAAGGAGAGGAGCAAATAGGAGTATGATTAGGGGTTGTCTTTCTTTGTTTTTATTTATAAATATATTTATATGTCTGAGTCACGTCTCACCAGAGAACAATGGATTTCTCTAAACTTGTTCTCAGTGCTGCAGACTGTGGAGTCAGCGGGCAGCCCTCCTTTTGAGGCCTAAGAGAGATATGAGGCTGGATAATGTCCAGGTTGGTACCTTACTCTGACCGCTGACTCCTCCAGATAGACAGCCAAAAGATCATGGCACCAAGTTGGTGTTGTAGTCTAATTATGACACTATACATTAAACATTGTTCTCTGAGGAGAAAGTTTTTTTTATTTAGTTTCAGCTTTTGACTTGTCCTCCATTAGGAAAGTCATAATTCCATTTTGAGCATACATAAAGGTAGTTCCCATGTTTTGTTTTGTTTGTTTGTTTTTTCCAGTAGGAGTCACGTGTGGGGTTTACACTTTTTATTTTAGCTTTTATAATTGTTTTGCATGCTCCTGTGTCGCATAAAAATTCAACTTCTTCTCCACAAACCATTAGTATAACATAAGATTTTCCTTTTAATGTATCTAATTGATTCCAAGCTGCACAAATGTCCACCATTTCATCAATTTGGTCTATTTGTTGGGGTGTGCTAGGATCTAGTCATGCTGAGGTATTTGACCTTGGTTGTTTCCTTCTTTCACCACCCCTTCTGTTATCCCATCTATTGTTTTTACATTATTTTATTATTTTATTTGATATCCCTTTAAGGGGTCTCCGTCCCCTCTGATTGCCTCTGCCCCTGCCTCTTCCTCATCCCCTCTGGGGGTTTTGGAAAAAGGCAGAAGTTTCTAATTCTTCAAAATCATCTACAGTCCTGCTCAACATTATTGGCACCCATGAAGTTTAAGTAAATATAATGGAATATTTACTGAAGGAAATTCATCAAGTGAAACAACATTTTATTGCTGATAGCTTGTGCTTGATGCAAAACAACAAATGATCAAAAACATTTAAAAAGATAAACATTATGAGGAAAACAAAGAAAAACATAATTTTTACCATGCCAATGGTATTGGCACCCTTTGCTGCAAAACAATATGAAAACCCAATTTGGCTCACCTGCTGCAAATCACACATAAAGATCACTTGTGATGGACTGCCTCCATACATGTGACATGAACTAACCAATGAATGATCATGTTGGTCCTTTAAAAGCCACCTGTTAGTTCATCTCCACATGTGACAATGGTAAAGACAAAGGAGCTGTCTGAGGACATCAGAAATGCTATTATTTGTAAGCACAAGACCTCCAAAGGGTATAAAGCCGTCTCCAAAGACCTTGGTATCCCTGTTTCAATGGTGCATAATGTTATTAAGAAGTTTTCCAGGCAAGGAACGGTTAAGAACCTCCCTGGACGTGGGGGAAGAGAAAAATTGATGACAGAAGTCTTCGACAGTTGGTGCGAATGGTGGAAAAAACACCACATCTAACATCTAAAGACCTGAAGACCAACCTGGAGCAGTCTGCTGTGATTGTTTCAACAAGTACCATACACCGCAAACTAAACAGAATGGGGCTTTATGGGCGGAGGCCAAGGAAGACTCCATTGCTAAAGAAAAGACATAAAAAAGAACGTTTGATCTTTGCAAAAGAGAACCTGGACAAACCTCAATCCTTCTGGGACAAAGTTTTATGGACGGATGAAACAAAAGTGGAGCTTTTCAGTAATTCACACAGACAATATGTTTACAGACGGCGCAAGGAAGCCTTTAAAGAAAAGAACACCATACCAACAGTCAAGCATAATGCTCCACCACTGGAGGCCTTGACCGTATCATAGCTATCATGAAATCAGAAGATTATCAGGCAATTCTAGAGTGAAATGTCTTGCCAAGTGTAAGGAAACTTGGTTTGCGGCGAAGATCCTGGGTCCTCCAGCAAGACAACGACCCAAAGCACACCTCCAAAAGCACACAGGCCTGGTTGAAAGGTAAAAAATGGACTGTTTTAAAATGGCCAGCAATGAATCCTGATCTCAATCCAATTGAAAATCTTTGGGTGGAGCTGAAATCTGTCATTGGCGAAAGGAACCCTGCAACTGTACAAGAACTTGAGCATATTGCAAAAGAAGTGTGGGAGAAGATGCCACCCGAGAAGTGCATGAAGCTTATAGATGAATATAAGAAACGTTTGGAGGCTTTCATTGCTGCCAAAGGCTGTGCAACCAAATATTAAAGAGGGGTGTCAATATTAGTGCACATGCTGGTTTTCTGTTTTGTCCTTTGGAATTAAAATATTTATGTTGAAATGGTAATTGTCTTTGTTAAATTACTTTGGACCTGAAATTGAAAGATTCTGCTGATACAAGTTTTGAACATTTCCATTTATTTCTGAAGATATTCACTCAGCTATGCAAATCATGAAGGGGTGCCAATAATGTTGAGCAGGACTGTATATGAAAAACAATACAAGCAGAAATGCTTGACTGGCTGTCTGCTGGGACCGGGGCAGACGGAACGGCAGCAGCGGCTGGGGGAGGGGCTGCAGGAGCCTGCGCTCCCTGCAAAGTTATGGCCTTTTCTCTGCCTGCATTGAGTTCATTATCTTCTGGTTTTACAAACAAGTGTTCAAGTGCTGCTCTTTTTTCCATTTTGACATGTACGTTATGCTTCCAAGAAGTCTGTATAGCGTAATTTTTATCCTTTTCGGGATCCTCAGCGAGTGAGGAATTACAACAATTCCTATTTCCCATTATTTAAGTACTGCAATTAGCTTACAATGGCTTGGTATTTTGTGCTTTTCCCTCACAGAGAGTGCTCTACGTGAGTGCTTAGTGTCCCCTGAAGAACAGTCTTCTAGGCCAGAGTAGTTCTGGTCCGGTTCTTCACCTAGGATTCTAATTCCGAGGACAGAAAGTTTTACTCTCAATGAGTTGAGCACCATTCACACTTGCACACAGACACACAAAAAAAATTCCCTGCCAACTCGAGGATCTTCCCGTGTGGGGCACCTCATCCAGAGGGGGACTCTAAATTACCCCTCCTTCCCTTTCCCTGCCTACTTGAGGATCCCTTTAACCCTAGGTTTTGTACTTCATGAAGATGATACTAGTTCTAAAAAGATTAGAATTTTCTGACTATTTTTGATGGTCAGGCTTAATAGGGTCAAAGAGATTTCTCTGGATGTTAGAGCCCCTCTCTAACATCCAGAGAGGGGCTCTAAAATACCTCTCTTTCCTTTCCATGCCTGTGCGAGGATCTCTGTAAAGAGATATCCTCATCCAGAGCGGGGCTCTAAAAAATACCTCTCCTTCCCTGGAAATCAAACCCAATTTTTTTAGGGGACTCATACCCGAATAGCGCTTTTCCACTCACATTTCTGTTGGTTCGTTTTGCCTGTTCGGATCTCGTCAATCCATCGTTGGCAGACAAAGTCGGACCTAGGATGCTGGCCTGGCAAAGGATTCACTTCCCGGGACTTTTCAGCACGTCATTCTTCGTCTGCCAGCAAACGGGCATGTCGAGATCCCGGGTTTCAGCACCAACTGTTAGGTAATTTCTTAAACCTACATTAAAAAAAGAGAACCACAGACAACGTATATGAGTGTTTAACCAAACTTCTGCAGAGGGAGAAGACACAGTGAACTGCTTCTCCAAGCCGCTCACCATGTGTTCTGCCAACCTTCAGTTTGTTTGTCTCTTATTAGCAGGGAAGATAAGGTGTGAACAAGAATGGGGGGTGAAACCCACATCCTATCTTCATAGTAGGATGTGAATTCAGACAGAGTAGGATGTGAATTCAGACAGACAGAGGGGAGACACAGATACTCAATTAACACAGACATGTTTTACAGCTCAGGACTATCCCAGGAAGATCTAAGTCACCATCTGTAAGCACATGCTTGATTAAGGAAGATTCAATTGTCTCCACAGTTTCAACAAATTTGAACACTAAACCTCTATATAGAAAAACTAGTAAAATTACAAATGTAAGAATGAAAACAAATATAATTTTTCTAACAGTCCATAATGTACATCAGCATGAGTTTACTACTGTAGCTTGTGTTTGTGAGACGGTCACGCACGTGGTAGCTGCGCTGTGATGTAAAATTTGCATTAGCCAATTAAACGCGGTCCCTGTGGTAAGGTTCATTAAAGACACAAGTTCAAATCCATGCTGACAGTGGATCTCCTTCAATCAGAGCTTCTCTGTACCACTGATTGGCTAAGCAATGTAATGTGATTCTTTGCAGTAAGTGATAGCAAAGTGGGGCGTCATCACGACTTTAAGTCAACTCAACGACAAGTGTGTCTTACCTCTGCCGCAGAAGCTCCGCCAAACCCGAGACCGACTCATTGAACCCCTGGGGTTCGATCGAACCCAGGTTAAGAACCACTGCTCTAAGGCATTGTATAGCAAATAATTTAAACAATTGATCAAACACGTTTTAGCTTTCTCCACATCAACAATGACTTAAAATAAGTAGTTTGCTATTAATTTTCTTAAGGATGTGAAAGAACCCTTCACATAGATCATGTGTCATATAACTTGTATATTGTTTTTCATTCTTTATCAGTAGCAACATCGATTGCACCTGTTCCTGGTCTCCCACCTACAGAGGTCACTACTGATTGTAAGTTTTTTGCTACAGAGTACTTTACCTCAAATTGTAGTAGTATATTGCTGTACGTTTGTGTAGACACTGCCATTAGTAAAGGGCTGGAAATGCCAAGGAGAGACGGAGGAAATCAATCCACAGAGCCTCCAGATGCATTTGGCCTGAGTGCTGTGCTCACCAGAGCAACCTGTGGCCTTTTATTAGAAAAACGGTGTCACCTGCACAAAGCTCTGCCCACAACAGGAAGTCAACATGAAAACAATATTCAACACCCCCACTTGTTCTTATGTTGACAGAATACATCTCATTCACATACCAAAAAGAAAACATACAAATGTATCCATTTTCATTTTAGTTACAGACTTTGTGAAAATATCAGCCACCATTTATATTGTTGGACAGTAACAGAGTTATTTTTCCATCAGTAAGTGCTGATCGAATAAAGTGATAACAAATATCTATGTGCTTGCATCTTTGGCAGTAGACGGGGCTTTTAGAAAGAGCAATTGAACCTTGGTTGTCTTCAAAAATGGTCACAGGTGTATATTCATGTCCAGAGTCCATTCCATTCATTAGATTGACCAGGTAAATGCTTTCCTGTGTAGCAGCAGCCAAAGCAACATATTCAGCTTCACATGTAGATAAAGAAACTGTGGACTGCTTTTTAGACTTCCAGGAAACAGTAGGTCCAGTTTCTGATAAACAAAAACAGTAACCAGTCATACTTCTGTCCTTCTCGTCTCCCGCCCAGTCTGCATCACAGTATGCCACAAGTTTAAGATTCAGATCATTTTTCTTGAAACATAATCCCTGATCTAATGTATGTTTCAAATATCTCAGTATATGCTTTGCTGCAACCCAATGTTGTTCTTTTGGTTCAGACAAGTATTGTGACAACTTACTGACAACAAAACTCAAGTCAGGTCTGGTGCTCATCATCACATAGATCAAACTCCCCATGACTTCACAATACTTATGATCAGCAGGTCGACCTTCACTGTCCAACTTCATTTTATTTTCGCATAGGAATGATCTTGGTTTGCAGTTAGTCATGTCAAACCTTTTCAAGATTTTCATGATGTATCTTTTCTGGTTCATTATCACTTGACCATGTTTCTGAGTGAAATCAATACCTAGAAAATGTTTAAGTCTTCCAAGATCTATAATTTTAAACTTAACAGCCAACATTTTCTTCACACTTTGAAGTATTTGATCATTACTAGCTGCAAGAATAAGATCATCAACCCAAATAATCAAGATCACCCTCTCATTTTCATTTTCTTTGCTGTAAACACAATAGTCAGCAGGATTCTGCACAGTCATTTTCAATAAGGAAATCATGTAACATTTTATTCCAATTTCGTCCCGACTGTTTCAGACCATAGTGACTTATTAAGTTTACAGACTAGTTTCTCCCCAGTTTCTGTTTCCACCTCAAATCCTTCAGGTTGTTCTAAAAAGATCTCACAATCAATAGGTGCATGTAAATGCCGTTTTGACGTCCATTTAGTGTAAATCCAAATCATATTGCGCAGCAAGTTGCAATAGAACACGCACATATGTCATATCAGCTGTAGGAGAAAAAGTCTCACAGTAGTCAATACCAGCAACCTGATTATAGCCTTTTGCTACATATCTAGCCTTATAAAGTGTCTCTACAGGATTTTCTTTAATATTAAATACAATACCCATCTACCCCCCACAGCTTATTTACCCTGAGGTAATGAAGTTATACACAGTAAAAATGCCAGTGTTAAATTAACACCCAATAGTGTCTATGTGTGTCCAAGTCAGCTGGTGTTAAATCCAACACTACAGAGTGTCACATTAACATTAACCACAGTGCTGGTGTTAAAATATATTAAAAGTAACACCAGTGACACCAGTTGATCACAAAACACAATGTGGTGTTAAAAAAGTAAATAATTGACCCACAAGGTGTCAATATCAATCAAAACCGGTGGAAAATATTTAAACAATACACAGAAATGGAAAGTTTAACTTTTCTTAAACCCATTTCAGAATTATAGACCAATGGTAATTTAACAAAAAATGGGTGTCAATCTTTTAACACTGTCAAAGTGTTACTTTAACACCAGCTGACTTGGACACATATAGACACTTTGGGGTGTTAATTCAACACCGGCATTTTTACTGTGGGTTTAAGTATCATTCTCTTTTAAAGAATCCATTTCATCCTTCATAGCTTTAGCCCATAGTTCTGATTGTGGTCAGCTCATAGCTTCTTCCACCGTCTTAGGCACATCACATGCAATCCTATAGCAATAATCAATATTAACATCTGCATAATAATCCTCACATTTCATTTCATAATCTTGATCTGTGTAGTACTTTGGAGATTTTCTCTCTCTCTTAGGATAACGTGCACCAAGGTTACCTCCACTTTGACCCTCACTAGTCTGTTTTAATGTCATGTGAGACAGTTGTTCGCAACTCAGGTTTTGATTGCTCACTTTCAACTTTCTTTCTGAGTGAGATATTCTCATTTATGTCATCAGTTTGAGTGTCACATTCATTGGTACTTTTTGTTATAAACTTTACCAGTCTATTCCTTAGATTGGTAAGTCACAGTTCTCCATGTTCTTTCAGCTGTCCCATTCTGATGGGGAGAATAAGGGGCTGAGGTTTCATCTCTAATGGCATTTTGACTGAGCAATGACTGGAACTCACTAGATAAAAATTCAGTTCCATTATCAGATCTTATAAATTTGATTTTCCCATAAGGTGCCACATCTGCAATAAACTTCTCTGTCCCTTTAACAGTGTCACTCTTAGCTTTCAGGAAGTAGGTAAAAATAGCACCTGAATAGTCATCTGTAAAAGCTAGTGTGCATCTAAACCCATCTTTAGCAGCTGGCTCTATTGGTCCAGCCAGATCTGCATGTACTAGATCCAATGCACCTTTAGCTTTTCCATCAGGCTCTCTATTTCTGTTCTGAGTAAACTTGCCATTTATGCACACTTCACAGTTTAGATTAGGCTTTTCAGTTTTAACTTTAATTTTCATTCCATCTGCAACACTCTGCAACTTTGACACATCTTCATAATTACAGTGACCTAATATTTCATGCCACGTTTGGATGTCATAACATGCATTGCACTGCAAGAGTATTTAAATAGAACAGTCTGTCATGAACATCAATATCAAAAGCCGTACAATTTTTATGGATGAGCCGGTTCTGTCCATCCTTGAAGATGACTGTCGCTCCTTGGACAGTTGCAGTTTAACTGAAAAGATGTCCTGGGAAAATGATGGGACGTACAAGGTGTCCCTCAACATCAACTCTACAATCCGTCCATTACCGTCTCTCACACGAACTCTGGCGGTGCCTTTCTATAGCGCGATGCCACTGGCCCTCACGCCATCAGCCAACTCCAACACATGGCTCAGAGGCTTAAACGTCGAGTCGAAATCCTGAAACTTTGCCGCGTCCGTCACAATGTGCTTCGTTGCACCCGAGTCAATCATGAGGCCCTTCATATTTGTGCCATAGATCTGGGAGTCATCGATCTGCTTCACCTTGAAAGCGAACGTGTGGTCCTCCTCATCCATCGCTTGCTTCACCTTGTCTCACCTTTTCCGCCGGCAGTTTGCGTCTTTATGCGTGGCGCTCTTGCAGAAACTCCACCACTGTCTCGACTCTCTGCGCTCGCCGGTTGAAGGACAGTCCAGGGCTTTGTGTCCTCTCTGGCCGCAGGTGTAACAGGTGAGTTTCGTGCTCCAATCGTCTCTTCCTTTAACTTTCATCACGCAGTCTTCCGCGGAGTCCGCAAGACACAACTTCTCGGTGCCCTCATAGCTCCTCAGCTTGGTTTTAAATTGGTTAAAAGTTAACTCTTCATCACTCTGTGTAACATAAACAGAGAATGGCTTGAACTCATCAGGCAGTCCTTTTAAAATCATTGCAGTCAGCAGACTATCGCTTAAAACTTCTCCTGCATTACGCAACGCTGTAATTGCAGTTTCTGCTCGTATAATATAATCAGTGATGTTCTCATTGACGGCTTTCTGAAGAGACGTCAACTCCGTATACAAACTGATCACTGGAACCAGCGTAGTGATCTCAGGATCTTTAAGGCTTTTCTGCCATCATCCCAGCATCTCTCATGACAAGGGACAGACTCTTATTGTCCAAAACTTGGATTAATTCTGCATACACCTCTTCGTTCTTGGTGGCGTGTTCTTCCGCGTCATCGGGTTCGTCCTTCAATAATATGGTTCTCTTCAGCTCAAGCAGACTTAAGTGAGCCAAGAACTTGGTTTCCCACAGCTCATACTTCTTCTCATGTCCGTCAAAACATAATCGATTCCATCGGCCGCCAAGCTCTTTCCTGGGCCCATAACCTGTAGACGCTGCCATTAGTAAAGGGCTGGAAATGCCGAGGAAAGACGGAGGAAATCAATCCACAGAGCCTCCAGATGCGTTTGGCCTGAGTGCTGCGCTCACCGGAGCGACCTGTGGCCTTTTATTAGAAAAACGGTGCCACCTGCGCAAAGCTCTGCCCACAACAGGAAGTCAACATGAAAACAATATTCAACAGTGAGATGCTGCATTTTAGTAATGTTAACAAAAATAACACTGCAGACATTCTGCTTCGAAAAACAATCATCAAAGACAGAAATATATCTTCAATTCGACAGGGACATTGAATGTATATGTAAAAACCTAATTATTCAGTTAGCATTGTGCAATTCATTTGTTCGTTTTTTTTAAGCTTAGGTTATACAGCTGGACCCACAAAAGCAGCAGAGCTTTTCACACAGGCAGCTCTTGACAGCAAAAAAGAACTTGAGCCCCTCACATTCACCGTCGGTCTCATGGACTCTGAAAAAGAGAGACATAAATCCATAATCTCACTGTACAAGCAGCCCAGGGTGGATTGGGCAAGGCCCCTAACATGCAGATTGATAGGTGAATAAATCTATTATATCTTAAAATACAAAATATGATATTTTTAGTAAGTTTTACATGTGTCAGTGTTGTAGTCAAGACCAGCTAACCCGAGACCAAGACAAGACCAAGGCTTTTAGGGTCCGAGACCAAGTCAAGACCAAGACCAGCGCCTCACACTACATAACACAATAAAATGTGTAATATGATCAAAATTGCTTCTCAAATTGATCTGAAAGATTCCCATTCCCAAAAAAGACCTTGATATTAAATACTTAGAGCTGAAATAAATTTAACCAATATTGCTTTGCTTCCAACTCTTTGCTACAATCTGTGATGGTCTCATGCCATCCCTAACAAGATAACGCCTTGGGCGTTTGCCCATATCATTTATGTCAGAAACCACCACTGTCTGCACCATTAAACATAGCAATTAAGGCAATGCACTCACTGTAAACACTGTAAACACTGAAAAAATTCAAAAGTTATGAGGACTAAGTGCAATAAAAAGTGCACTAACTCTGAACACTGACCAAGGAGCAACAAGTAAGAAGTAACCAAGCACAAGGCATGCACCATCGCCCTCTCTCCCGCTGGTGAAACCAGGCAGCACAAAGGGCCGTAAAGTCTGCCACCAGGTGACAAAAACAATCAACGAGCAATGCACATGCTCTGCATGCTTTCGTTCTTGTGTTTTATTTATTTGCTATATCAATGTATATAATAAAAAAAAAATAATAATAGCTACTGCAGGGTACGCATAGCATTACAGGAACAAAGAGCGGCTCTCAGTGAGGCTCCAGTCCTATCTTCGTTTCGAAGGGAAAGTCCAGAAGAGTTCAGTTCTGCAGTTGCATGTAACCAACCAATAGGCTGCCATTGTAGCCTGAAGTCACCGTCCCTCGTTATATTAAAGCAGAAACAAAGAAGGGAAAATGGTAGGTAATAATAAAAAACATAAGGAAATACTAATTGAATAAGAGAAATCAGAAAATGAGAAAATTTTAAATTTTTCAAAAGGTTAAATGAAAAATAGATAAATGAAAAATTTGTAAATAAAAAAGCGATACATGAGAAATGGATAAATGAAACTGGGAAATTGAAAATTGGGTTAATGAAAAAGGGAAACTGAAAAGTGGTTAAATCAAAAATGAATACATGAAAAATAGATACATTACAAATTGATAAATGAAAAGGGAACATTGAAAAATGGATATGAAAAATATATAAAAAATAATTGGGTTAATGAAAAGAGGAATGAAAAAATGAAAAAATTAAATTGGACAAATGAAAATGGGAAAATGAAAACGGGTTAATGAATCTGGGAATAAATGTATAAACAAATAAATATAAATGGGAATAAAAATGCCAATTATTTATTTCATTCATTTATTGATTTATTTTACTTTTATTAATTTAATTTTGGGTGAAATGGCTCTCCATATAGGTCTGCCTAAAAAAAAAAAAAAATCAATCCTCTAGCTGCAGCTGATCCATAAGCTGCTGCTGATGTTCTCACTAAAACCAGAAAGAGAACATAACACAAGTTTTAAAGTCCCTACACTGGCTCCCTGTAGCTCAGAGAATAGACTTTAAAATACTGTTGTTGGTTTATAAATCACTGAACAGTTTAGCACCACAATATATTAAAGACCTGTTGTTGTATCAACCTTCCAGACGCCTCAGGTTCTGGTTCTGCTCTGCATCCCCAGAACCAGAACCAAACGAGGAGAAGCAGCATTCAGCTTCTATGCACCACAAATCTGGAACAAACTTTCAGAAAACTGTAAAACAGCTGAAACACTAAGTTCCTTTAAACCTAGGCAAAATACCCACCTGTTTAGTTTTATTTGAAACATAAAAATGAAACATCAATAATCTTATGTGAAAAATGTAATGTTGACTGTGTGTTTCATGACTTTGTAATTGTGTGTTTTTATGATGTAAAGCACTTTGAAATACCTTTTTGATGAAAGGTGCTATACAAATCAAATTTGATTGATTCCTGAAGGCGGAGTTTCAGAAACAAGTTTATAAAGAAACAGAGGTCCAAATTCAAAATGATAAATTACACAAATTTTCTAGGTCATATTTGATATATACAGAATTTTTATAACAACTGAACGCAACACATTGGTTGTACTATAAAATGGCACTATGTGCCTAGAAAACTCCTCCTTTAAAACTGAAGATAGCAGTGAAGGTTGGCATCAAGTGCGTTTGCATGATTTAAAACAAAGTGGGACTCAAAAATTATCTTAAAAACGTCTTAAGCAATTGGAAGAGATAACCTAAAGAAACTCAGAGTTGTCCTAAATATTCATGTAGATAAATATGAACCAAGTGGAGAATCGTCAGCTCATGACCTTGGCTCAGTCTGTTCAGTCAGAGAGAGATTTTGAGGGCAGCACCGCATGCACCCTCCCCTAGATGACCCCTAGGCTATCTGTCTGACAGCCAACAATTGGAGCTTTACCAGTAACTACCCCAGACCCTCATTAACAGTTAATTAAATCATGTCTATCAGGAATTCCCCACTCCATTCTGGAATGCCTCTAGGAACAAAGTAATAGACTTTGTCCTCAAACATGGAGCTCTCACTGTGGGACCCAACACTAAAACATGTTGGGGTTTATTTACTTTCTTGCACTCCAGTGATTACATCTAATAACATGAACACTATCCCAGGATCAAGAAGGCTGCAAACAATTTACACAAATATTTTATTTTTCAAAAGCAGTGAGTGCAAGCTGAAGCATTTATATGTTTAACAAGGAAATAGATTAAAAGCCATAATTTTAACCAATTATTTCACAAAAATACAATTTAGTTTCTTTTAAAAGAAGTAATAAAACCTAAAAATATGACAGACGCGCTATGCACAGATGTCCAAGGAGATGTTGAAGATCTTCATCAGGTGAACTTATATGTGTGAATGTTAAGGAAACCTGATAGTGATCCATGAGGTAAGTGTAGGGTCAAAAACTACATTAAATAAATGCATATCATGAAATAAACAGATGCACCATTAAATGTCTCATTAAATAATGGATTTATAGAATAAATTCATTTAAAAGTACACAATATTTCACTCTGTTTATTTTCAAATAAATAAAGGGATGTATTGTTAGGGGGTCGCCATCCTCTGTTTACTCTGGACCAGTGTTTCTCAACCTTTTTTGGCCCAGCGCCCCCCCAGCCCTTATCCAGGTCCCTCTCCGCCCCCCACCAAATAATTTGCAGGCTTCTTTGCACTGACCATTATTTTATTATTAATATTACTATCACTATTGTAGATGTTTTGATTTTTATGCTTGTTTCTGTATTTATCATCAAAAATAATACATATAATATAATAATATAAAAAATAATACAGGTGTCTAGGAAAAATGCAATGAAAATTCAAGTTAAAATTGGTAGGTCTAACAGCAGCCAATCAGAGTGGAAAAATATTCTTATTTTGTGCCATTTTCTAGTTGTTAAATATTCCACAAAATGACCAGATAAAAGATGAACAACATGTCAGTTTAAACTTTGAACTATTTCCAAAACGACTGAGCTCTGCAACATTAAAACATGGATAGAACTGTAACTACATTAATCATAGCTCTTCTTCTCTTCAGTGTTTCTGTTGGTTTCTGGTGGTGCAGCTCTGTGCTGCCTTCAGGATAATGGGACATCAGAGCATCATCCATAAAACTTCACCCACATGGTATTTATTGCACAAACCAGAGATTCAGTGGAAAAACTAAAGTTCCAGGTTCTTTTAATGTCGTACAAATATGAGACATAAACATGGATTCTATCTTTATATAGACCTGTCTATTGATTATAGATTAATAGTTTTACTGGACAGAAATTACAAAGAACAAATCTGGTTCTTAATCAAATCCTAATGAGTCAAACTGAAAGTGTCATGGAGTCATCAGCCTCATGACATTAACACTGACACGAAAAATAATATTGAAGAAATAAATATATCAAATCTAATTAAAAACATAAATAAGTGATCAGTTTTATACTGTTATGGTCTGTAACATATATTTATTCTCAGTATTAGATGTGGTCTCAACAAACCCATGGCACTTCAACAATGTTATTTTAGCTTTGATTTGGAAATAGTATGTTTATTCTTGCCATACAGTCCTCTGTATTAATTATTGCTCAAAAGGTCTTGCCATACCAGTTCATTCCTCTGTATTTACTTTAGTTTCTTAGTTTATTCTTGCATTTTGTTCTTCATTCATTTCCATTTAGTTTCTTTAGATTAGTATTATCCTCTCTTGGTTTATTGCTATGTCCACTTTAGTTTCTTTCCTGTTGCTACATTTATTTTATCATTTATTGACTCTATTCACTCATCACCTGCTGCGCCGCCTAATCATCATGTGTTGATTTTTCACTGTTCAGCGTCGGATTCTCTGTTTTTATGTCATAATTCACATCTAGTTTGTCGCTCCGTATTTTGTCCCGCTTCTCCTGTTTCAGAGTTTTGTGCAATGTGCGCCTCAGTTTTTTTTTTTTTTTTTACCCCTTATGTTGCGCAGCGGTCGGGAAGCGTATCGATGGGGAAAAGGCAGACTGACATAAACCTTTTAAAACAACGGAAACAATTTCTGCATTCTGATTATTGAAATTTAAAAGTTCTGTGTTGTTCTATCACCCTCGTTTCATACCGGACCACTTACAGCTCCGGTGTTAACGCTATAAAATGAACGCTCTCTATCATGGAATCACCATGGAAGGATTTCTTTATTTAAATAGGTTCATTTTTTAGAGGGAGACACAGTGAGGGGATCGTGATTTTAGCTACCAGTAGCAGGAGAACAGAGCTGCGCCAAGAAGCTAACAGAAGCTAACAAACACTGAATAGAAGAAGAGCTGCTATCGATACAGTTGCAGCCAAGCATGATTTAATGTTACACAATACAGTTTTACCAAGTTGCTAAAAGTCTAAACTGGTATTGTTGTGCATGTAAGGTGTAAAGTTCACTTTCGACCAAAGCCCCCCTTTTGTAAAAATGTCCACCAGCACCCCCTGCTGTCCTCTGAACGCCCCCTGGGGAGCGGTACTGCCCACGTTGAGAACCGCTACTCTGGAGGTTACAGGCAGAAACGTTTGGAATCTCCTACTGCAGAGAAATGTAATGACTTATATTTGTACATTTTCTGCTCATCCACATGTGAAGTGACTCGCCTCTCTCTGACTGCAGGACAAGTACAAGAATATCTGCACAATCTCCCTAGCTGTGTCCGAATTCAGGGTCTGCATCTTTCAAAGGACGGATTTGTAGGCCGATTACGTCACAGCGTGGCGACAAGGCCTGTCCGAATTCAAAGACTCCTTCAAATGCGTCCTTCTTTTCCCCAGATTTGAAGGACGAGTCTGGTGTATCCTTCACGGCCCACGATATCCCATAATTCATTGCGGGTTCCTACTGGGCGTTCAGGCAGAGCGTCAATGCCGGTGAATAGTGACAAATTATTTAGCTTTATAACACTTTAAATGACAACATGATTTGGTACAACATTTTTAGGCGAGAATGTAAGTGTGGCACAGGGATGCATTTTTTGGCAATATGGATTTTTAGCATCCCTGTGCTAATTTGAAGAATTAAAGAGTTAAGGGTGAAATATGTTTTTCTACACAATCAGAATTGTTCCATCAACTGCTGGTATACGTTTTATATCAATAGGATAATATTTGAGGAGAATAGTCAGGGCATGCATATTTTGGCAGGCTCAAAATCCATATTGCCAAAACATGCATCCCTGAGCTAATTGGGGGAAATAAGGGGCTGAAAGGTTTTCACCTTTTCTACATAATGACACTTGTTGTCTGAGCTAATGCTATAAGTTTCATATTAAGAAGACTGATGCAAATATTTTCAGGCTCATAAATTAAAATGCATTCATCCTACATTAACAGACTAGAAAGTTAAGCATGATGTAAAATGTTCTACATAACGGGCCTCTTGTTTTGTAATGCTTTTAAGCTATTATGGTATCAAAAGACAAAGCAGAGAATTTCAAACTATTTGCGGAGAACGTTTACAACAGACACGGACTGAAAAAAACGTTCCGACTCATGTGTTAACAAAGATGTAAAACCCGTATTTATTTAAATTAATTTGCGAAATAAAACCCACCGTTTTAGGGATTACATGGTTAAGAAACGTGATAATGTTACAAATATCTTTAAAATTTTCTCTTCGGTCATATTTTAGTCCATTTTCTCGTCAATATGCGCGCTCTCGCAACGGGATGCAAATTTGGGCAGGCATGTTTCTGGGCACAACACCGGGCGCTCCAGGTTCGGCACACTGAGAGAAAACGCCAAAGTTCTGGCTCATTGTTCTAAAAACTCCCTCTAGCTTTCAATGAATGGGAGTTAAACACAGATATTATTCAGACAGGTCTGGTGGAAAAATGTTTGGTTTATAAAGTATTTCAAAACAGAGTACATTGGTTTGATTGATTAATTAAAGTTAAACCTTCAAACATAATCGGTTTATTTAACCGTAATGTCCTATCTGCGATGTGGAGAGTATAATATTTGTAAATGAATAATATGTATTCCTTCTAGATAAGAGCAGTACACGTTTGAACATTTTAGAATCAAACTAAGAGATTTCCTTCTTACTATGGAACACCCTTTACTATAAAAGGTGAAGAATAACTTGGAAATAAGTAATACATGACTGAAAAACAAACTAACATGAGTTAGTTTCACGCTGTCACGGTTGCTTGGCAACATGAGTTACGCTGAGGTGGGGGCGGGGCCAGCTGGTGAAGGCTAGACCTGTCCGAATCCACAGATATTTTTCTTCCGGTCTTAGTTTATTCCCGGCATTCGAAGGACCCGTCCTACGTAGGACAGGTCCTTCAAGGATGCAGACCCTGAATTGGGACACAGCTCATGTCTGATGGGTTTAGAACACAACCTGGGCTTAATGTGTGTCTGATGTTGAACCACAAGGAGACTTTCAGTGCCTAAACTTTATTTTCCTCAAATGACTGGTCAAACTGGTGCATCCTCAAATTTTTGAACTGTTTACAAAATAAATCATATTTGCAAACAAAATGGTTGCAGTCAAAAAGCTCTGATGTAAGCAGCAGCTGTTACTGGGAAAGGATATGACTCATAATCCAGTTTCTGGGTGAGAACTCCAGTCAAGATGAACTCTGCATTGTGGACATCTGGGACAGAAAAGCAGAAGCAACATCAGACATATAGAGCAGGGCTTTGTTGTGTGTGTGTGCGTGCATGTGAAAGAGAAAAACCCACCGATGTTTTTCATGAAATATTCTCTGCACAAGTGGAGGTCATTATCACAGGAAATTAAAATGATCTCTGGAAGGTTCTGGACAAGAAAGAAAATGCAGGAGAAACTCTTGGTTATGTCATGTTGCTTTTGCTAAGACATACACAGCAGTCCTTCATCCTGACATTTTTAAAGAGGATATTAGGTGTGTGTGTGTGAGATCACAGCATATCTGCTGAAATACCTTGTTCTGCTTGTGTTCCATGATCTTTCTATAGGATGGCTGTTTGACCAGCAGTTTCCCTCCAGCGCTCTCTAGGATGGCCTTCATGGTGCTGAGGCTGGGGCAGATTCCCGGGGTCAGGTAGAAATACTTCCCCTTCAGCACCACAAACACAGAAACAGATTAAACACACAAGCACAAACAATACTGCAGTCTGCAGTCCTGGGCATTAGTGCACATTAAGGTGTATATGGAGTTAAGTGTTCTTCTAGACCAGAGGTCTCATTCTCGCGGCCCGCGGGCCAATTGTGGCCCGCAGGACGATGTCTGGTGGCCCCACCGTGATATGAAAGTATAACCTTAGTGCGGCCCACAGGGTGAATGAACCTCTGGAGGTTCCTCGTCATGGCTGACATTAGGTGCTGGGCTAAGCTAGACTGACTTCATGCAGCTACGCTTGTAACAACAGTGTGGCGGATGACGGAACCGTCTGGTACCAGTTGCCTTTTTTTGCAGTCGTCATTCCGGTACTTTCTACCATTAACAAATGTCACGATCAATCGCAGAGAAAGACTCCGACCGGGCTGCTCGTCATCCGCCGCGCCGGTGTGACAAGTAGAAGCGGTAATGACGTCACGCGTCGAGACGTTCTCCATACGCTGCTAGCTGGATAAAAACTTCTAATAAACGTAGAACAAGAGCGACGCCAAGTGGAATTAACCAAATTTTGTCACTCCTTCATCATGTCTTTGTCAAACCAAAGCCTGCAGTTCATGTATTGGAGAAATAATTAAATGTTGATGACATTTGAGGATATGTTTTAAATGTTTTTTGTGGAATCCTTTATGCGGCCCAGCCTCACCCAGACTCTGCCTCCAGGGGCCTCTGGGTAACTAGAGTTTGAGATCCTTGCTCTAGAGGGAATGTTAATTAGTGGATGGAGCATTTGGACAAATCGTTCCTCTACAGGTCTGAATAACTGGAAGAAATCACAGATTAAACCTGATTAAAGATGAAAGAGCTGCTTTTAAGACAAGCTGAAGGCATTAGATGGATAAAACACTGAGGAGGATTTATCTCTAAATATGCAGGACAACTGAACCTTAGCTACCAAGGCTGTAGTGGTACACAAAAACAGTTTAGTACATTTTGTGTTGCTTCAATGAAGAGAAACAGAAAATGGCCACAATAGGTCAGACAGCCAGTAAATGGTCAACACTGGATTCTAGGATCTTTTTCATTAAGGTTAAATTTGGAAGTTTTGATAGTTAGACAGTTCAGTGTACCAGATGTACTTGAATGCATCATAAACTGGGTTTCCGTTAAGGCGCTAAATGATGGTGATGATGATGAAAAGCCCTCTGCTCTTGGGGACTGGTGCAGGGTTTTGGACTGGTTGAACGTCCCAAGCAGGTGGATTTGGACTTCAGCTGATTTTTCTTTGGTCTCAGTGATTTTTATGTCATTTCTGGTGAGTACCGTCACTAAATGCAGTGTGAGCTACAGTCCTACTATTGTTGAAAGAGGCAGATGCTGACAAAGAGAGACCAGAGACAGCTGGGAGTCCTCTCTGTCTTGCTGTTCCTTCTTAAAGCTGAACTGATTCTCAATGGCTTTCCTCTCTTCCAGCTAACCTACCTAAAGCCATCAGCAGCTCTGAAGAGAGACTGTTATACTGTCTTGTTTCCCACATGGGGACGGGAGGCGGCAGGTCTACTTAGTTCCAACCTTAAAGAGAGGAGCAGTGTGGGCTCTCTTCAGAGACTCCTCCAGACTGAAGCTGAACAACACCTCTGCCTCTGCATCCCTCAGAGTGTAACTCTGCTCATCTGCAACACACACACACATGCACACACACACACACACACACACAGACACACACACAGCAGAGATCAGGGAACAGAAGAACAAACAGACCAACAGAACTGAGCAGCACAGCCTGGACTCACCCACAAACTTCTGGCTCCTCCAGCTCTCCTCCAGCCACTCTGGTGTGACGATGTGTTTGATCACAGACATGGCGGACAGGAACTTGACGGTGCGCGTCACCTTGCTGGCCAGCAGGTGTGTGGCCTTCTGACTGCTCTCTGCCACCTCCCCACCTAGAGCATGCAGCCGCTGCAGGACAGAGACAGCAGCATGGAGCAGCTGGAGCAGAGGTCAGCAGCTCTGGCTTCCTCAGCTCCAGCTTTCATTACCTTGGTGTACTGCTGGACCTGCAGCGGCTCAAAGCCCGTCAACATGACCCAGGGAGTGGACTCTGGAGGAAGCTTCCTGTTGGGTGATTGGATCTCCTCCAGTCTGTTCAAACACACACATGAAGTGTTGACCCAAGCAGTACGAGAGCAAGGCTGTACGTTCAGTGGCAGACATCAGGCTGCAGCAGACCTGGCCTTCTTGTTTGAAGGTGGGTTGGTAGAATCAGAGATCTTCTGCTTCTGGAGAAGCTGGAGATTCTGCAACAGAAACGACAATATGAGCCAAAACAGGCCATGTCCTGCTCCACTCTGCTGCCTGGAGCAATGATTCAAATGTTACAGGGTTACAGCTCTCCATTCGTGAGGAATTATGTTGGACATTTAGTGTGGCAAATTCTTGAAACAGTTTTAATTAAAAAAAAAAAAACATTTTATCATTCACTTTTTAAATGTTAGGATGAATGAAAAAGATTTGATCCTGAATGTTGCTGATTTAGTGATTGTGCTGCCATACAGACAGATAACCAGCATCTGATCTTTATTGGTTCATTGAAACACAGACAAGCTGAAAATCACATTATGATCTCAATCACTATTCTCCCCACAGATAACATCAAAAGACTAAGAGTGCAGCTGCATTATCAGCAATCGTTAACAATCTGACCTGCAGATCTAAATTTCAGCTGACACAGATTTTTTTTTGTCAGAAAAGTCACTAAATACATTGACAAATTTGCTAAGTTGGCAGTGGGATGACCAGTCCATGCAGCTGTGACCTGGTGGAGGGAGAGAAGATTGGTGGATGAGATCGGCTTCACATGGAAGCATCAGTCGATCACCCTGATGAAGAAAATCAGGGCTTATTTATCAGTGCATCCCTAGAAAAACCTTTATTGGCATTTATGACTCTGGACGCTTCCTGACGTGGGTTGCCAGGTTTTCACATGTCCAATGCTGCCCCTCTGGGGCTCTTGGCTCCCACTCAGCAACTTGAAGCTTCATCTTTTGCAGTAAACCTTCTGGAGAGTCTGACCCCCAAGTGACATGAAAATCCCACCTTAACTGGTAAAATATTGTTTGTATAAATTTGAGGTTTGTCTGTGATAAACCTCAAAATGAGAGATCACAGCAACAACATAAACCTTTTTCTAAAATGCTAACATTCAAAATGCTCAGGCTAGCTTGTTTATGTTGATGGTTCATCTCCAGACTGTAGAGTTTACTTACCACCAGAGCTTCAGTAGTTACTTTGACTGGAGTTCTCCAAGCAGCTGAAACACAGAGCAAAACTGCAGTCAACCCTCAGCTGGAACCTACAGCTTCTTTTCTACCCAACTCAAATTCAAATATACTTGATTAACCATAAAAAGGAAAATAAATGTTGTTGGAACTTATTTTATCCTTTCAGATCAACCTTTCTTCTTGTTTCTACAACCTGACAGTCAGCTGAAACCAAAAGTGGTGGGACTGCTGAAGCTGACCTGCCAATGTTAAGCTCTGATCCACCTCTTGAGGTCACAGCACAGTAACGAGTGAGCAGCTAGGTCAACAGAACCAGTATGATGGTGTTCCAAAGTGAAATCAGCACCTCCATCTTGGTCAATGTGTTCATGCTGCTTGTGCAAATTTTAGCAAACTTAACATTTTGCAGAATAGAAAATCTGAAGAGGGTGTGTTTCCATCCAGGGTTTCCCGCAGTGCATTATAAGTCTGGCAGGTCACCAGGCTTAGCATTGCTTATTTTTTCAAGCCATTTTAAAATGTTTGTATTTTTTAAGGCTTTATACTTGGTGTTATTAATCTTCCAATCTTTCAGTAACACTTAATTATCACTCACAATTAACACTTAAAGTAACAATTATTGAGTGATTCAAATTTCCTGTCAACTTTAAACATTTAACTCAAAAACACAACGGGCTGCTGGATGAATGACTGACCTAGCGCCCAACTACCAGGCTTAGCAAGTTTTTTGGGGGAAACCTTGGCATCTACTGGTGGAGAGCAAATCAAACAAGTGAAACATCATTTTGTCAGATGTTGACGCCATGCACAACTGTAATAAGTAGAGGTTACAAACTAGCATGAACCACACATCCCAGAATAACACCAACAATCCTTCCCTCTGAGCTGGAGGTGTTTTTCATAGTTTTGTGCGCCTCATAAGGCATCTACCCGGTAGTGGATGGAGTGTTCCCTACTTTAGAACTTCTGCAAATTTGTTTCTCCCCTTCATTAACTCTTATTCAGAATAGCCAAAACCACTTCAAGAGAGCATAACATTGTTTTTGCAAAATGGAGGTAATTTTGAATTTTGCAGTTTCTAATGCAATACTTCAAAATGTGCATTAAAAAATGCTGATGAAAACAAAACAGTGTTGTAGTAATCCTGCTGACCAAACAGCATCTTGTCTTCTTTCTGTTGTGATTGATGCCGATTCTGATTCCAGCGGCTACTTGGCTGAATGACTCTGGGTGTGAGACACAGACGACTTGTTCCTCTCTTCTGGACTGACCCTTTAACAAGCACATTAAGGTGGCAACAAGGCGCCATCATCCCACCTTCAAGTTGTTGGTGAAAAAGGCTCATGTTGCCAAAGTTCCCTGATCCTCCACTGTATTTAACAGTTGGGGAAAAGTCCAGTATGACTGAGCTTGGTGTAGACACCACCACTAGACCACTAACACCTGCGTGACTGTGATGAGTCACATAGTGTTTCTTTCCACCATAGTGGATCAAGTTAGACACAAGCCTGTCACATTAACAAATTTTGCTGGGTGATCAATTGTCCCAGAAATGATTGTGATAAATGGTGATACTGTTGTTTTGAGACTATTGTTAACCAATAGCATAAAAATGTCATTAATGAAAGTATACCCTCTCCAAGATCAATAAACTAATTCTAATGTACATTTAACACTGGAGCTGGAAGACATTTTCCATTCATCCATCTTCTTTACATCCTGGTCCCTTAGTGGGGGGTGAGAGGCGGGGTCAGCTGGACAGGTAGCCAGTCTGTCGCAGGGCAACACAGATACACATACACACACACACACACACACACACACACATCTAGGGAGAATTTAGAGAGACCAATTAACCTAACAGTCACGTTTGTTTGTGTTTTTTGGACTATGGGAAGAACAACTCCATGTAGGAAGACCCCGAACTGGGAATGGAGCCCAGGACCTTCTTGCTGCAGGGCAACATGCTACAAACTGTGCAGTCCTGGAAGACATTTTAAATATCCAAAATACATAAACAAACCACAAAGAAATAAAATGGACTATGAGGTGTCTGTAAACAAATATACTCTTCAAAGTAAATTCATCATTTGGTTGCTTATTATTATTATCATCATTATCATTATTACTACCCTCATTTTATTGATTTATTGCTCATCGCGACAGGCCTAGCTGGACATACCAAGCAGGTTCTGGACCAGCTGGGGGTTGGGCATCAGCGGCTCAGGCTGAGTATACACTGAGTATCTGCTGTGCTGAATCTGCCGCAGAGCTTCAAAGTTACCCAGCAGGATATCACACAGCCACTGAGCGTTGACACATGGGATCTTCCACTCTTTGGCCTTCTCGTATTTCATCCCACCAGGCCTGAGGAGAGATCAGGACAAAATGTAGCTTTGCTCACACAAGCTAGTCCAGCTCACTCCGTTATTGTCCAGCGGACAATAATGATCTGTCTTACTCTTTGCAGATGAGGACGGTGTTACCACGGCACAGATAGCCTGTGTACCTGGCACCAGCCAGGTAGGCCATCAGCTTCAGGTCATCCCTGTCTGAATCCACGAAGCCGGTCACTGACAGGATCTGAAGGGAGGAGATGACACTCAGCAGTTAGAGAACATAGCCGTGCTGATGAGAGGAGCCTCATACAAGCGACAAGAACTGACAGCTGGCCCGGTTTGCTGCAGAACCATGAGGGATCTATGGACTCAGTGAAAGCAGAGCAGCAACTGATTTCTAGCTGGACTTACATGCTGAGAGCACGGCTTGGCACCAGGAGGGAAGGCGAAGGGCAGATGGAGAGTCCGATGAGGAGGAACCATTTTCTTCTTCTTCAGCACAGTGCTGAGCCAGTGAGCCGTCACACAGCGCTTCCCCTCTCGAAGGGCCTTTCAGAGGAAACAGGAACATGTTTAATCTTGTTTTTAGTAGCTGTATTTTCACTAACCAGAAAATGCATAAATTGATATTCTGAAAATGAATTTTCTTAATGGAAATATAGTAATTTCTATAAACTTGTGCCTTTTGATAAGTTTTGCATTGGGATGAGGTGCTTTTTCAGCTGTGTGTCGAAATACATGTATTTCACAGAACTGCAATGGAACATTTTTTGCATCATGAGTCACATGATCAACAGCTGGATGTTACTACTGGAGAAAACTAGGGACACACAAAATGAAGTTTTCTGACTTCATTTTGTGTCAGAAAAATGAACCCTAACCCTAATCGGGTCACCGATTACTGACCCTTAAGAAGCCTGACCTGCCGAATGCTGCCCAATAACATTTTTTTGTCTGAAATGTTGCAAAATATAGAAGGAAAATCTCTCAGTTGGTAACAGTGGGGCAACTATTGTGAACTGCAAATCTGGAAGGCCGGTCAGACAGTCAAACCTCTCTCACTGCATGGCAGAAAGAACAGTGGTTGATTTTTACACCATTGCTGAGGTAGATAAGATCGGCTTCATACACAAGTATCTGCCGATCACCGATCTCCCAAACTTAAGGAAATTGGCATCGACAAATCACTGTGCCCCTAGTGAAAACCACAAAGATGATGACAGGAAGTAGTAGGAGAAACCAAAAGTGGTCATAAGAAGTTACGTGTCATTTGAACATGTTGAATCCACAGCTCTTCTATAAATTCACTGCATTTCCCAAAATGCCGCACGTGTGTGTCTACAGCCTCAGCAGGTCTTGGAGGGTTCTGGGAGTTCGCCCAACCAGTCTACATGTGTTTTGTGGACTTGGAGAAGGCGTTCGACCGTGTCCCTCGGGGGGTTTCGTGGGGGGTTCTCCGGGAGTATGGGGTACCGGGCCCTTTGATACGGGCTGTCAGGTCCCTGTATGACCGGTGTCAGAGTCTGGTCCGCATTGCCGGCAGTAAGTCGGGCTCGTTTCCGGTGAGAGTTGGACTCCGCCAAGGCTGCTGCCCTTTGTCACCGATTCTGTTCATTACTTTCATGGACAGAATCTGTAGACCAGCCGAGGTGTTGAGGGGATCCGTTTTGGTGGCCTTAGGATCGCATCTCTGCTTTTTGCAGATGATGTGGTCCTGTTGGCTTCATCAGATTGTGATCTGCAGCTCTTGCTGGAACGGTTCGTGGCTGAGTGTGAAGCGGCCGGGATGAGGCTCAGTGCCTCCAAATCCGAGGCCATGGTCTTGAGCCGGAAAAGGCTAGAGTGCCTTCTCCGGGTCGTCCTGCCTCAAGTGGAGGAGTTTAAGTATCTGGGGATCTTGTTCACGAATGAGGGAAGAAGGGAGCAGGAGATCGACAGGCGGATTGGGGCAGCGTCTGCCGTGAAGCGGCGCTGTACCGGTCCGTCGTGGTGAAGAGAAGCTGAGTCAAAAGGCGAAGCTCTCGATTTACCGGTCGATCTACGTTCCCACCCTCATCTATGGTTATGAGCTTTGGGTCATGACCGAAAGAACGAGATTATGGATACAAGCGGCCGAAATGGGTTTCCACCGCAGGGTGGCTGGACTCTCCCTTAGAGATAGGGTGAGAAGCTCGGTCATCCGGGAGGGACTCAAAGTAGAGCCGCTGCTCCTCCACGTCGAGAGGAGCCAGTTGAGGCTCGGGCATCAGGTCAGGATGCCTCCTGGACGCCTCCCTGGTGAGGAGTTCCGGGCTCGTCCCACCGGGAGGAGGGGAGACCCAGGACACACTGGAGGGACTATGTCTCTCGGCTGGCCTGGGAACGCCTTGGGATTCCCTTAGAGGAACTGGAGGAAGTGGCTGGGGAGGAAAGTCTGGGCCTCCCTTCTGAAGCTGCTGCCCCCACGAACCGACCCTGGATAACGGCAGAAAATGGGTGGGTGGATGGATGGATGGCCACACACGTAGCGCTCGAACGCCTGAATGATACGGGAACGTCTCTTCTGACAGATGATGATGAGCGCCATTACTGAATTATGAATATATATCATTTAAATGCTGTCATGATTTTTAATGACTTATCTCATGAGCAAGCTTATTCACGTGTGATTTTAACTACATTTATTATTTAAGCAATTGCAAAATTGTGTTTATTGGCATTTGAAAGAAATAGATGAAGATTTGCACGTTTGTAATGGAAACGGCTAGAAACACACGGTGGCCCACCTCTCATCTCACAACCTTTCTACTTTGTCGACATAACACATTAGTAGCAATGTGGCTGAGTCCCATGATGCACCCTACCTGTACATACATGTTGCTGACTTGACTCTCGCATAACAAATGAGTGCAACGGCTGGTCAAAGTGGGGTCCACAACCCCTCCACACGCATGGATAACCTGAAACAGAAGGTCAGGTCAGGAGCTGAAGCTAACATGTTCTTTCCTAAGAGCTCTGATTGATGCTAGTTCTACCCTCTTCCATGTGGCCAGCAGCTGCTTGTCAGCCATCTGTTCAGGATAGTCAGCGATAGCAAACACACAGCCCAGCAGGAAGCCGTCCTGGGGAACTGGGACACAGCACAAGTCAGACTCTGATAGCTGCAGAGACACTGGTGATGTGACTGGGTTGCACTTACTGTCCTGACCCTGCTCATGTCCAAACAGCTGGCTGATGTGAGACTGCTGTTGCTGCTGCTGCTCCTGCTGCTGCAGCTGAGGGGGCAGCGGAGTGGTGGTCTGCTGTTGATGATGATGCTGCAGCGCCTGCTGGTTCTGATGCTGCAGCACCTGCAGGTGCTGTTTCTGCATCTGTTGCAGGTGCTGCTGCTGCAGGAAATGCTGCTGTTGCTGCTGAAGATGCTGTTGGTGAAACTGTTGCTGATTCTGCTGCAGCATCTGCAGGCGCTGTTGCTGCTGAAACTGCTGTTGGAGCTGCTGGAGGCCTGGCCGCAGCAGCTGCTGAGGTCGCAGCTGCTGCTGAGAGAACATCTGCTGCTGGTGCATCTGCTGCTGCTGCATAAACTCTGCTGCTGCTGCTGCTGGGGAAAACCTTGCTGCTGCGCCACCTGTGATTGTTGCTGCTGCAGCTGCATCATCTGCTGCTGTTGAAGGTGCATCATGGGATGTGTTGGTTGCTGTGGTAACTGCTGATGCTGCTGACCAGCCTGATGTGACTGCTGCTGCAGTAGTTGCTGTTGCTGCTCTGCTGTGAGTGGCAGTCTAGGAAGTTTACTTTGACTAAACTGAGGAGGATTGTTGCTGTTGAGGATCTGAACATGGCTCTGATTGGTCTGCTCCACAGGCTTCGTCTGATTGGCTGCCAGGTTCTGGATGATCTGCAAAAACGTTCAAGAAGGTCAAAGTTTCAGATTCCCTCTTGAAACTTTATTTAATTTTTGTATTGTGTTTTCTCAATTTCCTCAAAAATATTTTGCTTTCATTTAATCTCCAATGACCAGTTGTTTTAGGGAAAATCTAATTTGAATACAAATTTGTTCTGATTTTCTAAAGTATTCTGTAGATTTATTTAAACTTTGTCCAAATTCTGTCCCAGGTTTTCACAAAATAATTCAAAGGAAAAATCACAAAAACATCGTAAGGTCAGAAGTTTGATGATAATAACGACCCTAAGTAATAAGAGGTATCTGTGATTCTGGTCCTATTATTTACTTAGTATTGGATCAACACTAAAATATACATCATCGAAAACCTCTATATCTGCATCAGTTGATCTCAAACTGGATTTTAAAGAACTTCCATAAAGTTTAAGCACTTGGAGTTTCAAGCTACCGTATTTTCCGCACTATAAGGCGCACCTAAAAACCTTAAATTTCCCCAAAAGCCGACAGTGCGTCTTATAACCCGGTGCGCCTAATATATGGACTGATATTGAGCCACAACAGGTCTAGCAACTACGGTAAGCAGCTGCCGACTTCATTTTCCCCGTAGAAGAAGCGTGCAGTGCACGCTGGGATAGTTGTCAAAAAACTGGTTTGTTAATAAAGTCTAACTGACCTATCTACTCATAGACATGTCTATGTATCTACCTACCCACCTAATAATCAGGTCGTCTGCAGGTCATCTAGCATCATGTTCTCCACCAACATGCTGTGCACGAACGGAGAAGGGTGACCATCGTCCGCCCAGACGCCCTATTCCAGTCGGAAGCCTCTCCTCTCCTCGCCGACCGGAATCGGACTGTTTTGTTGACATTTTTTATGTCAACAAAGTAGCTTTAGACATTTATCCGGGAGCTTCGGCTAGAGTTACCAAGGGACCAGCAGCTGTACATTTAAAGCCGTGGGGGTCGGGGAAGAGAGACAGAGGCTGCGGCGGCAGCGTGTCGGTTGGTCTGTGCTAACCAGAAAGCAGTTGGGCACAATTTCACAACACCAAAACCGTGAGTGAAACAATGACTAGTGCAGATGCTATATATAGGACTCAGGGACCAATTTTGTATTATTAGACATCCATATTTGTAGTGAACAAAACAAATCAACATGTCCCGTTCAATACCGGACGGGTGGCAACATAACTGTGGCGTCTATTCTATGCGCCTTATATATGAAAAAAGTTTTAAAATAGGCCATTCATTGAAGGTGCGCCTTATAGTGCAGAAAATACGGTACATTTGGTCAGACACTGTTCATGAACAATGAAACGGCCCTTTGGTTTAAGCAGATTTTTGTCACAGTTTCTCAGCTCAGCTGCAGGGGGAGCTGAGCCTGATCCAGCCCAATATTCCTATTGGAGGCCTACTAAAGATGTTTTTGGATGGAATGCCAGGCCGAGGCCCCACATAAAGATATCACTATCGGATGTTGCACGTCATATTTTGACTTATTTACCAGTGAAAGTTTACAGTTTCAAACTTTCAATTCAATTTATTTTTGTAGAGCTAATTCACAGCAAATGTCATTTCAATCTAGTTTAGACACAGCTAATGGGACATGGAAAATGAGTCAGTGGCATTTCTTACATGTGCGACTGCAGGCCGATTTGCTGGCTGCATGTCAGAGTTGTTGGTGATGTTGCGGAGTGTTCTCATAGTTGGGTTCCATCCTTCAGGACCTGAAACACCTGAAAGACACATGGAACCTTTATTAGCAGGTCCACCAGTTAGCAACAGTCATATCTTCGTGGAGGCAGAATGCCGCAGGGTCCGGAACGTTACCGGGTCTGGCTTTACTGACCTTGCTGTGCAACTCGGGCCTCTGCAGCTAGCGGACCTCCACTGCCAGGAACTGGGGCTGCGGTGGCACACAGGTTGATCAGCCCACTGCCCGCAGAGGAACCTGGATCTTTGACAACAGCTGGCCCGACCCGCTGCCTCGCTATACCAGCAACGGTCTGTGTGACGACTTCAGCTGACGTCCAGTTCAGGTTGGTGCCCTCCTTTTCTGGGGATGAGTCATCATCTGAGTCGTCGAACATCCTCTCGCTGCGGAGCTCGGGTTTTCGGGGAGAGGTGGGTGAGACGGAGTTGAGGCGTTTGGGTCCCGGTCGCCTGCGAGGGCTGGACTCCTCGCCAGACGATCCACCACTGGATGGCTGTGAGCGCCGGGGGCTGTAGCTCCCGTTAGAATGACAGCGCGCGTCATACGACTCGGCTTCGCTCTCCTCCTCCGACTCCACGTATGTGAGTCTGGGGTGATACAGACTCTCATCCTTCCTGCTTTTATCTGAAAAATGATAGAAAGACTTGAGCCATAAGTGAATAATCTCTCTCTCTCTCTAATCACAGTGACTAAGGCGTGCAAAAACTAAGCTGTTACCAACATCAGCCTACAGAAAGCATCCTACTAGAATGATAAAGAAATGTGAAAAAAGTTCACCTTTTACAGAATCTGTGATCCAGTCTGGAGTGACAATCTTGATGCCCGGGTGTTTCAGGGCACACTCAAACTTGGCCTGGAAACAACAAAATGATGATGGTAATGCGTGATAAACAGATAAACAGAAGTTGCCATAGACAACGAAGACCATTTTAACTTCACCACTTTCTCTCACAACCACAAACCAGTTTTTCTTTATCTGAATGGTATCAGTATCTGCCCATACCAAACCTCAACAGGATTTCGCTCAGTACATTGCAAGCCTGGTGGGCTACCAGGATCTACTTGCTCCGCTGCCAGGCTAAGTAAGCATTGCTTGTTTTTGAACAAAGAAGAAAATCAAAACGGACTGCAAGGATCTCTTCTGCACTGAGCATTTAACTAGTAAGGCAGAATCTTTCCTGTAAGATGGATTTATATTTCAACGTGGATTTAGTCAATTCTAATGCTACTGCCACACAGAGACATAATTTACCGGATCACACACTCCAACCAGAGGGACATGTCTCTCAGTGTTTCATTCATGAAGCTGAAGGCGGCAGCATCAAAGCACAAGCTCCTACAGCTATCTCTTACCTCTTCCTCCGTTTGGTCCTCCTCATCTTCATTACCTCTTATGATTTTGACATTCCCATGTATTTCAATGCACTCGGGTTCAGTTTGAAAAGGCTTAAAGACGTTACTCATCACTGTTTTAGATGGACGGAGCTAGCATAGTCGGACCAAGATGTCATTTAAATATTCAATTTTTTGGGGGGGCAAAATGAATATACGTAGCTGGACAGACAACACCGGTAGCCTACAAGCTACTTATTAAGCTTAAGCTGATGTACTGATATTAGCTAGTCATCTTTTAGCCAACATCACCTGCATTCAATAGCTTTACTCAACTCAGTCAGTTAGTTTGGGGGAAAAACTGAAAAGTTCTTTGCGTTTTGCTGGTTTGCTGCCATGATTCTAACACACCTGCGTAGCTCTGCACAGCAGCATCAGGTTTCCTTCACTGCCGCACAGGTGTAAACCCAGCACGAGTGTTGTAGCACTCATGTTGCATTTAAAGGCGGCTAGGAAAAACAGGTTACCACATGTTAACAACGGCTTAAACAGTTTTAACTGCTGATAAAAGTGACAGAGGACACATATATGGGAAGTATGGAAACCCCTACTGTATCAAATTGACAAAGGACTAACAGAGAGTTGGTCATTCTAAGGTAAAAACCCAGCGCATACAGCGTTCTTATTTTTTTTTTCCATCCATACAGCTTCCCACGCCCCCCCTGCAATGGCACGACGCCCCCCCTAGGGGCGCGCCCCACAGTTTGAGAACCTCTGCACTAGATGGAGCTGCAATAAAGGGAATGTCAACAAAACAGTCCGACTCGGGTCGGCGAGGAGAGCCTTCTGCGACTGGGCCGGGGCGTGGCCGGACGATGGTCACCCTTCTCTGTTCGCACACAGCATGTTCGTGGAGAACATGGTGCTAAATGACCTGCAGACGACCTAATTCTAGACAGTCGGTAGGTAGATAGGTCAGTCAAACTTTATTAATAGATTACAGACCAGCATTCTGACAACTATCCCAGCATGCACCGCGCGCTTCTTCTCCTATGGCCGAAAATGAAGTTGGCAGCTGCTTGCCATAATTGCTAGACCTGTTGTGGCTCAATATTGGTCCATATTATTAGGCACACCGGATTATAAGGCGTACTGTCGGCTTTTGAGGAAATTTAAGGTTTTTAGGTGGGCCTTATAGTGCAGAAAATACGGTAGACAGAAATAAAAACAGAAAAGTCTGATGTGTATTAGCATTCAGCACAGGGTGTGTCCCAGCAGATCAATATGGTCTCTGAACACAAGTTCTCTCCGAATCCTTCAATTGACAATGTTACGCATTAATGTGTCACACCTTTGAGCAGCTACTCATATACATGTGATCGTCTACACACCTTGATCACCTTAAAAACAATCAAACCTACTCTGAGGATAAATGTGGTTTAGTTTCATTGTTTACATTTAAACAATAAAAGATTACAATTATGACAAAACATCGGGTCTAAATATGACTAAATGGAATCAGGTTTCAGTATATTTAGGTGAGTTTTGGCACTTTGTAGTTTGTTATTGTCCACAGTGTTTGCATGGCACATTTTCACAGCAGGTAAAAGTATTGTGTTCATTTATGCAAACTTTTGTGCCATATTCATTTTTATACTTCCAACTTGTGCGTAAAATATGGTGATGCACATTTTTTGTACGTACTTTATACATGAGACCCCTGCTGTCATAACTTGGAATCTTCTCAGAACTGGTGGCTGACTCACCTCAAGTGCAGCTGCTGAAATATGCTTTTATTTCTGCTCCATTCTTTAGAGACAAACATTCTAACCCAGAAAGTTTCACCTGGAAACTTTGCCTAGAAGGGAAGCAGAATGCTCTCTACTCTCAAAGAGTACACACTTTGCCCAGAAGAGCATGACCTTGTGTTGAAACAGAAGGTCAACACAAGTTGCATCCCATCTGAAGGTCTTGACTCAGTGCTGCACATATGAGTACAGGCACTGACAACTAAAGGTACAAAGACAATATCCTGCAGTTCCTCCAGTAGGAATAAACTTGCCCTACTCTAGATCTTGTTCTCGTTATTGTTATTATTACTTAAATGCTCAATTTTTAGTTAAGAGCAACACAATGTGAATGAGCAAATGGAAACTGGAAGTAGAGTATGCACTTACGCCTTTTGGCTCCTTCACCACCAGGTGGGTGACCTTCTTGTTTAGGTTCAGCTGACATTCACCACCATAAAAGGTAAGGAACGCCCACAGGGCATTGAGATCATCTGGAAGCTGTGCATGAACACGAACACACACACACACACACACACACACACACACACATTTTTAGAACTCATTAAAAACACTGGTTCATAGTGAAAAATAAAGGACAAACCATAGCCAAAAAAAACAAAAAAAACAACATACTTACCCTAGGAAGACAAGCTGTCACACCAAAAAATATCTGGCCTGATTCTGGAGAGAATCCAGTTACTCTGGAGTTCCACAGTCACAGAAAAACAACACAGGTCAAAATATGGTATTAACTGATCATTTAAACCACCATGCTAAAGCAAGGCTTTTCTTCTAAAATGTGGACATTTTCCTATTTATGACGTAACAACAGCATGAGGTCATGAGGACTTGGCAGTGAAAGGATACGGTAAGAGGTCTCCACATCGGACAGACAGAACCACCCAGGATGGCTGTAGAGCAACAAACAGACGCTCATATTAAAGGCACAGTTCACTCACTGTTAGTGCTCCTGAGGTCTGCTGGTTAGTGACATCACCATCGTTCAATCAGAATGTCAGTTTAAGCCAGTACTTCTCAAATAGTGGGGCGTGCCCTCGCAGGGGGGCGTGGCAAATTGTCTTTATTCATGCTCAACTGATAAACAAGCCTCCGGTCATTAGGTGGCAGCAGTGTTCAAACTAATCCACACGCTGCCTGTTAAAGCCAGTAGAAGTAGCTACACAGCCCTGTTGTAAACGGAGCAGAGGAGGAAAAAGAAACAGAGTGAAAGATACAAGCGCAGGTGTTTTGAAATATCTCTACAGTCATAGAGGAGAGATGGAGAAGTTTAACAATGAAGAGAAATGGTAGCAGAGGTCAGTAAAGCAAACAGGATGGAGTTTTATGGCCAAGCTAAGAGATTTTTATTTTCACATACAAGAATACAGTCATAATACTACAAGAAGCAAGTCCTATTAGCAGAATAGTTTAAATATTGGCAGAACAAAGACGCAATATTGCTGGAAGAAAGTCGTTAAATTAAAAGCTTCATAGAGTGATATAAACGTGACCTGCTCAGCAAGTCTGGTTCTTTCTGTTAAATAAAAAGTTATTTAAAGATCGTTTCAAAGTCCTGGGGCTGAAATATTGCTTCTTATGTGCTAAAACATTTAGTATTTACTTGTTAGTATTGGTTTAACATTTATTTGTTAAACCCATACCAGCTATAACTAGGGATGTGCCGATCAGGTTTTTTTCTCCCGATACCGATACCGATCACCCCTGAGGGCCGATCGCCGATTCCGATCCCCGATACCGATCACATAATTATTATTTATTTAGTTTTTATCATAAACACTACTGTTGCCTTGTGTGGAAAAAGGAACCATGAATTCACCTTAATTTAGACAAAAACGTTTTTTAATAACTTTTCCAAGAAGAAAACTAAACAAAACAGGAATTGTGCAAATTGAACTACTATCAATAATACTATCTTTAACAGACTGATAACATATGAAGGCTCTGAAGAAGCTAAATAATGCAAAGAGCCAAAATAAAACCTCTCAACATTGCCAAAAAATTCAAGTATAAAACTTAACATTCAAAGGCAAAAACAGGATCCATTACATTAAACAATCCAAAGTTACTGAATGAAAACTTCCTGTTAGCATAGCGGCTAGCTGGTTACTGCTAGTTCTGATTGGCTGTTTCTGACTGAGTGGAGTAATTATGCAGAGCAGGGAGGAGATCGATTATTTTCTAGAGATCATCTGTCTCATGTTAGGACAGAGAAAGTTTTAATACGTATGTAAAATGTATTTTTTAGGTTAGATGCTGCAGCTTTAAACAGGTTCGGTGAGAGTCACTACCAGGTGGAGCAGAAGCGGCTCCGTGTCAAATATTACTAAATATTAAATATTACTACCTGTAGCGGAGCAGCGGTTCAACAGCAGAACCAACGTCTTACATCGCAGCACCAAACTTAAATCATTTTCCAGGTTATTTGTTTAGCTTTCTGACCGTCATGCTAATCCGGGTGAGTGTTTGTAGCTGTGCTGCTTTACCTGCTGTCTGATCCTCCATGTCTTTTTTACTGCAGTGAGCCTCGATGTAGCCAAACTCCGTCATTGTTTTTATGTCTATTAGCTTCGTGGTGTTGATGCATTTTGACCTGCTTCTATTTTCCGCCGCAACAGGCAAACGTCCTCATTCACTCAGTGCGTTATAGTTACACATCGCTTAGGATTTGTTGCTGCGCGTTTGTGCTGTGTGAAGGAAAGAGGAGACCAGCTGGACAGACAGGCTGGGAAATGAGATGCAGGTGATCGGTATCGGTTCAAGAGCCAATGATCGGCCGATCCCGATCATCACCGATTTCACGGAAATCGGCCGATTATGATCGGTGACCGATCGATCGGCACACCTCTAGCTATAACCATACAAGTATTTCGCAATTTAGCGCATTATGGTGAAAAGTTATCATAAAATTAGTCTTTATTCTCGTCTAACTTTACTTGTATTTAAAACACAAATCAAAAAATCAGAGCCTGGCGCTTATACTCCATCATAAGCAAGTAACTGTAGCTCGCAGAAAAAGGCCATTATCGTTAATGCAAAATGTTTTACACTTTTCATTTCTTCTCTTCTGACAAGCAACGTTACTGCAAATTTTTACACAGCAGTGTATTATAAGCCTGGCGGCCCGCCATGCTTTACTAGCCCCTCCGCCAAGATAAGTGTTGCTTGTTTACGTTTTTAGGGGAAAAAAACAAAAACTTTTTTTTAAGTCGGCTGCAAGCGCCTCTGTTGGTCTTAGCATTTCACAAACAGAGCAGATTTATTCCTTAAGGATAGGTTTATAATAGATAGGTTTATAGTTTATGCGTCTAAACCCGACAGCGCGCGGACTAATCACACAGCTGGCGCCTCTGCGCTTTGCCTTGTGCGCTTCCGCTGCTTTACCTCAGTGGGATCGCGTGCCTCCACTCAATCTGGACACAGGCTGACCTGTATGGATGTTTACATCAACCTACTGTGAGGAATTATGATCCTCTGGAGAACTCTAGGAAGGTAAAACTTTAAAACCTGCCGCGTTAGCTCTGGTTGCGCAGCTCAATGTGAACCGCAGGAATAACTTGTAGCGAGAGGTCGCTTTGTGGAGTGATGAGAATGATTTATCTTTGTGAACGAACAATTATATGCGGCGTTTCATCTCAACACGCTGCCCCGCGTGTGGCTCTGTGTTTGTCTTCCCTGTAAAGTTTATGTCTGTGGTCCCGGTTGGCCGGACCGTCTGTAGATAACGAGCAGCGCTAACCTCATCATGCAAGTTTAACCTGGTGAGGAGCTTTAACGTTCTCCTTGGAGTCAAGCTGATTTCATATTATTTTATTATTATTTTTCTGGTTACATGATGCATCAAACCATATCAAATGGTTGTCTACTTAGAGTTAATACATGCGGCCACACAGAGATCTGAGAAACTCGTCCCATAAACTCGACTAACCAGAATAGTCTCTGTGACGATTAAAAACTCAACAGAAACGGAATGGAAGAGCTACTAAAGCCACATTAGCCACATTGAATTAAATCTCCCGTTTATTGCTCATCTCTGCGTAGTGCAGTAGATTACAGGGCCGGTCCAAGGCTGTAAAAGGCCTGGAGCAGAATTTGATTTAGGAGCCCCTTTTGCTGCTAAAAATAACATCACCTCTAGCTTCTGTGTTAAATTTAGTGAAATATGAGAGAAGGCAGTAGTTTAATTTGCCAGCCTAAAGGTATTTGTAAATTCAAAGATTAAACTCCCAGCATCAGATTGTTGCTATGGTAGCAAAACAATCCAACTATGAATATTGTTCTTTTAAGTTTTACAAAGTAAACTTGCCAACTCCTTAAAATCTTGGATCTAAATGTTAAATTTAAAATATTTTAATTTATGTATGCCTAAAGAATTGAATAAAATTTAACGGCATTGATAATCTCAATAAACAAATATTACATTTATGTATCTATGGTCTGTTTTAAAATATTAGTATTTATGGGGCCCTGAAGCCGTGATGGAGCCGCTGACTTAATTTGGATTAAACTGAAGTTCAAATTTGTTGTTTTTAGACTAGTTGTGGGTTTAAATAGCATTTCACTGGAGATCTTTTCCCGTAGCATATAATTACACAGTAATACTTTAGCATTTCCTGTCAACTTAACTTCTTTTAATACAAAAACACGGTGGACCGACTCGATGCCCCGACCACCGGGTTTAGCAAGGTTTCTGGGGGAAACCCTGCATAATAAATGTTAAGAACTATATACCTTGTGGAAAACTAAACTGAAGAAAGCTGACAAGTAACCAATGCCTACAGTTGTAAAACGTTTTACTGTATTAAGTCTAAAAATGCAAATCTCAGTGAATCATTTGCACTTTTTCTCTTTCAAACTGAGTCTTAATTAAATGTTACTGATTCACTTAAACTGATTTTGGAAATTATTTTGAGGGTTAGAACAGTAAAACAGCAGTTTTGATAATGTCATACAATGCCGGAGCCAATGGTTTGTACAGATTATTAAAGAAGAACAGATTTGCAATAGTATTTAAATTCTGGGGAGGGAAGGTCACCTGGGGGGGAGGGGAGGCGTAAAAAAAAAAAAAGATTCCCCCAGTGGGGGGACGACATAAAATAATTGAGAAACACTGGTTTAAGCCCAGACTGGAAGCACATCCGTTTCCCTGGCCTTCCACACCAGTGGAATTGCAAAGAAAAGGTGCTACTGAACTAATCTGAGTTTTTGGGAAATTACTACAAATTAAATTAAACTGAAATGAAGTATAGCTCTGTTTTTGTTGCTACTATTTCTTTGTCAGTGTTTTTATCAAATCCTGCAACTTTGTGCAGAGATTCAAAAAGTATTTACTTCATCCCATTTTAATCATTTAATTGTACAGATAATATTAATATGTAAATGGAAACCTAAATAACCGATTTAGACAGTTTATCCACAAAAAAGCTGATTTGAGAGTAACATTTGCCAAGTACTGCTTTCACATGTGGGGACATGTCTACAGGTTTCAGCTGGATACAAATGTAATGCCAGGATGTCCCTTAAGCAGTAGGCCACATATAATAATATTAGTGGAGCTAGCCTCTGATGCTGGGAAACAGTAAGTCAGGGCCAAGCACACTTGGGCTGGAAAAAAAAAACATCCGTTTACCTTGACCACAGGTAGATCGAACACCTCCCTTGATTCGCTCACTTCAGGGTTATCTCCGTCCTCTGCAATGATGTGAGTGGCCAAAGCATTATAGGACACCTCCTTTCCTTTTCCTGCTTTCAGCAGCTGCACCACCTGTAAAAAGAGCAGAAGACTCAGTTGAGTCTGGGTCTCCTTCCAGGGACATGAGCCTGAAACCTCACCATGGAGGGATGCATTAAGGGAACCACATCAGACCCAATCCTAAGGCCTCCAAAGCAGATCTCCTCAACGCCATGGCTGTGCCTAGAAATTTTGTCCATGAAAGTAATGAACAGAATCTGTGTCACAAAGTCCGAGTCTCACCGGAAATTAGCCCAACTTACTGCCAGTAATGGAGACCAAGGTCTGGCACTGGTGATACTGAGAGCCAACAGAATGTGTCAAAGAGCCTATGTCTCCCCCAGAACACTGTGTCTGGGGGAGACTTAGCTGAAAACTGTGTCTCCCCCAGAAACACAGTTAAACACCTTCAACAAATCCACAAAGCCCACATAGACTGGTTGGGCTAACACCGATGTACCCTTCAGGGTCAAGAGTTCTATGACCAGAACCAAAACCACATTGATCTTCCTGAATCCGAGGTTCGACTATCCAATGGGCCCCCCTCTCCTGAACCCTTGACTAGACCTTATGAGGGAGGCTTAAGAGTGTGATGCCTTTGTAGCTGGAACACACTCTGTCCTTAGACTCCACCATGTTAGAAAATCTTATGATGGCAATAACATTGGTAAACATTGGGACGACAATATTAGGTGTGATAGGGGGGCGCTGTGGAGCCGCGAACTAAGATGGCAGCTTAAAGTGGATGCTCCGTGTGACCTTCACCAAAATTTCAAAAAAACCCAGGATTAGAAACGTAATTTGGATCCGAGAATGTCAAAATCAACCACTCTTAAGGACTGATATTTTCACACGAAAACGCGGTTCTCAAAAACCAGCTAAAACTGATGTTTCGGTAGCAGATCAAGACAAAGAGAAGGCCGCTAGCATTGATAGCATGTGTGACCTTAGCACGGTGCTAGCTGAACTTCGGTCGTTGCATTCAGAGTTCGGTGGATTTGGAAACAAATTGGACAGCATAGATAACCGTATGGGTGAAATGACGAAGTCCATCGCCTCTTTGGAGAAAAACGTGGCAGAGGTGAAGCAAAATGTTGCTGCTAATGCTACTAGACTGGAGGAAGCTGAAAACAGAATTGTGTCAGCGGAGGAACTCTTAGAAACTAGTACGGCTAATCTTGCCAAAGCTCTGAAGCCAATATCCTACTTGGAAGCCAAGACCGACGACCTGGAGAACCGAGGCCGAAGGAAGAACCTGCGCCTTTTTGGGCTCCGGGAGAGCGCCGAGGGTCGGCGGCCTTTGCTGGAGTTTATACGGGAGATGCTGTCGCGCTGGCTGGACACCGATAGATCCTTCACCATTGAGAGGGCCCACCGCACCCTAGCACATCCCAAACCGAACCAGCACAGAGCCGTCCTCATCAGTTTCCTGAATTTCCAGGATCGGGAATTTGTTTTCCGCTCTACAAAACAACGTAACATTGAATGCGATGGGAATAAACTGTTTTTTGTTCAGGATCTTTCAGCAGAAACCATCCGACAGAGAGTTGAGTTTGACAACACCAGGAAAGCCGAAAAAGGAATGTTCCGCGGGATTCAATACAATCCATGCAAAATGAGGATCCTCCACAAGGGGAAGATACACCTGTTTTCATCTCCTAAGGAAGCTGGGTGTTTCCTCCGCACACACACCGGACAGGACTGACGGTACAGTGAGCGGTTCAATTCCTGAACCACAGAATTAGCTGCTTATAACTGATAACTGTTTTTCTCTACCTCAGCTGACATAATATCCAGTTAATCCTTGATGTATGTATAAGTCATGAGCAGCTATGGAGTGACTTCTTTTTTTTTCTATGCAAGATAGTTCAATATGTTCGTATAACACTTTTAATACTTTTGTACTTGCCGGCTATATATGTCACCTTAATACGAAATATTTTAGGTTAAACGTCTCTTAGAAGAGGGAATTTATGGCTACTTTTGGGTTTGCTGTATTAATGTTTTCCTATGGTGTTTGGTTCGCAGGCACCACTGTTGCTTTTGAAGTGGGTTTCATAGTTTAGCTACTCCTCTTATTTGTGGATTAGCATAAGCCCCAATTTATTAATCTGAGTAAGGGAGGGGGACTTTAAGGGTTATGTGTCATTTTCAGGGTTTTCTTTTTTTATTTAGTTACTTATTTTATTTTACTCAATTCTCTGTGCGTTTTACGTCAACTCAGCATCATCTATTGTCATTAATATTTCACAAAAAAAACAAAGTATGGAACAAGTTAATACTCATAATATCTCTTACATAAAAATTACAAGCTGGAATGTGAGGGGACTTAACTAAACTGAAACAGGTTATAAACAGGATTAAGCAAATTAAATCTAAGATAATCTTTCTTCAAGAAACACATTTAACTGATTGTGAGATAAAGTTTGTAAAAAATAGATGGCCGGGCCAAGTGATACATGCGTCATATAATAATTATGCAAGAGGCGTAATTATTTTGATCCACAAAAGCATACCATTCCAAATTGTAAAAACAATAAAAGATCCAGATGGTAGGTATGTAATTGTTCAGGGTAACATTTTCTCATTTACTTTAAATTTAGTGAGTTTATATGGCCCAAATGAAAATAAGCCAAAATTTTTTGAAAATCTGTTTCTTACTATATCTACTCTTCAAGGATTTTATGTAATTGGAGGAGATTTTAATTGCACTTTAAACCCAAATATTGACCGATCAATTGGCTCAGATGTTTATAAAACTCAAACTAGAAAATTAATAAATCAATATATATTGGATATCAATTTGGTGGAAGTGTGGAGAGAACAAAATCCTGATAAAATAGAATTCTCTTGTCACTCGAGTATGCATAAATCCTGCTCACGTATAGATTTTCTTGTTTCAAGAGAACTTTTATCAAGGGTCAAACAATGTCAGTATGATAGTATAGTGATCAGTGATCATGCAGCTATCTCACTGAATATTCACATTGAAAATGTTGTTCCTATTCCACCTCGTTGGCGGTTTCAAGCAAAATGGCTACAGGATCAAAACTTTGTCAAATTGATAGGGGAGAAGATAGATACTTATTTTGAATTAAATACGGATCAGACTTGCGCCTCAGTGAGATGGGAAGGATTTAAAGCATATATCCGAGGTGAAATTCTTAGTTATACTAGTACAAAAAACAAACAACAAAAGAAACAATGGAAATTTTGGATAAACAAATCAAAATTTTGGAATTAGATTTAAATGCAGATGACGACCAAATAAAGCAGAGTGAATTGTTACGTTTGAGAACTGAGTATAATAAATTATCTTTTGAGGCAGCAGCAAAAAGTTTAATGTGGTTAAAACAATCTTATTATGACCAAGGAGAGAAAGCTGGGAAACTATTGGCGTGGAGAATTAAGAAAATACAAAGTGAAAGAGCAATTAATAGTATAAAGACCCCTTCTGGCAGGGTAAGAGTAGGTCCATCTGAAATTAACGACAGCTTTAGGCGATTCTATGTGAAACTATATACATCGGAGTGCTGCCACGCCTCGGAAGAACAAGATATATTCTTAGACCAACTTCAGTTTCAGACACTCACAGAGGAGACAAGGAAGGAATTGGATACAAATTTGACGATTGAAGAAATTTCACAGGCCATACAAAGTATCAATAGTGGTAAAGCTCCTGGGCCAGACGGCTTCCCCATCGAATTCTACAAAACTTTCAAAGAAAAACTTATAGTCCCGCTCTTCAATATGTATGAAGAAGCATTTAGAAGTGAAGTTCTGCCACCTACTCTGAGACAAGCAATGATCGTACTGATGTTAAAGCCTGGTAAACCTCCTGAGGAGTGCTCTTCATTTAGACCAATCAGTCTGATGGGGGTGGACACTAAAATACTTTGCAAAGCCTTAGCAAAAAGATTAGACCCCTTTATTTCGCATTTAGTTCATAACGATCAAAATGGCTTTGTACCAAAACGTCAAGGGTTTCACAACATAAGAAGAGTCCTAAATATAATTCATGAGAAATTTGACGCTAAAGATACGGCTTTATTATCACTTGATGCTCGTCAGGCCTTTGATAGAATTGAATGGTCATATCTATTTAACGTTCTTCCGAGATATGGATTTGGCCACAATTTCCTCAAATGGCTTAAGCTTTTGTATGCAATTCCTGAAGCCAGTGTTTGGACAAACAACCGAGCCTCCAAACCTTTCACATTAGAACGTTCCACCCGCCAGGGCTGCCCGTTATCTCCAATGTTATTTGTCTTAGCCATAGAACCCTTGGCAATGATGATAAGAATGCGAACGGATCTATTTGGCATTCGGTTGGGAGACCAAGAGCATAGATTGGCATTGTATGCTGATGATCTGATAGTTTTTTTTTGACAAGTTTGTCCATTAGCATCCCAAATTTAATGCAACAAATGGAATTGTTTGGTCAGTTTTCTGGCTACAAAATAAATGATTCAAAGTCCTCTATTCTATTTTTGAACAGAGATGAAAGATTAAACCCGGTTATACAAACCCCATTTATGACTTTGGTAAAAGTCCAAGTCACTGACTGAAATGTTACTTGAGTTAAAGTCTTAAAGTATCTGAAACGTCTTGTACTTAAGTATGGAAATTACTATAATAATGGATGTACTCAGGTAATGTAATGAAAAGTATAAGTAAAAAGTAAAACAAGGCAAATGCAGTTTGAATGACATTTTTTTTATATTTTTTGGTAAACTTGTCAAATACAGTTAAAGTAATGTACACAACCAAGTCCAGGCAAAATAAAACCTGCTAATAGATAAACCTGTAGGCATCAGTTAAGAAAATTAGGTGCTTTACCTACAGCACAAGGTTAACTTAACCTGCTTTACAAGTGAACCAGCTTCTTAGTTTCCCCCCAGGACAGAAAATACAAAGTTTTTGTAAGCCTTAAGTTTTCCCTTCAAGTAAGGTCAGTGCTGAAAATGAGAAAAATAAATAGAAAATGTGGCCAACATGAAGAAAAAAAGCTGTTACGATTACTCTACTTCACAAACTATTGGTGCAACAACTGGTCATTATGTGGCATTAGGGACATGTGGTTGCTGCTCATCAAGAGACTTACTTTGTGTTTAATAGAAGTGAAACAGGTGTTTCCTAGAGGGAGTTTGGTGTGTCGGTGAAACAACAAACAAACGAAGACGGTAGGATTGATTTCAGATTGCATAAGCTGTACATTGACTGTAACAACATGGCTTCTACATCAGGAGGGAATAGTGGTAATGAAATGGAATGGATGATATCAAGATCAGCAAGAATGAAAAGAGCACTTAGGAAGAGACAAGAAAGGGCAAGAAGTTGGTCGGAAGAAAGTGAAGCCAGAGAAGAAGCTAACAAAAAGACAAAAACTAACGACAGAGCGAGTTCAAGAGAAAAGAATGACTTTAATAGAGAAGTGGAATTTAAGGTCATATTTTATCGGGTGGATTTATCCACCCGATAAAGCTGACCAGAGCAATAGAGGAAGAAATAGGAAAAATTAAAACAGCTATAATCATGAATAACAGAAGAGTGCTAATTTATGCTAGCAGTGAAACGCAACAACAAAAGATAATTAGAATGAAAAACTTGATGGGGAAAGAATTAAAGCATATATTCCAGGGTCCTTAGCAAGGCTGAGAGGAGTAATATCAGGAGTTCCAACAGAAATGTCAATGGAGAATCTGAAAAAAGAAATCAAAGGAGGGAAGATAACTGACGCCACCAGGATTAAAAGTAAAAGAGATGGAGAACTTAAAGATACAATGGCAGTAATTCTGCAATTTGAAAATATCATGCCAGAAAATATTCATCTAGGATATTTGAATTACAGTCAGAATACATTCCAAAACCCCTCAGATGCTTTGCTTGTCAAAGAATGGGACACATTGCAAAAGATTGTAAAGGAAAACCCAGGTGTGCAAGATGTGGAGGTCCACATGAATATGGAAAATGTGAAAAAGAAGCTAAAGTCAAATGCTGTAACTGTGGAGGAGAGCATAGTGCAGCATATGGTGGATGCAAAATACAAAAGGAAGCTAGAGAAGCTCAAAGAATTAAAATAACAGAAAGAGTTTCATATGCCGAAGCTTTAAAAAAAGAGTAAGGAAAGACGACTCAAGAGAAAGTAGGTCAGGAGAAACAGGTCAAAGAAACACAATATGGAGTTCAAATCAAGGGCAGAATGAGCAAAGACAAATCTTAGTTCCAACAACAACTATACAAAAAGCATGCTCACATAAATGTAGAGTGGATGAAAATTCAATGGTGGTGAAAAAAGAAAACTTTGTTGCATTTATGTGCCATATTATTAATGTTACAGTTCAAATGAAGAAAAGTGATAAAATAGAAGCAATTGTAACAGCGGCAGGAAGATTTCTAGATATGAAAGAAATCCAAGCAGATCAGATTCATACCATTTTAAGTGCCACAGAAACAACAGAGAATGCTCAGGAATAGACTTTTATAATAGTTATTCATATTCTTCAATGGAATGCTAGAAGTTTAATTGCCAATGGACAAGAACTTAAAAAGTTTATTTATAACTTAGAAATAATTCCAGATATAATATGAATACAAGAAACATGGTTGAAACCTAACCTAGAATTTAAAATTCCAGGATACAGCATAGAAAGACAGGATAGAAGTAATGGTAGTGGAGGTGGATGTGCCACTTTAATTAAGGATGGAATAGCTTATAAGAAAAACATAACAAATAAAGAATTAGAATGTATTAATATAGAAATATTTAAACTAAGAAAATATGGAAATATTAAAATTATAAATTACTATAATCCTTGTAAAAGTCTAGATAGTGAAATGTTTACAGAAGTAGCAGGAAAAATACATGGAAGAGAATAATGGTATGGTGATTTTAATGCACACAATCGTCTATGGGGTAGCAAGAAGACAGATTATAATGGTATCATTGTTGAAGAAATGATGGATGAAAGGACATTAGTTTGTTTTAATAATGGAAAAGGTACAAGAGTAAATATACACAAAAATACAGTGTCATTTCTATATGTTACATTAAATTATTAAAGAAGCTAAAAGAAAACAGAGAGAATTTTGTTCCTCAATAGGTTCAGAAATAAAATTACAGAACGTTTGGACAATGTTTAGGAAAATGACGGGGAAAAGGAATGAAGTTAAAATACCAGCTTTAGTCAAAGGACAGGAAATATTAGTTTTAAACAAAGATAAAGCAGAACTATTAGGGAAGACATTTGCTGCAGTTGACAGTGGTGAACATCTTACAGACAATCATAGACAGCAGAAAATACAAAAACTTGGAAATTATAAAAATATTTTGGAAAAATGTCAGAAATGCATGTCAACACTAGACATGAATATAACCATGAAGGAAATGAAAACGGTACTGAAAGGGACAGGGTATTCAGCTCCACGGGAGGATCAATTATGTTACGCTATGTTTCGACAGATACCAGAAGTAACATTTAAATTAATATTACAATTACTTAATAAAATATGGAATGAAGGTTTAAAACCAAATAGCTGGAAAAGGGCAATAATACTTCCATTTAATAAACCAGGGAAAGATCCTACTAGTTCAAATAATTATAGACCAATAGCTTTATCTTCTCATTTAAGTAAATGGATGGAGAATGTCCTGTAAACTGTGGGTGTTTTCTTTTGCATGGCACATTGCTGCCGTCTGTTGGACTTTTAGGGAACTGCTTTTACTTTTACGTTATTTAGCCAGTACTGTTGTTACTAGTGGTAGAGCAGATGAACAGACGCGATGTTATGAACGCCGCTTTCCAGATCGAGTTCCTCGAAGCAAAGCCTGTAAGTTGCTACTTGTATCAAAACGATATGTTAACAGAAAGAATTAACTTGCTTATTGAATTTATGTTTAATTAGTTTTGGAAATACCTGCGTGATTTGAGTATATTCTTCATAATTGTTAATTAGCAGGCTGCTAAGTTTTCTTAAGCCGTTATGTAACTATGTAACGTTGCAGCTCAGAATTCTGAGTTAGCTTTTGTATCAGTTATACTTTTAATGTTTGAAACTGAATGTTAACACTTTTGTTGCTGCTCTGAGCTCATCCTGAGTTGTTTGTGTTTTGACAGTTTCACTCCATTCTACATGAAAATAAAGGAAGCTCTACTAAATCCTGACTCGTGTGAAAGGAGTTTGGCTGATGGTTAGCTGATGGTTACAAGACACCTTAGCGAGGCCATTATAGAGAAAATAATAGTCAGTAGATTAGGATATATTCTTGAGCATAAGAAACTAATAAATGGATACCAGTGCGGCTTTAGAACAGGAAGGTCAACCATGTATGCTCTAACCAGAGTATGTAATGATATAGAGAAAGCTTTGAAAATGAAGGAATGATTATAGTATTTTTTGATATAGAAAAAGCTTACGATTCACTATGGAAAGAAGGACTACTTATAAAAATCAATCAGATGGGAATTAGTGGAAAGATGTATAATTGGATAGCAGATTTTTTGCTGGATAGAAAAATAAGAGTCAAGATTGGGAATGATTATTCAAAAGAGTTTAATGTGGAGAATGGGATACCTCAAGGAAGTGCAATTAGTCCAATATTATTTAATATAATGATTAATGACATTTTTTCTGATACTGATAAATGTATAAACTCTGCATTGTATGCAGATGATGGGGCCATATGGATGAGGGGGAAAAATGTAAAACATGTAGTGGAAAAAAATAAAAAAGCAATTAAGAAAGTGGAAAAATGGTCGTATGAATGGGGTTTTAAATTATCAGCAAGTAAGTCTTGTTTTATGGCTATTACAAATAAAAGAAATATAGATACAGGAACACTAACATTATACGGACAGCCTTTAGAAAGAGTTAAAGAATTTAAATATTTAGGATTATGGTTAGATAATTCTTATACATAGAAAACACATATAGAAAATTTAGAAACTAAATGTAATAAAGTCATAAATTTACTAAAGACTGTAGCTGGAAATAACTGGGGTGCAGACAGAGAGTCATTATTAAACATACAGGTGCTGATCATAAAATTAGAATATAATGAAAAAGTAGATTTATTTCAGTAATTCCATTTAAAAAGTGAAACTTGTATATTATATTCATACATTACATACAAACTCATATTTCAAATGTTTATTTTGTTTAATTTTGATGATTACAAATGACAACAAATGAAAATCTCAAATTCAGCATATCAGAAAATTAGAATCTTGTGAAAAGGTTCAAAATTGATGGCACCTGGTACCACACTCTAATCAGCTAATTAACTCAAACCACCTGCAAAGGCCTTTAAATGGTCTTTCAGTCTAGTTCTATAGGCTACACAATCATGGGGAAGACTGCTGACTTGACAGTTGTCCAAAAGACCAACATCGACACCTTGCACAAGGAGGGCAAGACACAAAAGGTCATCGCTAAAGAGGCTGGCTGTTCACAGAGCTCTGTGTCCAAGCACATTAATAGAGAGGCGAAGGGAAGGAAAAGATGTGGTCGAAAAAAGTGTACAAGCAAGAGAAATAACCGCACCCTGGAGAGGATTGTGAAACAAAACCCATTCAAAAATGTGGGGGAGATTCACAAAGAGTGGACTGCAGCTGGAGTGAGAGCTTCAAGAACCACCACACACAGACGTATGAAAGACATGGGTTTCTGCTGTCGCATTCCTTGTGTCAAGCCACTCTTGAACCACAGACAGCGTCAGAAGCGTCTTGCCTGGGCTAAAGAGAAACAGGACTGGACTGCTGGTGAGTGGTCCAAAGTCATGTTCTCTGATGAAAGTAAATTTTGCATTTCCTTTGGAAATAAAGGTCCCAGAGTCTGGAGGAAAAGAAGAGAGGCACTTCATCCACGTTGCTTGAAGTCCAGTGTAAGGTTTCCACAGTCAGTGATGGTTTGGAGTGCCATGTCATCTGCTGGTGTTGGTCCATTGTGTTTTCTGAGGTCCAGGGTCAACGTAGCCACATACCAGGAAGTTTTAGAGCACTTCATGCTTCCTGCTGCTGACCAACTTTTTGGAGATGCAGATTTCATTTTCCAACAGGACTTGGCACCTGCACACAGTGCAAAAGCTACCAGTACCTGGTTGAAGGACCATGGTATCCCTGTTCTTAATTGGCCAGCAAATTCTCCTGACCTTAACCCCATAGAAAATCTATGGGGTATTGTGAAGAAGAAGATGCAATACACCAGACCCAACAATTCAGAAGAGCTAAAAGCCACTATTAGAGCAACCTGGGCTATCATAACACCTGAGCAGTGCCACAGACTGATCGACTCCATGCCGCGCTGCATTGCTGCAGTAATACAAGCCAAAGGAGCCCCAACTAAACACTGAGTGCTGTACATGCTCATACTTTTCATGTTCATACTTTTCACTTGGCCAACATTTCTATAAATCCTGTTTTTATTGGTCTTAAGTAATATTCTAATTTTCTGATATGCTGAATTTGAGATTTTCATTTGTTTTATTTGAGAGCTCCACAACCACTGATTGATTTTAAAAGAGGCTTGAAGACTTTTTTATTTAAGCAAGCCTATTCTGCCTCCACATGATTTTTATGATGTTGATTTTATCTCTGATTTTAATTGCACTGTGCAGCACTTTGAGATTTTTGTTAATGAAAAGTGCGGTACAAATTGAATTGATTATTATTGATTATTATTTTTAAATGGAATTACTGAAATAAATCTACTTTTTCATTATATTCTAATTTTATGACCAGCACCTGTATATAGGGCTCTTATGAGATCAATAATTAATTATGGCAGTTTTATATATGGAGCAGCAGCTAAAACAACATTATAAAAGATAGACAGACTTCAGAGTAGGGCTTTACGTATATGTACAGGAGTGGTGAAAGTGACACCTATTAATGCTCTTCTAATAGAGACTGGAGAGACTCCGCTGGAAATGAGAAGAATAAAATTAGCTTTAGTATATTGGATGAAAATTAAAAGAAAAATGAAAAATGAAAAAGAGAACTTAACATCAAATATATTAAAAAAACTGTTGGGAATATGCAAAGTTCCAGAGTAATGGATTTGGATGGATGATAAGTAAACTGACCAAAAAATATGGATTAGAGGATAAGGAAATAGCTTAAATTAATCCAATTAGTGTTATTCCTCCATGGCTATTTCCTGAGATTAACATAGACAAGAGACTTCTTAAAATGAAAAGCGACTGGAATTTAAATGAAATAGGAGTAAAGACTGATGTATACTTAAGGAAAACATATTATAATTACCTCAAAATTTATTCAGATGGTTCTAAAAATCCCAAAGGATGTGTGGGAATAGGAATAAATATATACCAGAGTTTGAAATTTACATCTCCAAAAGATTATCAGATAACCTATCTGTTTTCACAGCAGAAATGATGGCAGTTATATTAAGCTTACAGTGGGTAGAGGAGGTTCGACCAGACAGGGTGGTGATATGTTCAGATTCTAAAGCAGTATTAGAAAACATTCAGGGAGAAGGAAATAATAGGAAAGACTTAGTATTAGAAACTCTACATAGTTTATTTAGATTACATAGAGGTGGTATTGGTGTCTGGTTCTGCTGGGTACCAGCTCATGAAGGGGTTAAAGGAAATGAAAAAGCAGATAAATTAGCAAAAAGGGCATTAGAAATGGCAATAACGATTAGAATTCCTTTTGGGAAAGGAGAAGGAAAATCATGTATTAAAAATAAAGAAATAGAAGAATGGCAAAAAAAATGGAACGAAGATAATGGGAGAAAATTATATAAAGTACAAAAGTCAGTATTAAGTACAAATATTAATGAGAGAAACAGAAGGGAAGAAATAATAATGACCAGATTAAGAGTAGGTCACACCTATTTAAATGACACCTTATATTTAATAGGGAAGAAAAATAATGATAAATGTGAAGGATGTGGTGAGAAAGAAAATGTAGAACATGTATTAATGGACTGTAGAACATATGAATCTGAAAGGGAGAATTTGAAAAGAATAGTTAGGACAGGGCAAGAATGGAGTCTTAAAGGAATATTAGGAAATGAAGGAAACATAAGGGATATTTATAGACTAAGGAAAGCATTATTTATTTTTCTTAAAAATACAAGATTAATAAATAGAATATAAGAGATGTAAAGAAATGTTGCTATACACTCATGTACAGTAGGTGGCGGTATGCACCATAAAGTTGCTTGCAATCCGCCATAATAGAGAAGAAGAAGAAGAAGAAGAAGAAGAAGAAGTTTCCTATTGGTGGTGATGAACAAGCCCAGGCAAGTAGGCTATCGACTTTGTTGCAGTCAATCAGTAGTTGGTTTCAAAACACTAACGTTTCTCTTTTTAGCTTTTTTGTAACGAGTAACTCAACCACACATTGAAAATGTATCGGAGTAAAAGTATGCAATCAAGTTCAGAAATATAGTGAAGTAAAAGTGAAAGTTATCAAAAATCCAAAATATACTTAAGTAAAGTAGTGAAGTCTTTTACTTTGTTACTATACAACACTGGTCATGTATGTCAACTGAGTAAATTTAGCTGCCAAAAGACTCTGTCCTACTGGCTAATCACATTAGCATGAAAAATCCAACTTCAAAATGTGTAAAATGTATTAGCCAACAATTACTGCTCTCCTAATAGTTCTCTGCTATGCACTGACATTGCTAAGACACTATAGTAGTGATACACTGTGCAGCCGTCCCCTCACTTCTACTAGTGTGCCATGGGGCAGTTTGGCACTGGGCCCCCTGACCACCACCAACAGGCAAGGAGGGTGAAGAATCTTGGCCAAAGATACAACAGAGACAGTTGTACCAGCAACCAGCTGAATGAGGGATGAGCTCCTACCAAACTTTCACTTCTGGTTTAGTGTTGGACTTCACTCTGTAGCACTTCACTTGGTACTGAAGTTGTAGGTAAACTCTTCTATGCCACTGCCAATTCTGGTGGTTGGTGACATTTCCTAAACTAGTCTAAAGGACAATGGTAAGAAGAAACATAAGAGTGCTTTATGTTTAGGTTTTCCCTTTCCTTTACTTATTTATTATTGGGGGGTACATATAATTCAAATACACTCAAAGAAAATCTGCATGGACAGCTACAGGTGGGCTTGGTTTCAAATAATCAATGCCTTCCCAGAAAGCAGAGGCTGAGGCTGAAGGAACCGGAGCGCCTGCGCAGTAAGCGGCGTCCAGCTGGAGACGCGGACAGTAACAAGTTGATGTAAACGGACAGAAGAGACGTTTGCTTTGTGTTGCTCTACCTTAGGAAAGTAATCTAACAGAACGTGGGTAGACTAAACATGGATCTAAGAAGAATAAGGGTTAACATATGGCGGTGTCCTTACAGGCTCAGATCTAAAGTCTACAGCTTGGAAGCTAACGGCTAACCTGAAAAACTCTTCTTGCAGTCTACAGGTTGAGCCGAGCTGCAGTTCTAAAGTAGATTCAACATAAAGTGAGTCATCGGTTGGCACCACGAACAGCAACTCACAGCCGCATTAGAAGGAAGACAGACGGAATCCCGATGTTTATCATATAGCATGTTGTCCTGTTAGCCTGCTAGTTAGCTTCCTGTGAACCGCCTCCTTCATTCTCAATGTGTTTGGTAGGATAGCATGTAAGCTTCATAGCTATCGACAAGCTAACATGCAGCTCCTTACCTTTGGCTCAATGTCCCCAACCACGTAGAATTTAACGTCTTTGAAAAGTGCATCAGGAACCTTGATTTCCTCCTCAGACATGACTGTCCATGAACGGTGGAAGATTTCAAACCTGTGTGAAATGTGGAGAAGGAAGTTTGTGTCTGACAGCCGACAGAGAAGCGCCAAATGACAGAGCGGCGCGCGCCGCGGACTGCAGCACCTTCTGAAGGCAGAGGGGGGTCAGCAAACCAGGCGGGGTCAAGACTCCTTTCCCAGGGGTCACTTCTCTCCCACGCACGCATTGTCTTACACTATTTAGTTTTTAAGGAATGCAGTTTAATAAAATTACTGGAATTCTACCTCGAACAGTCTAGAAAAAGCGATCGCAAAACCAAACAACCCCATCAAATCTGACTTGGTATTTTTCTCCAACCTGCATACAGCTACGGTTTCCCAGTAGCTGTTTTGCCTTCCCATGTTTTGCACATTTCATACCTTTATAGGTGCAATAAAAATGTTTTGTAAACATTTTTCTAAATGTATATCACTTTTGTATATTTAGAATTTTTATATATGAATACAACTGAGCAGCAAACATTATCCCAAAGAATTAAGACTCGTTTTTTGTTGTTTTTATTTTAAAATAGCAATATTTAATTCAATTTTATTAATCTCAGGAAAAGTAATGGGTTTGATTGCAGACTTTTAAAAAATTGCAATCTCATTTGTTCAAAAAAGGTTTTGTTTACCACTCCTAAATTTCAGCTCTGTTTCCACGTGCATCCATAAAGAAATGTCACCTGAGTGAAGTTGCCCCCCATCTTCTTCAAATCAAACAAAATTAGTGTCAAACGTTTGTGCTGGTTTGTGCAGCAAAATTTTTTGTTTGTGCCGCTATCATTTTAAAGATATAAAGAAATGTTTCTAGAGGTCATCCAAGATCAACCAGCCCCCCCACCTTCTTCAAATTAGACGAAATGGGTGTCAATCAACTTGGCTACGTTGTTGAAGTGTCATGGGTTTGTTGAGACCACATCTAATACTGAGAATAAATATATCTTACAGACCATAACAGTAAATAACTGATCACTAATTTATGTTTTTAATTAGATTTGATATATTTATTTCTTCAATATTATTTTTCATGTCACTGTTAACGTCATGAGGCTGATGACTCCATGACACTTTCAATTTGACTCATTAGGATTTGATTAAGAACCAGATTTGTTCTTTGTAATTTCTGTCCAGTAAAACTATTAATCTATAATCAATAGACAGGACTATATAAAGATAGAATCCATGTTTCTGTCTCATATTTGTATGGCATTAAAAGGACCTGGAACTTTAGTTTTTCCACTGAAAGCTCTGGTTTGCACCATAAATGCCATGTGGGTGAAGTTTTATGGATGATGCTCTGATGTCCCATTATCCTGAAGGCAGCACAGAGCTGCACCTCCAGAAACCGACAGAAACACTGAAATGAAGAAGAGCTATTATTAATGTAGTTACAGTTCTATCCATGTTTTAATGTTGCAGAGCTCAGTCGTTTTGGAAATAGTTCAAAGTTTAAACTGACATGTTGTTCATCTTTTATCTGATCATTTTGTGGAGTATTTGACAACTAGAAAAGGCAAATTATAATAATATTTTTCCACTCTGATTGGCTGCTGTTAGACCTACCAATTTTAACTTCAATCTTCATTGCATTTTTTGTAGACACCTGTTAAAATAATTTCTATTCTCATGACTTTTTTGTTCTCTGGGAAATTATTTTTGATGATAAATACAGAAACAAACATAACAATCAAAACATCTACAATAGTGATAGTAATATTAATAATAAAATAATGGTCAGTGCAAAGTAGCCTACAAATTCTTTGGTGGGGGGCGGAGAGGGACCTGGATAAAGGCTGGGGGGGCGCTGGGCCAAAAAAGGTTGAGAAACACTGTTATAGAGAGATGCCATTATTGGTACCTCCTCTATATCCTGTTACATGTTGTTACATCAACCAACTGAAAGCCTCCTTGTTCATGCTGAAGGTTGTTTCTCATCTAATTTCTTTGAGTGTTCATTCCGACACTGTTTAATTACCTCATAAATTAGCAGATGTCAAGCAGGCTACACACTCTCACGCACACAGGTGCTAACACACAATTTAATGGTGAACCATGGTTAACTGATCATGGAGAGCAATCTATTGGTGTAAAGAGTTGACCAATTGAGTGAAGGTATTAAATAGAGGTGCTTTTTGACATCTACATTAAAATGATGAAGATGACTGCATGTTGACCCTGTTTCTATAAAATGTAGATGTTACTTTAGACACACCTCTCGCTATTTTCCACACTTTTGGTCTTGGTCCTTATTCCCATCAACCATTGCTTTCATGCCCCCTCCTCTGAGCAATCTTACAATACGCCATGGCAGCACTAATTAGATGAACCGTGTGACAGCTACTTTAATGCTCAGACTCATCACCTGGTGACATAAGACATTTCGATTAAATTAGTAGCTTTTTCTTTTTTGCTTCCTTTTACAGGTGTATTCTGTCTTCATAAGGTTTTGTTTCACTAAGGTGAAAACTAGAGACCGATGTTCATTTTTACAATTATATAGATACTGTAGGTTATCTTGATCAACACGTCTCCCCCATCCTTGTACCCCTTCTCTATTCTTAGTGAAGGGATAAATGTTTTATCTTCAAGCCGTCATTGTAAAATTTTGAGGCCCTTGTGTCTCTTTAGCTCCATAATATCTTATAGACATTCTATGCCTGTGAGGAACAGGCACAGGAGAAGGGCGCTCTGTGGGGTGGAAGCTCTGCTGAAGCTGTATTCTGCACCTGGACAGTGTCCCAAAACATACAAGTAAATCCACCAAATAGAAAGTTGTAGCCTGAGTGAAAGCCCAAATATTGACCTCATTGAATTGAAACAAGCTGTACCTATAAGAAAACTTCCGTGTGACTGCTACATTAATGCTCAGACTCATCACCTGGGGCCTCATGTTTAAAAGAGTGCACAGATTTCACACTAAAACCTGGAGTACGGAGAAATGCAGAAAAGTTCGGCGCAAAACCCCCCCGGATGCATAAAGCCGTGCGCATTCATGTGGCCGCGAACGTTTCCTTTATAAACCCTAATTTGCGGGAAATGGAGCACAGCTGTTGGTCCGCCCTGTCGCCACCCATAAATACATATGTAATTAGTATAAATACCTGGAAGTTTGCCACCACTTGAAGCAATAACCATGGCAACTTCCTTGTTTGTAGCAGTGTAAGTATTTGTAATAATAATTACATATTTTATTCATAAGGTGCTTTGAGGGCAACCCTGCTAAAAAAAAAAGTATACTTTAGTATAATAAATTTTAACATACTTTAGTATACTTTTATCGATGTACTTCAACTGTACTATTTTGGAACAACTTGTTTTGTACTTAGTATAATTTAGTAGTATTTAAATTTTTTAAAATTACAACTAATAGTATACTTCAGTATACGACACGTACTTTTTTGGAACAACTTCAAGTATACTTAAAGTGTACTTTTTAAATTTCATATTTCACAGCTTTATTATTACATTTTGATATAATTATTATATTATGAGTGTTAATTATATAATAATTATATAATTATGTCTCAAATTATATTAAATATACTTTGGATAGATTTTAAATATACTATTAATATAATAATGTATTTAAATTACACTTAATTTTCATTTTTGATCTCCTGCTATTGATAACTACAATTTTAATTACTCTTAATTCATCTTTATTCCTACGTACATATTTTGTAAATGACATGCATAACTACACTACAGTACTTACATTGTTTTAGGCTAAAATTACACGGAAAGATTAATTACACAAGATCCCCAAGGTAATTCAAATATTTTATTTTATTACCGACATTAAAAATTGTCCAATTTTACTCACAACTTTATGAACTTCACATAAATTATCAGTTTACACATCAAAAGTGAACACATGAACATGAAAATTTAAGTCTGACAATAAAACATGAAAGTGAGGATCAACAACAGAACATTCCAGGGTTCACCTGGACAGGTCACTTACAGGGCCCTGAAAGTCAACAACAAATAAAAAAAAGAAAGATAAATGTTAGATTAATAAGAAGAGAAAAATTCTTTCCAGTTACCTTTAAATCAAATCATGTTTATTAAGCACTTAGTGTTGGTAACAGCAGTTTTTGTTGTTGAAAATGTAGCTTTAGCTCCTCATTGAAAAACAAACTTGCATAATTAAGACGATGTTGAGGTTCATCCTCAGAGCTGGTTGGTGATCTGGTGGAGTCAGAGCTTCTTCTGAGACAGAAAGTCTTTAGGTTTCCTAACACCTGATTTCTCTGGCTTCTTTTTTGATCTTCATTTGCTTAGTTAGACTGCAAACATATGTTGAAGATAAAAACATTAATGAACGAGTTAGAACAACAACCTCACAATATCAAAGTCTCTCTGTCTTATGGCGCTTAATTAAAACCAGGTTAAGTTTATGAATTAAAGCATAAGTCGCAACAAACAGCCTCCATGCAGTTATAACATGAAGCTGAATTATTACTATAATAATCATACAATCACAATAAAATAATTATTTAAGAAACCAACGCAAGTTATATATTTTACTGCACTGTTTATAGTAAAATGAAGATAATTAATCAGCAAACTTACCACCAGCTAGCAACACTTAGCAGCCTTCGTCCCTCTGGGCTCCTTTTGTGACACACATTTCATTTCCATCGGTTGTTGTCCAGTTGTGTTGTCGTCTAACTCGGACGTCACCAGCTTGAATTTAACTAAATTACTAACTATTGTCAAGGCTCTCTCTACTTTTAAGGCAATATTATGCGAGCAAAAATGGTGAATTTGAACAGCATCTGTTATCTTCCCTGCTTCAAGTTTTTTCTTCTCTTTGTGGCATTTTTTAAATAAATGAAAGTGTTCAATACCGCCACCATCTGGTCTGGAGTGTGAACTGGAGCTAATGCTGTTGATTAGAAGGTTTTTACATCTCACATCTGAAAATTGATTGGGTACTTTCTTAAAAATTACATCATGATTATCCTTTTTTATGATATGCAATTTTAATAAATAGTAAAAGATTATTAAGGCACTTAAAAGTTCATACATATTCATTCAGATTTTGTTCACTTAAAGTATACTTTTATTTAATATAGTAAAAGTGTATTTTGGTACAATTATGTTTAAGTGTGTTTAGAGTACTAATTTCGAAATTGGTACAAGTGTATTTTTAATATACTTCAGATATACTTATAGGTAGTACACTACTAAGTGATAATAAACATGATTTGATTTAAAGATAACAGGACAGATTTTATTCTCCTTGTTAATCTAACATTTATCTTTCATTTTTTATTTGTAGTTGACTTTCAGGACCCTGTAAGTGACCTGTCCAGGGTGAACCTGCCTCTGATCTGATGGCTGCTGGAGATGGGCACCACCAGCCCCCCTCACCACCCTGCAAGGATCAGTGTGTTCAGATCATGGATGGACAGATTTTAAGGTAGTTTGTCTCCTTAAGTCGACACTTAAAACAGCTTCATAGTTAATGCCAACATCAACTGACTCTATGACATTGCTGACATTTTTTTCTACTTCCAACATAAACAGCCAAAGACACCCAGAAATGTTTTTCCACCCCAGACATCTGGTCCCAATCATCATCAGTTTTGATGATGTCACATACATGGCGAGTCCAAAACGTCTTGAAATTTTATTTTTATATTTGCCTTTTTTCTGTTCTCTTTCAATACAAATGCTTTCTCTGTTTAATTGCTCTATTGTTCTTTTTTGTAGGTTTCTAGGTGCAGTGAACAGGAATGTTCTGTCGTTGATCCTCACTGTCATGTTTTATTGTTACACTTAAATTTTCATGACAGACAACAGACAACATCGGTAGCCTACAAGCTACTTGCTAAGCTTAAGGTGCTGTATTGATATTAGCTAGTCATCCTTTAGCTACTTTACCTGCATCCAACAGCTTCACTCAACTCAGTCTGTTAGTTTGGGGGAAAAACTGTGAAAAGTTCTTTGTGTTTTGCTGGTTTGCTGCCATGATTCTAACACCCTGTAGCTCCGCCCAGCAGCTACAGCTTGAAGATAAAACATTTATCCCTTCACTAATAGAGAAGGGGTACAAGTCTAAACCCAGCGCGAGCGTCGTAGCGTCATGTTGCGTTTAAAGGTGGCTCGGAAAAACAGGTTATCACATGTTAACAACGGATTAAACAGTTTTAACTGCTGATAAAAGTGACAGAGGACACAGATATGGGAAGTGTGGAAGCCCCTATTGTATCAAATTGACATTGGAAAAACAGAAAGTTGGTCATTCCACGGTAAAAACTGAGCACATACAGCGTTCGTGGGTTTTTTTATCCTAAGGGGGGCTGCAATGGCATGGCGCCCCCCTTAGGTTCATGCCCCACAGTTTGGGAACCTGTAGTTTAAGAAATGAGAGGCTAAGCATTACATCAGTCAGGGCGAAGCATTATCATTTGTCTTTTATTATTTGCATAGATCATTTGTATTATCTTGAGGTTCTTAGAGAAAATCTCAAGATTATATCTGAGAGTCTTGATATTGTTTGTATACTTACTTCAGTGCTTCAGGATTGTCATTCTTGTTTTGGCAGCTGTCCTGTCCTCTCCGTCCAGCTACTCATCTATTGTTTTCCTCAATGAGGAGGCTCAGCATTGTATGGCCACTGTTTCAGTAGGAGTCAGCAAGAGATGATTGCTCCTAAGTGACCTTTGCTCCCTCAAGCTTAAACTAAGACTGACAAGATTGAAACACTTGCATCTTTTTAGTTGACCAGAATTTATTCATAACTGACTAAAAATGCAACAATTTACTTGTTTTATCTCAATCAAGCTTGAAGTGAATTGTGATTCTATTTAGTTTTGTTCTGAAGACATCCTCTTCCTCTTTTGTACATTTGTAAGTCTGTGATTATTAAAAACTAGTGGAATCCACCATTTTGAAGGGAGCACAGCAACATTTTTTCCGTTTGGTTTGGACCAACTTCACTCAAACACACTGATGGTAAAATTTATTTTGAATCCAATATCAGGACATAATGGGATAACTTTACATTTGAGCAAAGTACCTTAACTGAAAAAGCAATAATGACTTGAAATAGCCATAGAAAAGGGGATGAAGGCTGAAAATGCCTAATAGAAAACTTCCCCAGGGTTTTACAGACGATGTTAGTTACTGTCACTCAAATTCAATCAGTAACATTCGATTAAAAAGATGAAACACCATGGTTTAATTAGGGCATTTCAAATTATAATATATAGCTAAAATTATAAAAGCCTTTGCTCAATAGATGGTGGAGTGTGGAGAAAGAAAATGTGATGAAAAAGGAAACATAAGATCAAGGTCATGTTATGGATAAAACTTCATGCTACAACAAAAGTTACTTCTTTGTTTTGTTCTTTTAGGCTGAAGTTCATACATCCAGAAGTTTTCAGAAAAAATGAAAAATCACAATTATGGCAAAGTAAATAATTTAGTCTGTAATTTTCTGATTCATTTGAGATGAAGCTCATGTTCTTGGCAGATATTATACAACCAATAAATATCAGGAGATGACTTACATGATTAAGGTATATTAATCTATTGTGCTTCAATTTGTGGAAGCCTGAACTTGATGATCTTCTTGAGCTGTTAAAATGTAACCACATTTATCCATATTCATTGAAAAATAATGGTGAAACACTAAGTCAAGCACACAGTACCAGTGGTCTGATTTGGACCTAATCTGGTACACAGTGGTGGGTGTTCTGTTGATTCCGCAAAGGTTATAAGTAGTGTCATGGATTTAGCAAAAGAGTTGCAGTCAGTTGATGGAACATTTCACAATCAATTCAAATAGGAAGTGAAGGTCACTAGATACAGAGGATTCCTCTGAGAAGACAGCACACTCTCTGAAAAAGTACAAAGCCCACAAATTTGGTTCTACTTATGTAACAATGTCTTGAGGTTGCCCACACTCATTGGATCAACCAAAATTATGTTGAAGAGAGCCAGTGGTCCCAAACCTTTCCATACCATGGCCCAATGAACAGTAGCTTCTGTGCCTGGACCCCTTTTGTAAACCCACAAACAATGCTATAAAACATGGAAAGAAACACTGACTGTTACAGTGTTTTTTTCCCTCATTTTTATCCACTATTCAAATAATTGTTACATTTGTTGAACATAAGTACTGACTCATGTCTTCTGATTTTAATTGATTGTGAGTTTACAGGATATTTTGCAGGAGTGTCCTCCACAGCAGGATGCTGGTTGGGTCCTTCTGTCATCCCCTGCTTAATATGGGCCTGGTGTCTTAACAACAGAGGCACTGAGAATCCTCAGTTTTAGAGTGAGGGCAGCCACTAACTTATTTTGCTAAATTATTATTTTTAGATAAATACTATTGTTGAGGGACTCCTGACACACAGATAAAAAATATGAAAAAAGAACCTCAAAAAAGGGCATTTGGGACATCAGGTTAAAAGGGTCAGCAGCTCAAGGCCCCTCCACCGCCCCGTCCTCTGAACATGCCTGATATCTTTAAAAAGGCGTCTTTCAGGCCACATAAGGTCACTTCACAAAAAATGAAAATAACAATAATAATACATTTACAAGGGAAAAAAATCCAAATTAAAACCCAGAAATAAGAGAGTGTTGATTAATCCAAGGTTCAGGGGCGGAGCTATAGCGGGGGCTGGGGGGGCGATTGCCCCCCGAACCGGGCCGATGTGGGCCCGGGTCTGGAGGAGCCAGGGAGGGAGGCATGGATTCAAGTCGCTCGAATGTCTGATTATAGACCGAGAAAGTGAGAAAGTGAGAGAGTGAGAGAGTGAGAGAGTGAGAGAGTCCGCCCCCGCCTGTTTAGAAAGGTGAATTTAATGTCACGGTTCCCCCCCCACCCCCTCCCCGCTCAACAGTTTCCAGCTGGTGCACGTAAGGGGCCCAGTGATTGGCCAGAGGCCCGGTGAGTCGTTAGGGGCCCGGTAATTTGCCCGGCCCCCCGGCCCGACGCTGACTTGTTCCGCTAGTGAAGAGGTTTGTGTATATTTACACAAATTTTATGCCACGTTCATTTTTATGCTTGTACGTAAAATACGGCGCCACAAATTTTTTGTGTGTACGCACGCTTCATACATGTGGCTCCAGGAAACTTCAACATTACATAGAACATGAAAGGTAGTTTTCAAGTTTTACAAATTGCTTTGCTTTTACTGCACTATTCTCTGAGTATCTGTTAAACGTAATGAAGCAACAATCAATAAAAGCCTTCCACAGACAAAATGGCAGTCTACGTAAACATCAGAGAACCTAAATTAAAGCTTTGCAACTGATTGTCAGAATTAATTTAGTCAGCCAGTGACGCCACATGACACCTTGAATTGCTTCTGGAGGTTTGCCCACTAGAGGAGACCCCTGTCACACATGATTTAAAGCAGTCATGCTGTGAAAGTGCCATGAGAAGGGAAAATTTGTTGTTGAGGAGGGGTGAGAACAACCCCCTCCTCAGCTTAAATGTTTCTCTTTCTGATACAGACATGATGAGACATAAAAGAAAGATTCCATTAATTGTCACCTGTGAAAACAAGATGTTAGAAAAACTCTATTTCCATGTTGCTCCATGTCTACCTCCCCGTCCCATTTTTACTAACATCTCATGAATACTAATGAATAAAAAAAAATTTGTCTCACCAACATCTAGTGTGAAAGCTGCACAAATTCAGGCTGGGACCAAAGTTGTGGGCTGGGAAGGTGGGATGTATGTTGGTGTAATAATATTTTAGGATCTGTTGACATTTAGATCATCCAGTTGTGAGACGGGTTGGGGGATTTGACACCTCTGGGAGCGAGAGGGGCACTCATGCCGTCTCTCACAAAATGTTACCCTGAGCGGTTGCCCATATCAGAAACCGCCACTGCAAGGCAGTTTCAATTTGACCATTGAGGCCAACATAAAAACTGCTGGACAAACAGCCATACAACTGACCATGTACAAGTCTGGTGTTAAATGTTTATAATGGAAATGTGACCATGAGTCTGAAATAACAAAATCTACTTGTTTCTACTCTTCCATATGGTCCTATTACAGCATAGCAATCACAGTATGTCCCAGACTGCCAATATTTATTTTATGCCATTCATGTAACATTTGTATTTAAAAAAAAAATTCTAATTTGTCAGTATCTAAAGGCTCCTCTGTGAGTGTTACTATTTTTTCAAGTGCTTGAGGTGCTCAACAGGCTGTGCCGTCCTTGACAGAGAGAGTCATCTCACCTGTTATTAAAACGGCCATTGAGGTATTGGCTGAAAGATATCACTTATGTCTAAACTGAAAACAAGGTAAGGTAAGGTAATTTTATTTATATAGCACATTTTCAGCAACAAGGCAATTCAAAGCGCTTTACATGAATTAAAAGAAAATACATACAAAATACAAAATTCACATTTACCCTTTTGCTGTAATTTATTGATGGACCATGCCATGGTGATTCAGAAAGAAAAAGACAGAAATGCAGAAAACAAAAAAAAGTAGAAAAGGAACCACAGGACAATCTCCTCATGGAAAACTGTACAGTGCTGTAGAAATTACATTACATTTTAATTTCCATCGTCATGCTGACAAAGTTTCCTGAGTGGTGTTAAGGAACTAACAGTAGGGTGGGAGGACATCCATCAGCATCATATTGTCGAGGCCATATCCAGATGTTGGACTGATGGAAACTGGCAGATGTCCTCAGCCTCACTCCTCTTCTTCTCTCTGGCTGTTCACTCTGTCCAGATCATCAGTTCTCAGAAATGTAACATTGTGTTGTGTTTTGGCTATATACCAATTGTTGCCAACTGATGGTTCACAAGATGCACCTTCAATCTGTTTCAGAAAACTGGTTGATCACTGGTTGAGCTAATGGTTTATACATTGACCTGTTAAGAGAATCCAGGACTCACTTGGGAGAAATTTACCAATTCAGGACAGATTTAGAAAAGAATTGGATATAAATTAATTAAAATATGATTGACATTATGACAACTTTAAGACTTATGCATGTTAAGGCTTACACAATGAACTTATGCTGTTTTGGAAGTGGAGACAATTCAACAGAGACACGTCTAACATATTTTGATCAACACGATAAAAGCAAATTACAACAGGGGGAAAGCAGAGAAGTGTACATAATCAGTTACATGATATACAAAAGCAAAACTTGCAAAAGGAAACTCATTTTTTTAAGTGCAGAAGTGACACAGTAATTTGAAGATTGAACAGGTAGTTTTAAGAATTTCAATTATTTTCTGAGAAATGCACCCAAACTGAGAAAAACTGTAAAATATTAATATTTAAATTTTCTTATCTTAAAACCCTTCTACTGTTATGGACCCAGTGACTTTAGTGCAAGTATTTTGGGGGTGAGAGTCAAGAGGTCAAAGGAAAATATTAAATATTAGCTCTGATGCCAAGATTTATACTTCCAAGTATTACCAAAGTATTGAAACAAAAGCTAACGTGTTCTTTACAGAACACAAAACACAACAGTTTTTGACCGTCATATCCAAAAACATTTAATTACCGTAGAAACTTCATAGAACTACCGTAAGTCGAAACTGCAAAAAAAGTCAGTAAATTTACGGTAGAAAATTGTGAACTACCAACAGTTACTGACCGTAATATCCAAAACATTTTGTTACCGTAAAAAATACATGGAATTACCGTAAGTCAACACTGCAAAAAAACTCAGTAAATTTACGGTAAGAAAATTGTGAAATACTAACGGTTACTGACCGTAATATCCAAAACATTTTGTTACCTTAAAAAATACATGGAATTACCGTAAGTCAACACTTCAGAAGGACTCTGTAAAGTTATGGTAAGAAAATTGTGAAATACTAACGGTTACTGACCGTAATATACAAAACATTTTGTTACCGTAAAAATACATGGAATTTCAGTAAGTCGACACTGCAGAAAAAATCCGTAAATCTATGGTAAAACATGGTAAAATACCAACAGTTACTGACTGTAATATCCAAAGCATTATACTGCCATAGAAAATACGTGGAATTATCATAACTCAATAAACATATATCCTAAGTAATTTTGACAGTCATGAATGTAGAAAATACAGAAATATATTGTAAAAATATAAGTAATTGTAAAGTTCATATAAAAATATTGTTATAGCCAGCAGTTAATTACCCTAAACTTAACAGTACTAATCAGCCAAAATTACAAATTTTGCTGATATTTATATCCATCCATCCATCCATCCATTTTCTTCCGCTTATCCGGGATCGGGTCGCGGGGGCAGCAGCTTCAGAAGGGAGGCCCAGACTTCCCTCTCCCCAGCCTTGTCTTCCAGCTCCTCCATGAACCCCAAGGCGTTCCCAGGCCAGCCGAGAGACATAGTCCCTCCAGCGTGTCCTGGGTCTCCCCTCCTCCCGGTGGGACGTGCCCGGAACACCTCACCAGGGAGGCGTCCAGGAGGCATCCTGACCAGATGCCCGAGCCTCAACTGGCTCCTCTCGGCGTGGAGGAGCAGCGGCTCTACTTTGAGTCCCTCCCGGATGACCGAGCTTCTCACCCTATCTCTAAGGGAGAGCCCGGCCACCCTGCGGAGGAAACCCATTTCGGCCGCTTGTATCCGTGATCTCGTTCTTTCGGTCATGACCCAAAGCTCATGAGGGTGGGAACGTAGATCGACCGGTAAATCGAGAGCTTCGCCTTTTGACTCAGCTTCTCTTCACCACGACGGACCGGTACAGCGCCGCTTCACGGCAGACGCTGCCCCAATCCGCCTGTCGATCTCCCGCTCCCTTCTTCCCTCATTCGTGAACAAGATCCCCAGATACTTAAACTCCTCCACTTGAGACAGGACGACCCCCCTGACCCGGAGAAGGCACTCTACCCTTTTCCGGCTCAAGACCATGGCCTCGGATTTGGAGGCACTGAGCCTCATCCCGGCCGCTTCACACTCGGCCGCAAACCGTTTCAGCGAGAGCCGCAGATCACGATCTGATGAAGCCATCAGGACCACATCATCCGCAAAAAGCAGAGATGCGATCCTAAGGCCACCGAAACGGATCCTCTCAACACCTCGGCTGCGCCTAGAAATTCTGTCCATGAAAGTAATGAACAGAATCGGTGACAAAGGGCAGCAGCCTTGGCGGAGTCCAACTCTCACCGGAAACGAGCCCGACTTACTGCCGGCAATGCGGACCAGACTCTGACACCGGTCATACAGGGACCTGACAGCCCGTATCAAAGGGCCCGGTACCCCATACTCCCGGAGAACCCCCCACAAGGCCCCCCGAGGGACACGGTCGAACGCCTTCTCCAAGTCCACAAAACACATGTAGACTGGTTGGGCGAACTCCCATGCACCCTCCAGGACCCTGCTGAGGGTGTAGAGCTGGTCCAGTGTTCCACGACCAGGACGAAAACCACACTGCTCTTCCTGAATCCGAGGTTCGACTATCCGACGGACCCTCCTCTCCAGGACCCCTGAATAGACCTTACCAGGGAGGCTTAAGAGTGTGGCCCCTCTGTAATTGGAGCACACCCTCGGGTCCCCCTTTTTAAATAGGGGGACCACCCCGGTATTTATATCTACAATGTAAAACTGTAAACAAGATTGCAAAAGTATTTTTTTACAAAGAACAGAATTCTGGTGTGATATTTTGGTTTCTTTTTTAATAAAACAAACTGAAATCTCAACAGTAGACCAGGCATCCATCTAGCGACCCACCGATTGCAAAGCAAACTCCTACAGCCAACGCCGCCATTATTTAGAAGAATATTGGATTAAATGATGCATTTGAGATTAATTTTATGCCAACCATAGATTTCTTATACATTAACAGAACTGTATGTTAGCCCCTCTTGCTTGGATGAAGCTGAAGTTGGTTTCCAATTGCTGCTTCCAATTTGGAAAATGGCTAAAGGGCAATTCCACCTAATTTTTCACTACCATCAGCATCTTTAATTTACTCTAGCTAAAAAACTACAACACCTAGACTCTTCAAATCTGGACTAGATTATTCTCAACTCATATCAGAATATTTAAAACCAAGTGTGGGTTACAGTAAATGGAGACTGTTATTTGTCATGTGAACAAATCATTATCTAGTTTGTATTGCTGCTTGATCCTTCAGCATCAGCAGCAAGATTCTTTTAACTCTGTTGCTGTAGTTGAGCGTGGCTCAGGTTACTGTGGTGTCCTGAACTCAACACAGTAAAGTCACAGTGCGCTAGCTAAGGCTGCTAACTAGCAGGTGCTAGCTAAGGCTGCTAACTAGCAGGTTCTAGCTCAGGGTGCTAAGAGCCCAGTAGGCCTGGACTCTCAGCAGGACTCCTGGTCTTTGTCAGGATGCAGTTACTGTCTTTGAAATCAAGTTTCTGCTATTTTTGCGCGTTCAGGAGGAGAAGGAGAAGGAAACACATCTCTGCATCACAGGTGAGCCCCTTTCATGGTTTTAACTGAAGTTAGCTAACTTTAACCAACTGATAAAGAAATGTGTACTTTCTGAGCCAAGCTGTTTATGTACATGCACTGCAGCTACATATCTTTACTATATGGAACATTTAATTTTCCCAGATGCAACACTTCCATTAATGTTTCTGTAGAAACGACTGCATAGATTATATTTCTGGTCCACTTTAGACTGCATGTGCTTAAAGTTATTGTTAATGGTAGAAGCAACTTTTTCAAGTTTGGTTCAGTAATTAATTTGAATTACTTTGAGTGTGAAATCTTCATGCATGCAAGTTAAAACTGTGAAGAACATGTTAGCTTTGGTTTCAATACTTTGGTAATAGTTGGAAGTATAAACCTTGGCATCAGAGCAAATAATAATAATATTTTCCTTTGACCTCTTGACTCTCACCCCCAAAATACTTGCACTAAAGTCACTGGGTCCATAACAGTAGAAGGGTTTTAAGATAAGGAAATTTAAATATTAATATTTTACAGTTTTTCTCAGTTTCTGAGAACTGATGATCTGGACAGAGTGAACAGCCAGAGAGAAGAAGAGGATCAAGGCTGAGGAGGAAACAGTTGGGAGGGAAGCAGAAGAAGAGTCAGAAGAGGCTGAGGACATCTGCCAGTTTCCATCAGTCCAACATCAGGATGTGGCTGCGACCCACAACATGATGCTGATGGTTGTCCTCCCACCCTGATGTTCATTCCTTAACCCACTCAGGAACCTTTGTCAGCATGATGATGGAAATTAAAATGTAATGTCATTTCTACAGCACTGTACAGTTTACCATGAGGAGATTGTCCTGTGGTTCCTTTTCTACTTTTTTTGTTCTCTGCATTTCTGTATTTTTCTATCTGAATAACCATGGCATGGTCCATCAATAAATTACAACAAAAAGCGTAAATCAGTGTTTCTCAACTCTGGTCCTCACCGCCCCCCCACCCCCCTGTCCTGCATGTTTTAGGTATTTCCCTTCTGCCACACACCTGAATTGTATCTCTGGATGATTAACAGGCTTCTGCAGTACTTGATGGTCATGCAATCATTTGAATCAGCTGTTCTGGAATAGAGGCACATCTAAAACATGCAGAGCAGGGGGGGGGGGCGCTGAGGACCAGGGTTGAGAAACATTGGCGCAAATGATCATTTTGTAGTCTCTTCCCATGACTAATCAATTTGACTGTCTTATCTGTACATAGAGAATCTATAACTTATTATTTTGAGTCACTGATATGTTAACTGACAGAATTTTGAGCTGAAATAAGGATTTTTCAAGCAAACAAATGCTATTTTTGGTGTTTTTACAAATTGTTTTGAGAAATTTGCTAACTGTTTTGTAAATGCCAACAATGACTTGAGAAATGCACCAAAAGTGACAGAGAAAAACTAACATAGCATAAATCGTCTCAGGTGTATCTATTTCTTTGCCTGTATGAAAAGTGTCACATTTACAGCTTTATTTCTGCTAGTTTGCAGGAATTGAAACTTGCATAAATGATTGAAGACAACTTATTGGCCTTCATGAGACTCTGATAAATGGTGAGTATCTATTTCATAAATTGCCTAAAACAGTTATATTTGTTTTTATTTATGTTTTTTGTTTGTGTATTGTGTCTTGTTGCAGAGAGGATCACACCTGTCAACAACAAACGGTAAGAACTACAGAATTTTCAGTCACAAATGATCACACCACCTAGTTGAAGTACCAGACTCCATATGCAAGTAAACAAAGGTGAAACAAACATTTAAGTGAATGGTGCATTTATATGATGTTCATGTCTTTCTAACTTTTGCTTTGTTTGTTTTCCAGCAGAGAGGAAACACCTGATTGTCAACATGTGAGTCTCAATTTCAACCTGTGACTTGGAAGACAACCACCATCCTGAGCAAAGTCTGAACTCAGTGACTTGTTACTCTCAACCCAGAACAAGAATCTTTTTATCACCTGTTTTTCTTCTACAATAGGTAGAAGTGTTCTTATGTGGACACATTCTGTTTTTGTGCATTTTGTTTTCCAGATGTCAGTAATACCGTGAGGAAACTGGACAGAAAATAGAATCGGTTCATTTTTTTAACTGAATTTTTAAATAATTCTTTAAGTGCATTACTCGTAATCTGTATTTTGTTTAATTTGAATTTATTTTCTTAGTTTCTGTATAGAAATGCTGACAAGTTACACTTCCTTGTGTTGTACTATAATTTTTATGGTGAAATTTTGGTAAGAACAGTGACCAGTAAGACAATCCCCAGGTTTTTGGGGATTTTTTTACAATAAAATGCCAATATATTATACAGTCTGGCCGTGTTTTCCACTTATGTAGATATTATGCCTCATTCAGTATGACTGTATTTACTACGGCAAAACCACATTTAAATTTTTTATTTAACATATTTTAGGAAATACGGTATTTTACTGTATTTGGGAAATACGGTAATATACTGGCAGTTTTGGTTGCCAGAATTTTACCGTATTTCTAGAATACGGTAAAAAACTGGCAGTTTTGGTTGCCAGTATTTTACCTTATTCTGAAAACACGGTAAACTGGCAGCTTTGGTTGCCAGAATTTTACCGTATAAAGACAGTAATATTCTGGCAACCACAGCTGCCAGTTTTTTACCGTAAAATGAGGCCGTTTTTTTTACAGTGCAGCCAAAATTTAATGCTACATCGTTAGCTAATTGGTGATAATTGGGAACCATCTGTTTGCTGTAGTCTAGTTTAGTTGTTTTCTGTATATTGTCTGTGGTTGATATGTACTTGTGTGTTTTGTTACAGTTTTACAGATATATAAAAGGAAAAAAACAAGAGTTCCAAAATAAAACAACAAAACCATCAAGGACTGGATTATTTTTCAACTAAAGTGTTAGCTAGCTATCTAGCTTTGTAAGTGCAACACATTGTGAGGCAGCATATAGGTTGCTGAGGCTGCTGGCAAAGTCCGATAAAGGTGTTGTTATCCAGGAATTAGCTCCACAGCTCCATGGGTAGAGGAGGGGGTGAAGTGGAAAGGAGCGTTATGTTTAGATATCTTCAAGGAGATTAGAAATATGCAGCCCTTCCAAGGCAACATGGGGAAAGCCAATTCAGATACAGAATGTCTTAGGTCGGGAATACTGTAAATTTCAATCTTCCCTAAAGTCTCTCCGATACGTCTCAGTTCCCAATTATCCAAATTAGTTTGCTCGTTCCACTGAACAGAAACCAGCAACTTCTCCAAGATTGATTTCAACTCCTTAGTGAGTTTTAGAGTCCTCAGATGAGCAGTGACTAGGGTTGCCATCTTTCAGAAGTTAAAATAAGGAACCAGTCCCTGTAGGTGTAAGGGGGGGCCTGGGGGCGGGGGGGGGGGGGGGGCGCTGCAGCGGCAGCGTGTCGGTTAGTGTGTGTTACCCAGAAAGCAGTTGGGTTACAATATCGCAACACCGTGAGTCAAACAATGACTGGGGCAGCCTACTATATAAAACACACTGGGACGACTTCTTTATTGTTACACATCCACATTTGTACAATGTGGAACAAATCAAATCCGGTTCTGTATTTTACGGGACAACCCAACTGCGACTCTCAGAAATGCCCCTTTTCCACCGGCCCGCCCGGCTCGGCTCCGCTCGCCTTCCTTGCGTTTCCACAGACCTTTTCAACGGGGCTGTCCCTGCTTTTTAGGGTCCTGCTTCAGAGCAGGGCCACCCTGGTTTGGTAGGTGGCGCAAGCTTCGCTGCTGTTCACTGATTGGCTGAGGGCGGGACAGAACAGCGAGGCAAGAGAGAAGAAAAATGAAGCCGCAACGTTTGAAACTCACCGCAACACAGAAGTGATGGAAGATACAAACAAGCCCTGAACTAAAAGATGCAGCTTTTTTTCTTTGCTTCGGATTTCAATATTCAGCAGCAGCTGATGGAGCCGTGAGGAATGAGGCGTTTTTATCACCATAGTGGAGAGAATGAAAAGCCTCGTTAGCCTCGTTAGCTTCATTAGCCTCGTTAGCTTCATTAGCCTCGTTAGCCGCTTTGGAGCCTCACGGTGGAAACCGACCAGACGCCGCTGACGCAGCTGCTGCTCTCAGCAGTTTGTAGATAATCTGTCTGTTTTTACTACATTTAAGGTGGACGACATTTAAAACACAGCCTGCTGTATTTTTATTGCTCAAACACAACATGCGCATTTTCTGAAGACACGTTGTACATTATAAATAACTCAATATTGTTCAGCATTTTACCGTCATTTGTTTATCTTTGTGTGAATCTATGAGATTCGATTGTTTCTCATTTTGCTGTTTCATCCGAGTTTCCCCCATTGTGAGATAATAAAACATGTTATATGACATTCTATTGTAAAATAGCTAGATATCAGTTCTCTAATCAAATTGTTATGAATTATTAATTGTAGAATGAGCAATAAACCTGAAGAAAACGATAGTGGTATTATATCCATGGCTGTAAACCTGCATAGGTCTAAAACTTAAAAGTAATTAGATTTTGTCTTTAATTTAGACAACTATTCCAGTTATTTATAATCTGTATGGCTGGATGGTAAAAGTGTTGTGTGTGTGTGTGTGTGTGTGTGTAAATATATACGTGTGTGTGTGTGTGTGTGTGTGTGTGTGTGTACATATAGTAACATGCCTGTTTTAAATAATTCCTTATGTCTATGTAACATCCACATTAGTGACTCTGTTATTTATCTACATTTATGTGCTATAAACTATAACATCTTATTACCAGGGAGCAGAAGGAGCAACATGGCTGACATGATGGACCATCTGAACACCTGGATCTCCTTCAGCAGGAAGCAGCTACCAGCTGAGACGGCAGAGCAACAAGGAGAGTTGAGACAAAAAATAAAAATAAAAGTTGTTGTGTCTCAGTGACCAAAGTCTCTTTATTTCTGCTCACTCCACACATTATTGTACTTACTGTAGATCAAGGTCCTAATACAATCCTCCCAAAATGTGAGGAGCTTAAGCCAGAGTGAAAATATTATATTATATACATATTTCATTGAACTTAACATTGTAGATTATCAATGAAGCCATTCAAAACTGAAAACATTATTCAGCAAACCAAACATTTTGACATTATTATCAGGGCAGCTATTAACAAGAGCCCTAAATACAAATCATGTTTGTTAGTTTCTAGTTTATACAAAATCATTCTATTCACTCACTGTTTATCTGTCTTCCTGCAGAATCTTCAATGTAAGAAAGTGAGAAAATGTGTCCAACCGGTAAACTTAATTAGTGATAATTAAGACTGAGTTTAAACTTTTAATTCTTAGTGTCCAAAATGTGAAAACATAGAAGAGGAACCAGACAGATTAGAGGGAATAAAGCTTTATTTGTTCTCAGTATAACTTGGACATCAGGTGAAACATAAACGTATTGAAAAGTTAAAAACAACAGATTGTTAATGCACTTCAACTCCGTCAGAATATCAGACACATTTTTTTAAATCAGAAATATTTCATCAGCATATTGGGGTCATGTGATTCCTGCTCCAGAAAGGTGAAGGTCTGGACATCCTGAAGGTCAACACCGACCAGCAGGAAGACGGACACTGATGAGATCCTCCAACCCAAAGAAGCAGGAAGAACCACGATGGTCCAACATGAAAACACATTGGAATATATTAGGAATTTATTCTGACATTTTTAAGTTATTTGCAACACCGTGACTAACATTAGCTCATGTATATTCGGCACGATTACAAGTTTTATCATAGTTTAAAAATCATCGTTATCTCACCTGAACCGTCTGAACCTCCTGCTTTCCTCCGCAGGGCTGGAGATCAGCTCCTCCTCACCACATCAGCTTTTCCTCCACTGTCACATTTTCTTGAAGTCTCAGAAAAATCGCAATCAGGCTGTAAAAAATAGCTCAGCTCTCTCTTCTTCTTTTGTATCAGAAAAACAACAACTGGCGTTAGGTCGCATGTAACGAAGCTCAGCACGAAGCTCCTGTAGGCGGGGCGCTCACCCACCCGCCACTAGGAGGCGGTACCTGCTACAGAGCCGAGAAGAGCCGGTGGAAACGCGGTCACTCCGAAACAGAGCCGAGCCGAGCCGAGCGGAGCCGAGCCGGGCGGGCCGGTGGAAAAGAGGCATAAGACTCACATCTCTGTTTGCTAGTTAGGCCAAGTCCGTCACGAATTTGTTGATAAGTCAGGTATCCACAAGCAGAAATCCTGGTGAATCCCGCTGGGTGTATCTTCACAGGACAAGAGGGCCCTCCTGTGCCCAGTCCTCTTGTCAGTTGGCCAGATCCATAATTTGTAGATTCGGAGGATGTGCAAAGAAAGGCTCCAAAAATATAGAAAAAGACAGGACAAAAACAAAGCAGGAGGAAAAAAGCTCCTGTCATGGGACATGACAGAATGTGGCTTATTTTCCATAAGATGCACTGTAAAAAAAAAACGGCCTCAATTTACGGTAAAAAACTGGCAGCTGTGGTTGCCAGAATTTTACTGTCTTTATACGGTAAAATTCTGGCAACCAAAACTGCCAGTTTTTTACCGTATTTTGGAAATGCAGTATATTACCGTTTTTTAAGAATACGGTAAAATTCTGGCAACCAAAACTGCTAGTTTTTTACCGTATGTTTAAAATGCAGTATTTTACCGTATTTTAAAAATATGGTAAAATTCTGGCAACCAAATAGACCGTTTGTTACCGTAAATTTACTGACTTTCTTTGCAGTTTCGACTTACAGTAGTTCTATGTATTTTCTAAGGTAATGAAATGTTTTTGGATATGACTGTCAAAAACTGTTGGTCTTTTACTGCTTTTTACCATAAATTTACTGACTTTTTTTACAGTGTGTCTTGTTTCTATACACTTGAGAACTGTCATATGATAAAACTTAGACTCTTTTTTTATAAGTCGGGGTATGGAAATTTCTTTATGGAACTAAAGCCCTACAGACAAAAAATTTAAGTAGCAAAGCACCAAATATGAACAAAATGATCTGTAATGGAAGTAGCACTAAAAGCTTTGGTACTGGTCTTGTTTATTGGGAAAAAGAAAAAACAGATCCTGAAATAAATTGTGAAAATAGACAAGCATGTCTCATTTAAGTCAGTCTAAACATACTATGAGTCTAAAGGCGTATGATCAAACTCTGAAATATGATTGGATGCTCGGATGAACGTGGCTTCTCTACAGTGTGGCACGTACTAAATGCCACAAGTCAATTGGAATAAACGCGGTGAAATGAGAACGGAAGTGAGATCAAAATAAAAGCCCACCTCGCATTTAAAAAGAAAATACAACTAATTGGAGAACTGTAATGCAAATCTTTACAAGTAACTAGTATTGTTCTGTTGTGTATGTGTGAAAAATATGTAGCGCCATGCCCGAAAAAGATGATTTAGGATAGAGAAACTTTACTTTGAAATACATCGCCAGAACATTAAACGCTTTATGCTAGTGTCAGTTCTCCAGAGGCTAACGTGTAACTTAAGTTCATGGAAGGAAGTACCGGACGGCTGACAGTAGAAACTGAAACCTGGACCGTTTGTGTTGTGAGTCGGAGTTACAGTCCATCCGCTGGAAGCTGCTGGTTGCTTCTCTGGTCAGGTAAGAACAGCCGAGCTCCGCAAAGAAACCGGCTCATTTCGGTGGATATTCTGTATCAGCAACGCTTCTTCCACTTGCCACACAATAGTACAATGTTTTACAGTTTGAATTAAGCAGCCTAGAGTTCGGCTTATACTCTGCTTTTAAAGCAACCCGATTTCACCACAAGGGGTCTCACTTTTAGTTCACTTCAGCTAAAGTTCCCAGTTTAAAACCTGTACCAGTCTCAAAATAAAGAAATTTACAGAATGAACATGTAAGAATAATTTACTGTTTATTTGCCACCCCCAAAAAACAAACAAACAAACAACTGTTACAGTGCAGAGTGCGGAAATAATAAAAAGATCAAGTCCGAGGAAACACCTGAGTCAAGAGGCGCTTCCTGACAATCAGCCGGGGGACAATCCGGGAAGAAGCGGAGTGGGAGGAGTTTACGTCCCTCCGGAAATATTGTTTTCCACAAAGATAACTTTTTGAGATAAATAATCTGTCCTTTCCTTCATTAATAAAATTTTACTCCATATAATTTAATCAATAGTCAGTGATCTCTTATATTCAACATTTCTGCAGATGTTTGTTGTTTAGGTTCATGTCTACCTTTCCACATAAACACTATTTTGTTTATACCAGTCACATGTTATTAAAGTGGCCACCAAGGTATTGGGTGAAAGATAAATCGACACACTCAGCTCCTTCAGACTAGCAGCTGCATTTTTTGCTTGTTTATTATTAATCAAGCAATTAATAGTTTACAGTTAGATTTTGTTCAAAAACAGTCACTGGTATGGCACAATGATTGACTGAGAAGTATCAGCACATCAATGAAATATCAGTGAATTTAATTAATAACTCAATAAATACTAAACAGATTTTCACACTTTTTTGCTGGAAACTTTATTCAAACAGCTACATCTACAAGGAAATTTTTTTAAAAATATTTTTGAATCGGATTGATACATGGTTGAGCAGATTAATAATATTATAAAGATATTTCTGTATGTCTTTTTATTTAAAGATGAAAAATGTATCTAAAATAAAATGTTATTTTATTTTAGAAATAAAATGTTATTTTATTGAAAAAGATATAAATAATTTGTCATTTTATTTCTAAGGTAGGCTCTTGCGACAGATGATCTAAATCGGGCCTCAAACTCTAGTTACCTGGGGCCGCTGGGGGCAGAGTCTGGGTGAGGCTGGGCCGCATAAAGGATTCCACAAAAAACATTTTAAAAATATCCTCAAATGTCATCAACATTTAATTATGTCTCCAATACATGAACTGCAGACTTTGGTTTGACAAAGACATGACGAGGGTGTGACAATAATTAGGGTGCATTTTTGTCGTATATGGGTCGCATTCGATAAGAATTTGACCTGTGCTGTTCAGACAGTCATGAAAAGATCAGATACAGGTCGCATTACCTCAAAAAAAAAATAAAAAATCGGAATTGGGTCACTTTAGGCTGCAGTGTGAACGCACTCTAAAGCTTTGTCCGAATTCAGGGTTTGCATCCTTCCAAGGACTGGTCTAGGTAGGAGAACACCGCATCTCTGAGGAAAAGGCTTCGGCCGCTGCATCGACACCATTGTTTAGTTTAAAAAATAATGACGTCAGGTACAGCTTCAATGGCGCCCTCAGTTATACAGACACAACATGGCTGCAGTACGGGTGGAACCGGACCGAACTGTGCCGTACGGTGCTGTTCCGTTCCGTTCCTTGCGGTGCGAAAACGGCTCAACTGTCCCCGCCCCCACCTCAGCTGAAGCAGAGCAGAGAAGAAGAAAAAAATGGAGCCTTAGTTTGTTTTTCAGTCATGTATTACTGATTTCCAAATTATTCTTCACCTTTTATAGTAAAGGGTGTTCCATAGTAAGAAGGAAATCTCTTAGTTTGATTCTAAAATGTTCAAACGTGTACTGCTCTTATCTACAAGGAATACATATTATCCATTTACAAATATTATACTCTCCACATCGCAGATAGGACATTACGGTTAAATAAACCGATTATGTTTGAAGATTTAACTTTAATTAATCAATCAAACCAATGTGCTCTGCTTTGAAATACTTTATAAACCAAACATTTTTCAACCAGACCTGTCTGAATAATATCTGTTTAACTCCCATTCATTGAAAGCTAGAGGGAGTTTTTAGAACAATGAGCCAGAACTTTGGCGTTTTCTCTCGGTGTACCGAACCTGGAGCGTCCGGCCAGCTAACAGCTGGAGGGGGGAGCTGGATGCTAACGCAGCGGTAGCAGACAGGTCCGAAAATGTCAGAGCAATACTGCAATTAGGTGATATATTGATGAACTAGCCAGTTTGCTGACGATTCAACCCTCTTCCTAAAAAAATAAAGAACAAATTCCTCTAGCTTTAAAGGAAATAGAGTTGTTCTCTCAAGCCTCAGGGTTTATATTTAGCTGCAGCTAACTATAAATAAATGTGAAATTATGAATATCCATAACTGTTCTGATTCTTCCTGTATTCCAGTTAAAAATGAAATTAAGTATTTAGGATGGTGGATTACTAAATGTAAAGCTACTAGCATAAGAAAAAATTTACAAGACAACATTGATAAATGTGGCAAAACCTTAAATAATTGGCTTCAAAATCTAAACGTCTTATTCAGTTCCGTGACTTGAAAAATATCTCCCCTGGGGCTTTGTCTTCTGCTTTTCACTCCTTGACTGCTGTCAATCATTCATCTGTAACTGACTGTGGATTACTACAATCAATCTCTCCAGGAGCTTCTGGAGCTCCATGCTCCACTGAAGTCGAGGCTGGTGTCATTCTGCCGCTCAGCTCCTTGGTACACCGATGAGCTGCGAACATGAAAGCCGTTGGACGTGCTATCGAGAGACTTGTAAAAAAATCAGGTCTCTCTGTACACAAGCAGGCATATAAGGAACATCAGAAAGCTTATGCCTTTTCTCTTAAGGAAGCACGATCTAAGTATTACTCCAACATCATCAACAGCTGTCCGGGAAATTCCAAACAGCTTTTCTCGACAATAAACCATCTCCTTCATCCCAATCAACAAACTGAGGATGAGGATTCGACTCAAAAATGCAACTTGTTTCTCTCATTCTTCAAAAACAAAGTTAACTCTATTAGATCTCAGCTCCACAGCCTTCCTGATCTTCGGCTGCCATCTACCCTTGTACACCATGGGTCCATGAGCTGCTTTGATGAAGTTGCTAAGAGTGAAGTGGAGAACATCCTCAAGAAAATGAAGCCTTCATCTTGTGCCCTGGATCCCCTCATCATTCATAAAATCTAATCATGCCGCAATAAGTCCGTTAATCACACAAATAATAAACAAATCACTGAAATCTGGTCATGTTCCATTGTCTCTTAAAACAGCTGTCATTAAACCTCTTCTAAAGAAATCTACCCTGGATCCAGATATTCTTTCCAATTACCGCCCAATTTCACATCTTCCTTTTCTGTCAAAAGTGCTGGAAAAAACTGTTGCCGCTCAGCTGCAGCTTCATCTAGAACAAAACTCTCTGTACGAGAAATTTCAGTCTGGGTTTCGTTCTGCTCACAGCACTGAGACGCTTTGCTGAGAGTTACCAATGACATCCTCATGGCAGCTGATGCTGGGTCTACATCTCTCCTTGTTCTCCTTGACCTATTGCAGCCTTTGACACTGTGGACCATAACATCCTCCTACACCGTCTTCATGTGGAGGTCGGTCTCTGTGACACTGTTCTGGACTGGTTTAAATCTTTTCTCTCCAATCGGCTGGAATGTGTTAGCCTTGGCAAGGCCAAGTCCCAGGCTGTCTTAGTCTCCTGTGGTGTCCCACAAGGGTCAGTATTAGGGCCCCTGCTGTTTTCCCTTTACATGCTGCCTTTCGGTCAAATCATTAATCGACATAACATCTCCTTTCACTGCTATGCTGACGATATACATTACATTAGAACTGGAGCATCATCATCACCATTTTCTCTCAATGCCTTCACTACTTGCCTGGAGGAGATAAGGAAGTGGATGACTCAGAATTTCCTTCAGTTAAACTGCTCCAAAACTGAGGCCATGTTGATCGGAACATCTCACCAGGTTCAATTTTCAACTATGACTGTGTTCTTTTCTGGACAAGACATCCCCTTTTCCACCATAGTTACAAATCTTGGAGTTAGAATGGATTCTCAACTTACATTTGAAAATCATATTAAGCATCTGTTTAAAATCTGTTTCTTTCATCTTCGTAATATCTCCAAAATTTGTCCGTTTCTTTCTTTCTCTGATGCCGAGACTCTCGTTCATGCATTTGTCTCTTCCAGGCTCGACTACTGCAACTCTCCGTTTGTTGGAATCCATAAAAAACATCTTCAGAAGCTCCAATACATTCAAAACAGCGCAGCCAGGATTTTCTTGAGGGCCCGCAAATCTGCCCATATTACACCTATCCTGCATGACCTTCACTGGCTTCCTATCACCTGCAGAATTCAGTACAAAATCGTGCTCATCACCCATCAGTGTTTAAACGGATCCTCACCGGATTATCTGAAGGACCTTCTCACTCCACATTCATCCACCAGATCACAAGACTGCAACTTCCTTCACCTTCCTCGCTCCAGATTAAGGTCCATGGGAGATCGGGCTTTCACTGTCGCTGCACCCCGTCTCTGGAACTCTCTCCCAGACTATTTGAGAGCTCCACAACCACTGATTGATTTTAAAAGAGGCTTGAAGACTTTTTTATTTAAGCAAGCCTACTCTGCCTCCACATAATTTTTATGATGTTGATTTTATCTCTGATTTTATTTGCACTGTGTAGCACTTTGAGATTTTTGTTAATGAAAAGTGTGGTACAAATTGGATTGATTATTATTTTGTGATTATTAATAAGCCTCATAAACACAGCGGTGGTTGATTAGTTTATTTTAAACTCCTGCTCTGCTCATTATTTTGGTAATGGAACCGAAATGTACAGAATTGCTCAACACCTTGTAGAAACAATAATCACTGAGGTTATTATTTTTGTTGTGTCATTAATTTGAACATGTTTTTGGTGATTTTTGTTGTTATGAGCGTTTTAACCCAATCAGAGGACTTGCTGGTCTCAGCGTCCTGACAGCGCTCAGTTTGTCACTTAATGCTGAGATCGATTCAAAACCTTCCGCGATCCTCGTGTTGCACCGCTGCTCTAGCAAAGCACGAACAGTTCAGAAATAATATGAAATGGGAAAATAGTTATTTATTAACTGATTAAGTCGTGTTTTAGATTGTTCTTGATAAATTAATCAGTCACTGCTGCTCAGTGAACCCATTGATTTTTTACAGCAGGTACTTTTTTGCAGGTACTGCGTACCCCGCTAAATCTTTTAGGTGTACGCAGTACCCGACCGTACCCCCCTACTTTGACCCCTGTATATAACAACTCTGATCTAAATCAATGTTAGGGAATGACTCAAACTTTTTAACATTTACGAAATCTCAATTACCCTTTATAGCGGGAGAAGAACCCCGGTAACACCAAGAATATATAAAGTAAACTTTTTAACATTACAACACTGAAAGGCAGCAGTATATATTTTAGCTAAGCTGCTAGCTTACGTTCCAATTTTAGGCTGTTTCCTTCATACACAGTTGGAGAATGGTAAATTGATATTAGCCATGGTAACTGTATGTTACCATGGCTAATATGGTAAGTATAAGTAACTTATACTTATAATAACTGTATAAGTTACCATGGCTAGTAAACACACAAATACTGGTAATATTAACCTTATTTTTCACTGTATTCTAAAGATGATGAGTTTTCCATTATATTATATTATCCTATTGTTATTGTAAGTAATGTATTGAAATGCATTATTTAAACTAGCAGAGCTTTTATTTTGAAACAGGAAATTGAACTGAGGTATTCTGTTTTGAACATTAATTTGTCTCAGCAGTTTAAGTCTCTTTTTTTTAGGCTTTTCCTCTGATCACTTTCCTGCAGTGTCTGATTCAACTGTTACCTCTGCTTTACTAATCCAGTGGTCCCACACTAAGTCCAGCATCTTTGCAGTCATTTTGAAGCTCCAGGCCCTACACATGTCCTTTTCTCTAATCATGTTTTGTATTGCCAGGGCATCACTATGGCATCTTGGATATTTCATATGTATGTGATGGTGCTGTCTACCTTCATCAGCGGCAGCCAAAGCAAGAGGGACAAAGTCCTCTACTGTTCTGGTAAGAAGCAAAAACGCAATGCGCCCCTCCCCCTCTACTTTCTGTGAGATTTAACATGTTGACAATTAAAACCTGCATCAGGTATTGGCATCAATGAGGTAGGAGGTTATGACTGAGTGTGGTGACCGTCTATTTAAAGTTTTGTGTAAACATCACAATTTCCAACACTACAGTAAGTTATTTTCCAAGAATCAAACTCTGAATTGCCAGTAATTCAAAAAAAAAAAAACTTTTTAAAAACAGCCTTGAGGGAAGGTTGCATTGAATTATTAAGGAGTATACAACTTCTTCCTATAGCCAAGATCAGAGACGGCAATTAGGCCTATAGGAAGAAGTTGGAGATTATGCTCTAGCAGAAGATTGAAAGAGATGTGTGGTCATAGGTTTCAAGCAGAAGTGTGACCAGATCAATAAAGTCAATGAACTGAACACTCCTTAACAGGTCAAGTTTTGAAATGGACTCGGTGCTCACCTCTCCTGTCCCATATCCCCAAACAGATCTCCCACCATTCCTTGCTCACCAGCCTTTTCTGTCACACCTGAAATATTTATCACATTATTTAACAAAATCATGTGATGCTGGTGCTCCCATTTTCTCCCTGTCCCACTTTCCTGCCTCCAGAGGTCAGAGGAAGAGGCAGCTCAGGGAACAGGAACAAAGCCACAGTACAGTTCCACATTTTTTAAGCCAGTCCTAAAGGCCTGTACAAAACAGCTATGTGGGATTCTAAATCACATCTTCCATCTTTTCTCACCCCGGAAAAGTTTCCATCACTGTGGAACACTTGTTACTAGGGCTGTTGTAAAGGAATATTTTAGTAATTGAGTACTCTATAGAATATTTTTACGATTATCCGAGAAATCTCTCGCTCTCTCTTTCTCTCGCTCTCTTTTTCTCTGTCTCTCTCATTCTTACCATTCACTCCAAAACCGTGACGACGTGATTCCGACGCAACAAAAGCTATCGTAGTCCAACCATCACACTGCAAACTTTAACAATCCTTGTAAATACTTCAGTGTTCACCTGGACAACAAACCGAACTGGAGATCCAACTGTGAAGCTGTCTACAAAATGTGACAAAGTAGGTTGTACTTCTTGAGGAAGTTTAGATCTTTTGGTGTTTGTAGAAAGATGTAGATCAGGGGTCTGCAACTTCTCACCTTGGGGACTGGTGTCCTGCAAATTTAGATGCGTCTCTGATACAATATATGTCAGTCAAATAATCAGTATATTAGCACGGCTAATATACTGAGCAGCCCCTGTTTGATTCTCCAGGTGTGTGATTCTCCAACACACCTGGATTGAATGTCAGCTTCTCTCACCAGCAGTCTTTTATAATTAATAAAAAATTGTGACCTAGCTCTGCATAAAATATTCTTAGAAATTTAAAATGAAATATTGATCCAAATAAGAGAGATTGTTTTCTTCATGTTAATGGCCATTAACTAAAGGTTGTAATTCTGTCTTCCTGTTTTTTTTCTTTGTCCCCCCCACCCCCCCAGTTTGTAAGGCGATTGTGGATGAGATGAACTACTCAATCAGTCAGGTGGACCCAAAGATGACCATTAATGTAGGAAGCTTTAGACTCAACCCTGATGGGACCATGACAGACAAAAAGGTAGAGCATTTGTTGAATACTGTACATTTAAACCTCTTTGTTGTAACTGGAATCTGATTTTTCATACACATTTAACACATTTCTCTGCTCTGAAGGCTTTGCTGAAAGTCCTGTCCATGACTGGACATGAGGCTAAAATTATATTTTATCCTGCAATTGATGTTTTTGAGAGCTTCTAATCATGTCAGTGTTTAGGATCCTAAAGTATTGAGATCAAGACTGCCATTTATACACAGAATTTCAAAAGGCAAAGTATTTCTGAAAGTATATTTTATTTGGGTGGTTGAGACAAGAAGTTGTTTTATTAATTCTTGGCTAGTTATAACTATTAAAAAGAGTTGTATATTATATAAATTAAGGCTGGGTGATATGGGTGAAAATGTATCGGGACAAGTTTGATGTACTAGTTGGTCGCCTAGCCCCATTTCTTCTCCACCAAGCAGGGGTGGAGCTACTGGGTGACATGAGGTGGCAGTTGCCACCCCAAATGAGAGCCTTGCCACCCCTGTTGCCACCTTAGCAGGCGACTATAAATTCAATAAATAGTTATGGAAAATCGGACATTAAGCACACAAATATTTTTTTTACGACAACATTGAATGCAACACAATGTAACCTGACACCTACTGCTGAGTAGCGGGAAGTGTGGGAGAAGGAGAGAGCGCGAGGCAGCAGCAGACTCATTGTACACCATTGCTGTCCATTGAGTCAACATTATGGGTGGTCAGGAAATTACCACAGTCACGCAAAGAATCTGAAAAATGGATGCAATATTTGGCGGTTAATTCAACCCCATGAATTGGATAACAAGGGCTTCAGATTTAACAGGTGAGGAAAATGTTTGAATTTAAAGAAAACATTGAACAAGTGAGCAGTGGGCCAGTTATGTTAGCCTTACTGTTGCTAGCCTTCTATTGACTTTGATAACCTTAACATGTGCTGCGCAGTTCAGTGTGTTTCGGTACCGTTAACACTAAAACAGATCAACCCGCATACCAAGTCATCAGTAGAGCAGGGGTTTAAATCAGCTAATCAACCACTATGGAGAGCCATTTCAGCCAAAATTAAATAAATAGATACATGGGTGAAGTAAATAAAAAACTTGTTAAATAATTTAGCTTTTTCATTAACCCAATTTTTCATTTATTTTTCATATTATCAATTTCTCTTTTTCAATTATCTATTTTTCATTAATCTATTTATCCATTTACCCATTTTTCATTAAACCACTTTTCAATTTTTCTTTTTCATTAACCCAATTTTTTATTTTTCAGATTATCAATTTCTCTTTTTCATTCATCTATTTTTAATTAATCTCTTTTTCCATTTAACCATTTTTCATTAATTTATTTTTCAATTAACCACTTTTCAATTTCCCTTTTTCATTACCCATTTTTTCATTTATTTATTTTTCAGATTATCAATTTCTCTATTCCCCTTTTTCATTCATCTGTTTTTCATTTGTCCATTTTTCATTGATCCCTTTATCTATTTACCCATTTTTCATTAATCTCTTTTTTAATTTAACCATTTTTCAATTTCCTTCTTCCATTAACCCAATTTTCTATTTTCCAGTTTCATTAATCAATTTCTCATATATCATTTTTCTCGCAAAACTTAGAAACTAAATAAATGCAAATGAGAGGCACGTCATCAAGCTACAACTTCTCCAATTGGTTGGTTAGCGTCACACTGTACTTTGCTTGAACGGGTTATCAATAAGCTGAAGCTAATTAACTTCATTAGAAAATAGTGTTATTACTCCTGACTATTTTTCATGTGGCCGCTCAGACAGAACGTGTTTCAGCTGGTGGCTCTCATGGACTCAGAGCTTCACTGTCGGGGTTTTTATAGTTTGGATTAAGCAGCCGCTGAAGTTGGCTTGCTATTGGAGGTTCGGGATACCTTCGTAGCTACCAGCTGTGATCCAACTATAAGGAGCAGACTTTATTGTACTTTACTGAACTGTAATATCCAGAGGCAGCTCTATGGAGCATCGAAAAAAGAGTTGTTTTTGTTGAGCTGAGAGCATGAGAGTGGCAAATCTTGGAGATCTGCATCGGAGGCCATCTTTCAGACATACATCGCTGCTGTCCGTCCAGGATCTTCCGGTTGCCCAGACGTTGCACGGTAAGCCAACGCTGATGTTTGTTTTCCAACTACAGTGATATTTAATCAATAGGGGTGTTCAATTACGATGGCGGAAGGTTTTGAGTTGATCTCTGCAGTAGGTGACAAACTGAACGCCGCCAAGATGTAGAGACCAGCACGTCCTCTGATCCAATACATCTTAAGGGGAAAAAAGAAAAAAATCAACAAAACGTGTTTAAATTAATGACCCAACAACATTAATAATCTCAGTAATTATTGCTTAATCAAGGTGCTGCGCCTTTCTGTGCATTTTGGTACCATGTCAAAAATAAAAAGGGACTCAAAGACCTGCTGACCACCAGAGCAGAAGTTTAAATTGGCTAATCAGCCACCGCTGTGTTCATGAGAGGAGAGACTTGTTAACCGAGAAATAAATATGAAGCCTGACAACCTAATATCTTAACGGACTGAATCCGTTGTGTTTTTAACTAATCTCTGCTGGGTTTGTGGGGTGCAGGCAGTTGCCACGGCAACAGGTTGTTTAAATTACAGAGACGATAGTAAAAAGTTAGGAGAGGTTTAGAGTCGATCACCGTTGTTTTACCCTGTTTTTGACCCTTGTTGGGTCATTAATTTAAACACGTTTTGTTGATTTTTTTTTTTTTTTTTTTTTTTTTCCCCTTAAGATGTATTGGATCAGAGGACGTGCTGGTCTCTACATCTTGGCGGCGTTCAGTTTGTCACCTACTGCAGAGATCAACTCAAAACCTTCCGCCATCGTAATTGAACACCCCTATTGATTAAACATCACTGTAGTTGGAAAACAAACATCAGCGTTGGCTTACCGTGCAACGTCTGGGCAACCGGAGGATCCTGGATGGACAGCAGCAGTGTATGTCTAAAAGATGGCCTCCGATGCAAATCTCCAAGATTTGCCACTCTCATTCTCTCAGCTCGATGCTCCGTAGAGCTGCCTCTGAATATTGCAGTTAAAATTGGGTTAATGAAAAAGGAAAATTGAAAAGTGGTTAAATGAAAAATAGATAAATGATAAATGGATAAATGAAACATGGATACATGAAAGAGAAATTAATAATATGAAAAATAAATAAAAAATTGGGTTAATGAAAAAGCAAAATTAAAAATGGTTAAATGAAAAATAAATAATGAAAAATGGGTAAATGAAAAATAGGTAAATGAAAAATGAATAAATGAAAGAGAAATTGATATTATGAAAAATAAATAAATGAAAAATTATGTTAATGAAAAAGCTAAATAAACAGTTTTTATTTATTTCACTCATTTTCTTCATCTAATGATTTATTTTACTCATTTTTTATTTATTTCACCCTTTATTTAGTTATTTAATTTTGGCTGAAATTGCTCTCCATAACAACTGCTGTGCTCAGGCGAAAACTTATTCATAATGACAATATAGACATCAAGCCTGAAAACATAATGTAACAGACCCAATGTTCAGTTTTGGTGTTTTTGCTACTTTTTTGTGTGGGAAATGTTTGTTTTTTGGTGTTGATTCCCCTGATCGGTAATCTCTGCTCTGTCTGCTTGTTGAGATGATGTCTGTTTGTTGTCATGGCAATGGGTCTGCGTAAAGTTGACACAGAGCGAGTAAAGGCAGAATAGAAGTGGTGTTTGGTTCTTCACCTGTTTATCAGCTTTATTGTACCTTTGTTGTGGCTCACTCTCTGCAGCCGCTACAATTCCTAAAAGTTAAGCAAGCGACAAAAACTGAACTAATCACATCAATCTACGGCTCCTACAGCATATTTAAAATAAAACAATTGACCAACATAAGAGAAATTTGCTCCTTAATGCATCTTGACAGAACTACCAGAAACAAAATTGTTTATTTGTATCATGGAGAATTTGTCAAACATCAGTTTTCTCTTTATTTTAAGTCGTATTTAATAGATATATCTGATAACAAATGATGGCGCTACGAATATTTTTGTGACAGATTTCTGCTCGTCCTGCATTGGGATTAAATGGTTTTCTGGACATAACTCAATGAATCACATAGCGTCCAACAGGCGCTGTCCAATCCAGTAATGCATATCAATTAACAGGAGGTATGAAAGACATAAAAATAATTAACTATACTATATTAAGAAATTATATTTAATCCTCCGTGCTACATGAAGCTCATTTTGAAACAATGCAAGTTAAAAATAATATTTAGCAACAGGTAAATCAAGTAAATTAAGTCCACTGTTAGGTCTGTTTAAGCTAAAAGTGAGAATGAGACGTTTTATATTAAAAAATTCCCTTCTCACCCTCCGTGGGTGGTCCGTTTCATCCTCTGAGCTCGGGTCCTCTACCAGAGGACCTGGGAGCTTGAGGGTTCCTCCAGCATCTTGCTGTGCCTAGTACTGCACATTTCTGGACTGAGATGTCTGATGTTGTTCCTGGGATCTGTTTTAGCCACTGCTCCAGTTTGGGGGTTTCTGCCCCGAGGGCCCCGATGACTACAGGCACCAATGTGATCTTCACCTTCCAGGTCTTTTCCAGTTCCTCCCTGAGGCCCTGGTATTTCTCCAGTTTCTCATGCTCCTTTTTCCTGATGTTGTAGTCACTTGGTATTGCTACATACACCACAACGGCTTTCCTCTGTTCTATATCCACCACCATTACCATCTTGTCTGTCTGGATCTGGAAGTCCCACAGGATCTTAGCTCGGTCATTCTCCACCACCTTTGGGGGTGTTCCCCACTTTGATCTCGGGGCTTCCAGTCCATATTCTGCACAGATGTTCCTGTACACTATGCTCGCCACTTGGTTATGTCGTTCCATGTACACTTTCCCTGCCAGCATCTTGCACCCTGCTGTTATTAGCTGGACTGTCTCAGGGGCCTCCTTGCACAACCTACACCTTGGGTCTTGTCTGGTGTGGTAGATCTGAGCCTCTATTGCTCTGGTGTTTAGGGCCTGTTCCTGTGCAGCCAGGATGAGAGCCTCTGTGTTGTCCTTGAGTCCAGCTTTGTCCAGCCATTGGTAGGATTTCTTGGTATCAGCCACTTCAGTTATTTGTCGGTGGTACATCCCATGTAGGGGCTTGTCCTGCCATGATGGTACCTCTAGCACCTCATCCTCTGTTCCCCGTTGTCTGAGACATTTGCTGAGCACATTGTCTGTTGAGGCTTTGTCCTTGATGTATTTATAGATCTTGGATGTTTCATCCTGGACAGTGGCTTTCACACTCACTAGTCCTCTGCCTTCTTCCTTATGGCTCGTGTACAGTCTCAGGGTGCTGGATTTGGGGTGGAACCCTCCATGCATGGTTAGTAGCTTCTGAGTCTTAATGTCCGTGGTCTTTATCTCTTCCATTGGCCAGCTAATTGTTCCTGCAGGGTATCTGATTACTGGTAAGGCAATAAACTGCTGTTTATTGCACGGATCTTGTTCTTGCCATTGAGCTGGCTTCTCAGGACTTGCCTTATTCGTTGGAGGTATTTGGCTCTGGCTCCTTTCCTTGTGACCTCATCGAGGTTGCCATTTGCTTGTGGTATTCCCAGGTACTTGTAACTGACCTCAATGTCTGCTATTGTTCCTTCTGGGAGTGAGACCCCTTCTGTGTGGAAGACCTTCCCACTCTTTGTAAACATCCGACCACACTTCTCTTGTCCGAATGACATCCCAATGTCAGTGCTGTAGATCCTGGTGGTGTGGACCAGTGAGTCAATGTCTAGCTCACTCTTGGTGTACAGTTTGATGTCATCCATGTAGAGGAGGTGACTGATTGTGGCTCCATTCTTGAGTCGGTATCCGTAGCCAGTCTTGTTGATGATTTAGCTGAGGGAGTTCAGGCCTTTGCAGAACAGCAGTGGGGACAGAGCATCTCCTCGATATATGTCACGTTTGATGGACACTTGTACAAGTGGTTTGCAGTTGACTTCATGGGTGGTTTTCCATAGTCCCATTGAGTTTGCAATGAAGGTTCTTATGCCCCTTTTCCACCAGCCAGCCCGGCTCGGCTCTGTTTCGGAGTGACCACGTTTCCATCGGCCCTTCTCGGCTCTGTAGCAGGGTATCGCCTCCTGGTGGCGGGGGGTGTAGCGCCCTGCTACCAGGCACTGTGCTGTGCTTTGTTACATTAAAACTAATGCGAGTTGCTGTTTTTCTGATACAAAAGAAGAAGAGAGAGCTGAGCAATTTTTTTATAGCCTGATTGCGAATTGTCTGAGACTTCAAGAAAATGTGACAGTGGAAGGAATACTGCGATGTGGTGAGGAGGAGCTGATCTCCGCCCTGCAGCGGGAGGAAAGCAGGTGGTTCAGACGGTTCAGGTGCGATTTTTGTACTAAACTACGATAAAACTTGTAATAGTGCCAAATATACATGAGCTAATGTTAGTCTGGGTGTTGCAAATAATTTTAAAATGTCAGAATTAATTCCTAATATATTCCAATGTGTTTTCATTTTGGCAAACATCCGCCGCAGACCATCGTGGTTCTTCCTGCAGCCTTTGGGTTGTAGGATCTCATCAGTGTCCGTCTTCCTGACTGCTTGTTGGTGTTTACCTTCAGGATGTGCAGAGACCTTCACCTTTCTGGAGCAGGAATCACATGAGCTCAATATGCTGATGAAACGTTTCTGATTAAAAACTGTCTGATGTTCTTACAGAGTTGAAGTGCATTAACAATCTGTTATTTTTAACTTCTCAATACGTTTAATTATGTTTCACCTGATGTCCAAGTTATAGCTGAGAACAAATAAAGTTTTATTCCTTCTAATCTGTCTGGTTCCTCTTCTATGTTTTCGCATTTTGGACACTAAGAATTAAAAGTTTAAACTCAGTCTTAATTATCACTAATTAAGGTTACAGGTTTTGAACACATTTTCTCACTTTCTTACATTGAAGATTCTGCAGGAAGACAGATAAACAGTGAGTAGATAGAATGATGATATATAAACTAGAAACTAATAAACATGATTTGTATTTAGGGTTCTTGTTAATAGCTGCCCTGATAATGTCAAAATGTTTGGTTTGCTGAATAATGTATTCAGTTTTGAATGGCTTCATTGGTAATCTACAATGTCAAGTTCAATTAAATATTTATATAATGTTATTTTCACTCTGACTTAAGCTCCTCACATTTTGAGAGGATTGTATTAGGACCTTGATATAAACTACAGTAAGTATACAGTAAGTATAATGTAAGTACTCCAATAATGGAGTGAGCAGAAATAGAGACTTTGGTCACTGAGACGCAACAACTTTTATTTTTATTTTTTGTCTCAACTCTCCTTGTTGCTCTGCCATCTCAGCTGGTAGCTGCTTCCTGCTGAAGGAGATCCAGGTGTTCTGACGGTTCTCCATGTCAGCCATGTTGCTCTCCTTCTGCTCCCTGGTAATCAGATCTTATAGCTTTTAGCACATAAATGTAGATAAATAACAGAGTTACCAATGTGGATGTTACATGCACATGAGGAATTATTTAAAACAGACATGTTGCTATAAATATATATTTATACATACAACACTTTTTACCATCCAGCCATACAGATTATAGATAACTGGAATAGTTGTGTAAATTAAAGACAAAATCTAATTACTTGTAAGTTTTAGACCTATGCAGGTTTACAGCCATGGATATAATACCACCATCGTTTTCTTCAGGTTTATTGTTCATTCTACAATTAGTATTTCATAACAATTTGATTACAGAACTGATATCTAGCTATTTTACAATAGGATGTCATATGACATGTTTTATTATCTCACAATGGGGGAAACTCAGATGCAACAGCAAAATGAGAAACAATCGAAGCTCATAGACAAATGACGGTAACATGCTGAACAATATTGAGTTATTTATAACTGTAATGTGCAACTGCGTGCCTTCAGAAAATGCATGTTGTGTTTGAGCAATAAAAATACAGCAGGCTTTGTGTTTTAAATGTTGTCTACCTTAAATGTAGTAAAAACCAGACAGATATTTCTATAAACTGCTCACCTGACTGAGAGCAGCAGCGGCGTTAGCTGCGTCGGGGTTCACCGTGAGGCTCCGAAGCGGCTAACGAGGCTTTACATTCTTTCCACTGCAGTGGCAAAAGCGACTCATTCCTCACGGCTCCATCAGCTGCCACTCAATATTGAAATCCAAAGCAAAGAAAAAAAGCTGCATCTTTTAGTTCACGGCTTGTTTGTATCTTCCATCACTTCCGTGTTGCAGCGAGTTTCAAACGTTGCGCCTTCATTTTTCTTCTCTCTTCGCCTCGCTCTTCTGACCACCCCCTCGGCCAATCAGTGAACAGCAGCGAAGCTTGCGCCACCTACCAAACCAGGGTGGCCCTGCTCTGAAGCAGGACCCTAAAAAGCAGGGACAGCCCCGTTGAAAAGGTCTGTGGAAACGCAAGGAAAGCGAGCGGAGCCGAGCCGGGCGGGCCGGTGGAAAAGGGGCATTAGAGTCCTATTGATGTTGTACATCTCTAAGCATTCAATGATTCAAGTGTGTGGAATTGAGTCATAGGCTTTCTTGTAATCTATCCAAGCAGTGCACAGGTTGGTGTGTCGGGTTTTGCAGTCTCGGGCGACTGTGTGGTCTACAAGGAGTTGGTGTTTGCCTCCTCTGTTATTTATACCGATGCCCTTTTATGCTGTGCTCATGTATTTATCCATGTGACCACTTATCTTAGCCGCTATGATGCCTGACATGAGCTTCCATGTTGTAGAGAGACAAGTTATTGGCCGATAGTTGGATGGGACTGAACCCTTTGAAGGATCCTTCTGGATCAGGATTGTGCGCCCTTCAGTTAACCATTCAAGGTGAGTCCCATTTTGTAGCCGCTGGTTCATTTGAGTTGTCAGTCGCTCATGGAGGGCAGTGAGCTTCTTCAGCCAGTAGGCATGGATCATGTCAGGTCCTGGTGCTGTCCAGTTTTTCATACCCGAGACTCTTTCTTGGACATCTGCCACAGTGATGGTTACCGGGGCTTGTTCAGGGGGGTTGCTGTGGTCCTCTCGTAGAGAGGTTAGCCACTTTGCATTGCTGTTGTGGGACGCCTCCCTTTCCCATATGCCTTTCCAGTATTGTTCAGTCTCCAGCCTTGGTGGGTCTGCTCTGTTGTTAGTACGCTGCCATTGAGAGTACACTTTAGCTGGTTGGGTGTGGAAGAACCGGTTAATCCTCCTGACTTCATTCTCTCTCTAACCACTCCTTCCATATTCTTTGCATGCACAGGTGCTGATCATAAAATTAGAATATAATGAAAAAGTAGATTTATTTCAGTAATTCCATTTAAAAAGTGAAACTTGTATATTATATTCGTACATTACATACAAACTCATATATTTCAAATGTTTATTTTGTTTAATTTTGATGATTACAAATGACAACAAATGAAAATCTCAAATTCAGCATATCAGAAAATTAGAATCTTGTGAAAAGGTTCAAAATTGATGGCACCTGGTACCACACTCTAATCAGCTAATTAACTCAAACCACCTGCAAAGGCCTTTAAATGGTCTTTCAGTCTAGTTCTATAGGCTACACAATCATGGGGAAGACTGCTGACTTGACAGTTGTCCAAAAGACGACCATCGACACCTTGCACAAGGAGGGCAAGACACAAAAGGTCATCGCTAAAGAGGCTGGCTGTTCACAGAGTTTGTGTCCAAGCACATTAATAGAGAGGCGAAGGGAAGGAAAAGATGTGGTCGAAAAAGTGTACAAGCAAGAGAAATAACCACACCCTGGAGAGGATTGTGAAACAAAACCCATTCAAAAATGTGGGGGAGATTCACAAAGAGTGGACTGCAGCTGGAGTGAGTGCTTCAATAACCACCACACACAGACGTATGAAAGACATGGGTTTCTGCTGTCGCATTCCTTGTGTCAAGCCACTCTTGAACCACAGACAGCGTCAGAAGCGTCTTGACTGGGCTAAAGAGAAACAGGACTGGACTGCTGGTGAGTGGTCCAAAGTCATGTTCTCTGATGAAAGTAAATTTTGCATCTCCTTTGGAAATCAAGGTCCCAGAGTCTGGAGGAAAAGAAGAGAGGCACTTCATCCACGTTGCTAGAAGCCCAGTGTAAAGTTTCCACAGTCAGTGATGGTTTGGGGTGCCATGTCATCTGCTGGCGTTGGTCCATTGTGTTTTCTGAGGTCCAGGCTCAACGCAGCCACATACCAGGAAGTTTTAGAGCACTTCATGCTTCCTGCTGCTGACCAACTTTTTGGAGATGCAGATTTCATTTTCCAACAGGACTTGGCACCTGCACAGAGTGCCAAAGCTACCAGTACCTGGTTGAAGGACCATGGCATCCCTGTTCTTAATTGGCCAGCAAATTCTCCTGACCTTAACCCCATAGAATGTCTATGGGGTATTGTGAAGAAGAAGATGCAATACACCAGACCCAAAAATTCAGAAGAGCTAAAAGCCACTATTAGAGCAACCTGGGCTATCATAACACCTGAGCAGTGCCACAGACTGATCGACTCCATGCCACGCTGCATTGCTGCAGTAATACAGGCCAAAGGAGCCCCAACTAAATACTGAGTGCTGTACATCTTCATACTTTTCATGTACTTTTCAGTTGGCCAACATTTCTATAAATCCTTTGTTTTTATTGGTCTTCAGTATATTCTAATTTTCTGATATGCTGAATTTGAGATTTTCATTTGTTGTCATTTGTAATCATCAAAATTAAATGAAATAAACATTTGAAATATATGAGTTTGTATGTAATGTATGAATATAATATACAAGTTTCACTTTTTAAATGGAATTACTGAAATAAATCTACTTTTTCATCATATTCTAATTTTATGACCAGCACCTGTAACCTCTCTGACTAGGGTTACTTGAGTAGTAGCATTCCAACAGATCCATGTTTTCACCTGTCGTAGCCACGTAGACCTTGTTTGGCCGGGCGACGTCTGAGTCGGCATATCAATGTCTCTCATGGTATGAGGTAGGCTGTATAGCTCAAAGGGTCTTGCCTAAGGACCCACAATGGAGACCTCAATGTCACTGTTATATCTTTGCCTAGTGGCCCAGCCTGGAGGCTACTCCTGGATTCGAACCGTGGTCTCCCAGGTGAAAGACTGGTGACTTACCCATTTAGCTATACAGTCAGCTGCCACCCCTGAAAAAATCCCTGCCCCCCTCTCACCACCCCATAAATATTTTTTCTAGATCTGCCCCTGCCTCCAAGGCAACCACTGCACACCTGTCAGATCTGCACAGAGTGGTAGTTACACTATGCGTCCTAGTGACTGATTGAGCTGACTGTCTATTGCATAAAAAATAGATTGATGTGAAACAGTTTAGTGTCAAGCAGTTTCCTGTGCAAGTCAGTGTGTGTGTGATTTGATGAGTTGTAAAAATTTATCGTTTTTACAAACGTGTCCGGCAAACATCTGCTGTGAGTCCATGTGTTACAAACCACAAGGTCTTGGGGTTCAGACCTTGGGGTCCAGAGAAAGAAAGGTGGGAATTAAAATGATTTCTAACAAAGAAGCTTGCATGCTTGATGTAGGAACATTTGATAACTTTTGATCTTAGTGCTCCAAACAGTGCTGAGTGATTGTGAAGCCTACATCTCAAAAGCTGTTGGAGGAGATTGCTCAGATACAGCATATATAACAGAGACAAAATGGCGGCTTTGATCCAAAATGGCCGACTTCCTGTAGGAAACTCGGCTGAAATATGTGGAATTTAGAGCCAAACATATGGCAACGGTGTGACCTCTGACTTTGCCACGACCACCAAAAAATAACTCTATGTGCTTTAAAGCAAACCAATTCAACTTATTTATCTTCTGACAAAAGACCATCCTGATTAGCCCAAGAGGCCAGAGATTGAGCTTTCCAAGAAAAAAAAGTGACTTCTTCTTCTGAGGAGGTGGAGTTTGTATGATGTCAGAATATGACAACATATCTCATACCAGGTTTGGTGCTATTTGGCCATTGTGTGTGAAAGTTATAGCCTTTATTTTGCTTTGACAAGTATGCCAAATTTGCTATAAAATGCTCAAAAAGTCACAATTTTGATAACTTTCAGTCTTGCATCCCTTAACTGCATATCGACCAAAAATGAACACAATAGCTCAAAATCCCTAGAAGTAGTTTGTTAAAGTTTGAGGTGTGTAAATGTCAACGATGGCCAAAATTTACCCTTTGTCCCAAAATGACTGCCTCCATGTGGCATTTCTCCAAAATACATTTTTTGTGGGTGTTGTACCTACATATTGAGTTTCAGATCTCTATGACATATGGTTGTCTGCCGTGTCTCATACCCACTTGCGATTATATTAAAATCATTTCACACAGGGGACAATTTTCGGCAAAGTTTGATTTTTTTTTTAATACATTTAACCCCCCCCCCAAATATGCGATTTCAAGCGGAAAAGAATAATATATCAGCAGATACATAGGCTTTCGTAGCACTTTGCCTAATGATATAAAGCACAGACTGCACAGTCTGCAAGTCAGTCCATCTTGCTCAACATCAGTGTTGAGCCTCATAAATGCACTGGTTAAAAAATTTCATGAATGCATTTCAAAACTTTATGAAAAACCTTCACCAAAAAGCTAAAGTTGTACAAAAACTAAAAATGGAATTTCACGCCTTTATATATGTTAGCAGCTTGTGCTCCAAAACTGTGGGCAAAATAGTGCCAACAATCCAAACTGTTCCTTTAAATTACAAGATATTCCACCTTCATCAAATGGAATAATGACTGTTATGTGACCACATAAAACACTATGCGTCTTAACTAATAAAAAAAATTAGGACACCAGATGACTCTAGAAATATTATATCTGTCACTAAAGATGCATCTTTAAAGGCGTAAGTCTGTTAGTTTTCTGATGAGTTGAAAAGGTCACTTCAAGATATAATCCTTCATTTCAATGTTGCAAATGGAAAGAATGTTAAAATATGTCTAGAAATTAAGTAATAGCTGCAGTTAAATACTCTCTCCTTCATTTAAAAGTTGAATATTTATTTAGTAATATGCTGAGCAATATGTGTGTGTTCTTAAGACTATCACTGCTCATTGTTATTTGTTATTGTTGTATGTCTATTCTTATTACTTTATTTATTTACTTTAACTTTTATTGTGTACTATGCTGGGACAAACAACATTTTCCCCCTTTAGGGGATCAATAAAGTCTTATCGTATCTTATCTCATCTTATCTGCAAACCGCAGATTTGCTCACTTCGAAGAGATGGTCAAAACTTAGACAACATCTTTAACATTTCAGATTTCTCCCTTTTACTCTTTGAACATTGACAAGAGTAAACATTTTTCATGTTTTGGTGAAGCTTCACTATTCTAAAGCAATAGTTTATTCAAAATTTTTCTGAAAAGTTATTGGAATTTCTGGTAACTCCTTTAGCAGTTTGGAAGAACTTGATTAGGGTTAGAGTCCAGATAAGTTTTTCCTTAGCCTTCAGCCGATGATGTCAAAGATGAGCTCCTCCTCAGCTCAGAGATGGCACTACCCTCCACCTGTTGCATTGTTTGGCCATTCAAATGTCTCTTAGCCACAGAAACAGTCAAACCTTGATCCCATGCCCTCTGCTCTCCCTTCTTTTCAGCAGCTTTTGACCTAGAGTGAATTGGAGAGGATGGGATGTCACAGTGTAGATGCCATCAGTGTGGAGGATTTTCAGGTTTTAAGTCTGCTCTTTGGCCTCCTCACAGTAGGACTTCCTGGGGGCATGGAGCCGCTCTGTGGCACAAAAGTAAAACCTGTCTGCCTAACAATGGCACATTTAAGGCATCTAAAGACATTGAACTTAGATGTAGCAGCGAGTTGATCTCATAGTTACTAGTGGGAAGTCATGCATTGAGAATGAGAATCTGCACAATAGCAGGCTGAGGCAGTGACACATAATATTAGGGCCTAGGAATTTGACATGCAGTGTTGCTATTTGTTATATCTCTTCAAATACAGTTTAATAATGTAACTTATTTTGTATTTTAACTTTTGTGTGGTATTTTGAAATGACCGACTGTAAAAATCAATTTTCTTGCTAAGTTTTCCAAATTTTGACCTGATGTAGAGTAAGGGTGTCCTGATCCGATTGTGATGTCAGATATCATGCATGACTAATAGTTGTCCTGTGGACAGATTCCTCCTCTGAGCTGTGGATCTCTGCCTTTGGTCCAGAGTCACCATGGGCCTCTTGGCTGCATCTCTGATCAGATCTCTCCTTGTTCCATCTTGGAAATCTTTTTACAGCCTAAGTCTGTTTTAAACTTAGGCTGTAAGTTTAAAACAGCCTAAGTTGTTTTAAAGCAGACAGCTTTCTCCCTGTCTGCTGTGTTCCTTGGACTTCATGATGCTGTTTGCTCCCAAATATTCTCTGAACCTCTGAGGCGTCACAGAGCAGCTGGATTTCTACTGAGATCAGATTACACGCAGGTGGACTCTGTTCAGTCATCGGGTCATCAGGAAACCTCTGAAGGAAACTGGTTGAACTCAGAAAAAAGGGGGGTGAATACTTTTGCACTCCACACTTTAAAGTTTTTATTTGTAAAAAATTTTTTGAATCAAGTCTATTTTTCTTTGTACTTTTCAATTGTAGACCACTTTTTATTGGTCTCACACATAAAATTCTAATGAAATATATTCATGTTTGTGGTTGAAATGTGGCAAAATATGGAAAAGTTCAAGGGGCACAAATAATTTTGCAGGCTAGTTTTTATATGCCCATTGCCAATATTTTATGAATTAATTTTCCACCAGTCTAATTAAAACTTGATGCTCATCTATTTCTCATCCTCTCAGACTATCACTGCGATATGATTTAATGCTTTTCTATAATACATAGTGCTGTGAAAATCTTTGCCCACTTAAAGATTTCTTCTGTTCTTGCTTTTTTGTCACACTTAAAGATCACCATCCATCTATCCATTTTCTTTACACCCTTGTCCCTCAGTGGGGTTGGGAAGTGCTGCTGCCTCTCGTTCCGGGCGAGAGGCGGGGTCACCCTGGACAGGTAGCCAGTCTGTTGCAGGACAACACAGAGACAGACAGGACACACAGCCATGCACACACACACTCACACCTAGGGGCAATTTAGAGAAACCAATTGACCTGACAGTCATGTTTTTGAACTGTGGGAGGAAACCGGAGTACCCAGAGAAAACCCACCATGCACAGGGAGAACATGCAAACTCCATGCAGAAAGACCCAGGTGGGGAATCGAACCCAGAACCTTCTTGCTGAAAGGCAACAGCTCTACCAACTGCGCCACTGTGCAGTTGATAGAGCTTATAGATCCACTTAAAGATCACAAATTTTATTTTTGACAAAAGATAACTTGAGCATTAAATTTGAATATGCTCAAAATCTATCTTTTTATTCATTTCCAGACTAGCTTTCATGACTACATTATTATTATTATTATTATTATTATTATTATTATTATTAATAATAATAATTTATGGGTCTTCATTGGTCCATAAGAGCAGGACAATGAAACTGAAAGGTTCCTGCCCACAGTGGCTCAGTAATGGCTCCCTGTCCAATGGGAATTGAATGGAGGATAGCATCCCTGAGAAGCCTATTCTCTGGCAAAACCGGTCACACCCTGCCCCATTTTTCAGACAACGCTGTGACTGACAGCTCCCTTTCACTGGGCTCTGGCTGCTGAGGAAGGGCCTTAATTCCAATCCATTTTGTAACATGGCTTGATAATGACTGAGACCTAAGCCCACGGGTTGAGATGGACATACGTGCTTCTATTGTCCAATGTAGGAAGAGGGTTCCTTTTTTGTCTTTGTGTTGCTTAGCTTGGAAGAGCTTGTGGATTTGTTGACATTTCAAACATCAAATGTGCAATAAGAAATGTCATGTGCCATGGCAGAAAAAAATTGCTAAAACAATTTAGTGTTTCTGTGTTAAATGATAAGAAGAGATGTGAAGCTATTTTATTAGACAGCGACTGTGTTAAAAAAAAATTATCCTAAAAGTCAGGTTGTGATCAAAGAAAATACATACTGATTGTCAAGTTTTTTTTGGCTTCTTCAAACCACCTCAGCTTCTGCCCAAACTTGAAAAGGCTTTTTCCTCCAAAGAGACGCAGGAACAGCTCATCTCAGTGACATCTTTTTATTTCTCTTTTCTTTTGTCTTTAAATTACAAATAAGACCACCATGATTTTGTTTAAGTGGTCAGAGTAGACATAGAGAGGTTATCAAGCAGGTTGAAAACCTACAAACAAATAAACCAAAATGAATTACAAATCACAATGAGCTGATTAAGCAGTTTACCAGGTAATATTACCAATCTATTTTTAAGTTAACAATGAGTGAATACACAAACAAACTACATTTCATCAACAAGTCCAACTAGGTCCTCTGAATGCAGGTTAAATGATTTAATGTTCAGTTCCTACTAGTGGTGTCTCTGTGGGAGCTTGAAGCTGAGGTTTCTTTGTCTGTAGAGATCATTCTCAACACTGGAGTGCCAAGTTACCCTATAGGCTTCTGATGGGCCTGAGAAGGGATGGGTACACTTGATTTCCTGTGAGGCATGTGCCAGTTGGGTGGAGATGGCAATGCACTCACAAATACACCATTTGCTGTTTTAACTTGACACTGATTGTTTTATATTCCTGCTATCAAGAGATAAGTACACCATCCTAAACGTACAATAACAACACAGATATAAGGTCTCATGTTAAAGAGAACCTCCAGTTTTCTTTTGTTTTCTTTTACATAATTTGGACATATATCCACATGAGCCATATTTAATATAAATTTAAATAATACTGAGCAGTCCAGGTTGCCTAAATAAACAAAAAACAAAGAAATCATCTTTTGCAATTTTCCATACAATGTAGTAAAAAAAGACATTTGAAACCCAGCAGGTTTATTTCCTCTTAAAACAACTAAAATTACATACACACACGAGGACAACAGTGTTACTCTGCAGTTTAAGGGGATGTTTAAAGCTACAACATGTACCTTTTACAAAAATGTGTTTTGTACATATTTGTTGAAACTGTCACCATGTCATCAGACAAATCAGTGAAAAGATTGAGCTTCTCCACCTCCTCCCAGTGCTACTATTGCCATCTGAAGAAATGTACCATGACAGACCAAAAACAACCAATCAGAGCCAGGAGGAGGGGCTTACTACTGTCAATCTCCCTCATGTATGCTGCTAAAAGTAGTAATGCTAGAGAAACAACTTAGCATTCCTGGTAGACTCCGAACTGGCCTGCAGCCTGTTTCATCTTTAGATGTGAGCTGGACTTCCTTCTTCCCCATCTCTGCTGAGCTTTGCAGTCACTTATTGCTGAAGGTTTAGATGGCGTTATCTGCGATCAGATGAAAGTCAGCGATTATGGTCTAATTCAGGGGTGTTCAACTTCAGGCCTCTGCTTCAACACACCTTAGTCAAATAATGAGACCATCAGTTGGACTCTGGATAAGTTGACTGCTAACTGAGGAGGTGATCCAGCTATTTAATTCAGGTGTGTTGAACCAGGGACATGCCTAAAACATGCAGGACAGTGGCCCTGGAGGCCTGGAGTTGAAGCCCCCCCAAGTATAAATGTAATATTCAGAAAAGAAACAAAATAACTCAAATTAGTTCTTTTTGAATATTGTTACTGAATGCAGAGACTCTTATCATTTTGACTCCTTCCAACAATGCCCCTCCCTCCCCCCACTCACTCTACTTCACTCCCACCTCTACAACCTTCCTCCTTTAATCACCAGAGGATGGAAAGGGGGTGAAAAGACCCAATAGAAGCAATGTGGGGGCTAAGGAGATGAGCTGTTTACCCTGCACTTGGCTACTAGTGAGCTTTACTGCCTCCATCTTCTCCCCCCACCCCCACCTTTTTTTTTTAACCCAGTTGGAGGTGTAAAGAGCACTGACCTACCTCCTCTTCCTCTCCATTTTCTATGCCCTGTTCTTGCCCCCTCACCTCCTGGGCATCACCCTTTCACCCTGTATACTTCCGGGGATGCTTAGATTGGGCCACCTCACCTATATTGACCTGTCTAGACACCACTGCCTTGCTTTTTTGTTCAAAGAGAGCAACAGAGGAAGGGGAAGGTGGTGGAGAGGTGGGAAGACAGGTTAAAAGTCAGAGTTGCTGGGTGACGTTTGTTACCATGCAACTAATAAAACAGAGCGGAAGCAAAAGGCCACACCGATGACCCTCCCAAAGCCCTGTGGTGTCACCCTGCTGACTCTGGGTCAGCTCAGACCCTAACAATAACCGTCAATATGGCTGCTTTTGTTCTTCAACTTAAGCCAACAGTTTGTATTGTAGCTTGAGTCCACACAAACACCATGTTTAGAAGTATATTTATTTTTTCCCTCCAGGATATTTTCAATTTATGTCATATCGTTCATACATTTAAGTAAAATCTGGAACCAGTAAAAATCTGGAACTGCATCTGTAGTTGCAAATTCTCGGAGTGCAGGGTGCTGGGTTGAGTTGAGTTCATTTTGACTTTATTGAACATAATGTAAAATACAAAGTTTTACACAAAAAAATTAAAACAAAATCAATCTTGGATGTGGGTTTGTTTCCCAGTCTGTGGCTTTTTAATGCATGTCTTCCTCTTCTCTCTCCTCCCTTTTGTCCATTTATTGTTAAATTAAGGCCACTAGAGCTAAAAGGAAGGGAAATGTTTTTTTTATGAAAATATTTGTAGGTCGAGTGTGGTTATTGCATTGAGTATATATAGTACCAATTTACAACACGTTATTTCATGGTAACTTACAAAAAATGTCATTCTATTCAACATGCATTCAAATTTATCCTATTGAAAAGTGCATAAGTTCAGTTTATTGTTCAAATTTGTTTAAAAAGAAGCAGATTGCACAGAGTCATTGTCAGTTCAACAGTTTGCACATCATTGACCTAATAGGAACGTAAATCTTACTGAACAAGGTCAGGCCTGGCCATATCCAGGAAACAACACTGCATCGTGATGCCATCCAGCTCATGAGCTCTCAGTGTAATCCTCCATTTTTATTTGTTTATTTCTGTTGCTAGGTCCCGTTTGCTCGCTCGGAAATGCACCTCAGTGAGCTCCTGGATGGGGTGTGCGACAGCATGAGTGACTATGCCCTCTACATTGACCCGAACACCCACCACAAGCAGTACAGGAGATTCGCTCCAAGAGTGAGTGGATCCTCAGAAGACTTCCCAGCCTTTGAAAACTTCAAGTTTGATGGACCTGAGGCATCCAATAACCTGAAATTTGCGGTAAGTTTACTTACAGCATTACCAAATTGTTGAACACACTATAGTTGTGACATACATGATTGTTCTATTTGCATAGAATGGACTCAATGCTGAGCAGATTCTGTTTCATGTTTTTTACTAAGTTTTAAGATGATGCTTTGTAATGTCAGAAAGTCACCTGCTATACTTTTGTCTAGAATAGCGGTTCTCAACATGGGCGGTACCGCCCCCCAAGGGCGTTCAGAGGATGGCAGGGGGCGCTGGCGGACATTTTTACAAAAGGGGGGCGCTGGGATGCCTTTGGGGGGCGTTTGGTCGAAGGTAAACTTTACACCTTAAATGCACAACAATGCCAGTTTAGACTTTAAGCAACTTGGTAAAACTGTATTGTGTAACATTAAATCATGCTTGGCTGCAACTGTATCGATGGCAGCTCTTCTTTTATTCCGTGTTTGTTAGCTTCTGTTAGCTTCTTGGCGCAGCTCTGTTCTCCTGCTACTGGTAGCTAAAATCACGATACCCTCACTGTGTCTCCCTTCTGAAAAATGAACCTATTTAAATAAAGAAATCCCTCCATGGGTGATACCATGACAGAGATCTTTCATTTTATAGCGTTAACACCGGAGCTGTAAGTGGTCCGGTATGAAACGGGGGTGAAAGAACAGCACAGCACTTTAAAATTTCAATAGTCAGAATGCAGAAATTGTTTCCATTGCTTTGAAAGGTTTATGTCAGTCTGCCTTTTCCCCATCGATACGCTTCCCGACCTGCACCTTATGGGGCAAAAAATAAAAAAAACAACACACACATTGCGCAAAACTCTGAAACAGGAGAAGCGGGACATAAAACAGAGCGACGAACTAGATACGAATTATGGCATAAAAACAGAGAATCCTACGCTGGACAGTGAAAAAATCAACACACGATGTGAAACACATGATGATTAGGCGGCGCAGCAGGTGATGAGATTACTGATGGTGAGCGTCAATAAACGATAAAATAAATCTAGTAACAGAAAAGAAGCTAAAGTGGACATAGCAATAAACCAAGATAAGACAATACTAATCAAATTAAACTAAATGGAAATGAATGAAGAACAAAATGCAAGAATAAACTAAGAAACTAAAGTAAATACAGATGAATAAACTGGTATGGCAAGACCTTTTGAGCAATAATTAATACAGAGGACTGTATGGCAAGAATAAACAGACACTATTTCCAGATAAAAGGTAAAATAATATTGTTGAAGTGCCATGGGTTTGTTGAGACCACATCTAATACTGAGAATAAATATGTCTTACAGACCATAACAGTAAATAACTGATCACTTATTTATGTTTTTAATTAGATTTGATATAGTTATTTCTTCAATATTATTTTTCATGTCAGTGTTAATGTCATGAGGCTGATGACTCCATGACACTTTCAATTTGACTCATTAGGATTTGATTAAGAACCAGATTTGTTCTTTGTAATTTCTGTCCAGTAAAACTATTAATCTATAATCAATAGACAGGTCTATATAAAGATATAATCCATGTTTCTGTCTCATATTTGTATGGCATTAAAAGGACCTGGAACTTTAGTTTTTCCACTGAAAGCTCTGGTTTGAACAATAAATGCCATGTGGGTGAAGTTTTATGGATGATGCTCTGATGTCCCATTATCCTGAAGGCAGCACAGAGCTGCACCACCAGAAACCGACAGAAACACTGGCCCAAAAAAGGTTGAGAAACACTGGTCTAGAACATTTTGATTGATGTTTGCAGTCACATTTGCTGTGAATTTACATAAATTTAAGATGGGGGACATACTGTGAATACTGTCTTCTACCGTCTTCTATCGAGGCGTATTGAGGTATTAACATAGTGGTGTAAAGATTATTAGGATTGGAGTTTTTAACATTTCTAAATTTTATTATTTTTAGTAAAGTTGGCATCAAACACAGAAAAATTGAGAAAATTAGGTCATCATGCCTTCTATTTACCATGGCAACCGTCTGTTTCAATTAGCCTAAAGGATTCTGTTGTAACCTAGAAAAAACGTTGACCCGGATCCAGTACTGTGTTCACATGGTCCTGGTGACTGACCACATCTTTACCAAATGCTAAAACTGCTGAACAGATTGGCAAACAGATGGGGAACAATGGCTGCCACGCTGCACTATCATACTCTTCATTGTGCCTAAAGACATGTTAAACTGTGCGTGTGGGTGTGTGCATGTGTGTTTGCATGGCTGAGCAAACTCAGCCCAGTGTCTCCTCCAGACTTAGACATATCTCCCCACTGTGTCTGTTTTTCTTGGCAGTGTGAGACGCTGGTGGAGGAGCTGGAGGACGACATCATCTTTTTGCTTGGCCGGGATGAAGGAGACGTGCAGAAGAAGTTATGCAGCCGAGTCTCAGGTAATTCATCTTTTCTTTATTCTTACCACTGTTTTCCTCCTGCTCTTTGAAGTGGAACCTGTTTGGAACAGTGTTGCAGATGGTCAATTTTTTGTCGGATTTAATGTCATGACAAACTAACACCAAGAGCTTCAAAATTAAAATGTACAACCTGACACAAATACATTATTCCACCTTAGCTCACTTCTAGCACACAAACAATTACAGCAGCACTATTCTGTAAGTGCATGTAGCTTACTCAAATTACCAAATAATTGATTTATTTCAAACGGGTCTTTAAAAACAAGCAATCTGTTGGAGAGTGTCACCAGCAGGTGGAGATCTTTTTAAAAGTTACAAGATGCACCCGAGCACAGACTTAGCATTGCACAATATTTTAGTAAACAATTTTTCTTAGAACATTTATCTTTTTAAAAACAAGGCTTCAGGCCTACTACTCGGTCCCTGGAACAAAAGGAACACATAAGGCAGTGGATCTTAACCTGGGTTTGATCGAACCCCAGGAGTTCGATGAGTCAGTCTCAGGGGTTCGGCGGAGCCTCTGCCGCGGAGGTAAAGACACACTTGTGTAAAGTCTTGATGACACGCCGCTTTGTGATGACAAGCCGCTTTGCCATCACTTGCTGCAGAGGATCACGTTACATTGCTTAGCCAATCAGTGCTGCGGAGGAGCTCTGATTGAAGGAGCTCCACTCTCAGTATGGATTTGAACTTTTGTCTTTAATTACTTCAGCAAAGCTCACAGTTTACTGTGTACTTCTAAATCTGCTCCATAATCGGATCTTTTCGGGGTTGCTACTGCCTCTAGTGGCGTGGGGCTGATAACACAACTAATATAATTACATTACGAAATCGGAATACTGCAAAGTCTTTATTTTTTATTAATTTTTCTTTCTCTTAAGAATGTAGAGCTAATTAAATGATCTAAACCTTAAAGTGGTTACAGTTTCTCTCGATGGCCAACTTGTTGAAACGGTGGCAAATTTTAAATACCTTGGGTTGTTCCTGGACAGTCAGCTCAACTGTGCTGAAAGCACTAACAATGTTTTGAAGAACTGTTCTCAGAGTCTCTACCTTTTAAGACGACTTAGTGGGTCACCCCATGTCTTGAATTTTGGAGGGAAAAATCATATTTTATTTATCACTACAGAAGGGTTCAGTGAATGTGCATATGAAACTGGTGGGTTCGGTACCTCAAAAAAAGTTAAGAACCACTGACTTAGTCATTAATGTGTTGTCATGCACTTTATCACGAGTTTTAGCTGTCCCTATAAAAATCACCTAAAAACATAATTTTTAATTTTGCATTTTTAATGCACTAGAGCTTTCTAGCTACTTCTGCAATTGTATGTCAGGAGGCCCACTATGCTGCTTAGACTCAAAATGACGCAAGGCAAACAACACACAGAAAGGTCCCAAATAGAACAAGTTGCAAAAAAGTAATGAAACAAAAGATTCTTAATTATTCTGCTCCAATTAATCCCAACTAATATTAGTCAGCATGTAATATGTATAATAAAAGTGTGTACGTTTTTGAGTGTGTGTTTCAAATAATATGAAATGCCAAACTGCCCTAGTAACAGCAGAAGTGTCTCTAAGCTGTTGTAACAATAATCAGTGACATTTAAACAGTGCTTTGAGAAAGATTTGGGTGGACAGCAGAGAAACAGCAAAAACTGAGGATTTGTTTCAAACCAGAGGTCTCCCTTCTCGCGGCCCGCGGGCCAATTGTGGCCCGCAGAACAATGTCTGGTGGCCCCAACCGTAACATGAAGGTATAACATTATTGTGGCCCACAGGGTGAGTGAACCTCTAAAGGAAGTCCCGCCCGCAGTTCCTCGTCATGGCTGACATTAGGTGCTGGGCTAAGCTAGACTGACTTCATGCACGCTACGCTTGTAACAACAGTGTGGCGGATGACGGAGCAGTCTGGTACCAGTTGCCTTTTTTTGCAGTCGTCATTCCGGTACTTTCTACCATTAACAAATTTCATGATCAATCGCAGAGAAAGGAGACTCCGACCGGGCTGCTCATCATCCGCCGCGCTGTTGTGAACAATAATGTCATGTTTCTGAGAAGTAATTTAACTGACACACAATGATCAAAGGATGAAAGTAATGAGTTTATTTATAACATGTACAAGTGTGATTCAGGAAATGTTGAATGGGAACTGGATCGACAGCTTCTGGAATAGAGACAGGGTTAGATATCAGAAGTTCACAGGTAAGTTTTACTTGAATATTTTTGAATGATTGGTCATAGGTTTTGCTGAAGGAGAAAGCCTTGGGAGGAGACATCGGGTTCTGCTGACAGATTGGTTTGATTGTTTGATGAGGTGAGACCAGCATGGGTCAGAGACTGTAGTGGTAATCCAGGAATCAGCCACACGCAGCAGAGCAGGCAGGAGGGTAAGTACTGAGACCTGAGTGGATTGGAGCAAATATTGAGGAAATTCAGACATTAAGTTACTGGCAGAGTAACTGGAGGAGAAGTCAGTCAACTTGGACCAGAATGCAGTCCAGTATAGGTCAGAATGAACCTTCAGCTCTTTATATCCAGGCAGCAGACTTGATAAACACCAGCAGCTCTCAACCTCTGCAGCAAAGATACCAGGAGGAACAAGAGGTCTCCCATGCAGAGACCTTTGGAGGGGCGGGGACTCAAAGTTAAAAAGGGGCACATTGAACTAAATCTTCAAACACTGTACAACCCATATTAATGAAGAATATAATATTTAATCGGATCATACTCTATGATTGTCATCATGTGGGGCAACACAAAGAAAGAAAAGTTGCTGTTTCTGCTAACAAACCTGAAGGGCTGTGTTGATTTGAGACTGTGGCTGTTAAACAGACCAAAGTTTGCTGGTTATGAAGCATGTTATGAAATAAGCAAATGTTATGCCATTTTACTAAATAAGCCTTATTACTTCTGTTTAACCTCTAACCATTTGGCTGCAGCCTGCTTTAAAGGTCAAAAAAGCTCAGAGGGTTTAACTCTACATTATTGTTGATGTTAGTGCAGATCTAGAATTGTAAGACTGAGATATCAAGAAAACTCAGTAACTGCTGGCAGGGCCCTCCAGCCATTCAGGGGCTCTATAAATGGTTGAATTGTAAAACAGACCATAGATCTAAAACTGTAGCATTTATTTGTTGAAAATTACAATGCTATTAAATTTTCTTCAATGCGGTCAACAGAGAAAAAAATAGTATATTTAGGATTTGTTAGGAAATTTACTTTGTAAAAATGTAAGGAGACATCTTGATAGTTTGATTGTTGTGTTACCATGGCTACAATATGGCGTAATCTTTGTATTTCAGCTGGGTTTGTTCACAAATACATCTCGGCAAATAATCAGTGATTGATTTTTAACTTGGCCAATTAATCTGGGCTCTATCATAGATTTCATTAAATCTATATTTAAGCATGGTTATTAATGCTGAGGTTCTTAGTAGGAGGGAGCCAAGGAGCTAAATCAGAATTCTGTGTAAGGCCCCATATTACCTTGGGTCGACCCTGCATGAAGAACGAGCCGCTGTGCTGCGCATCTCTCAGCACAGAGAGATGCGCAGCTACTTTCACCACTTTCAGCGGTGAAAGTAGTTTTAAATCCTTGGGGTACTATGACAAAAAAATTATATTACACACAAACACATACATATATATATATATATATTATATATATATGTTGTGCTTTGGAGTTTCTGTGCTGATTAAATTTTTGCAAAGCGATAAAAGCTGGTAGCTCTTGAATTGCTACAAAATAAAGCTGTATGTTCCTCAGCCGACTGGCTGCAATGTTGACACCTTGAGATCCCATGAGACCTAAACTCTAATGGCATGGAGTGGATCCCAGGTTTCCATGTCTGGCGTATAAACATTAATTTTATCTTTTAAACTGGTTCTATTGATCCTGTGTCCAGATAGACGGATAATCAGTAGAATAGCATCATGAAGATCCTGCAGCTTCCACTTCTCTTCCTAACATGGCGCCTCCTCATCCTGACTCTCATCCTGACAGGAGGAACCACAGAGTCTGTTAGGTTAAAGCTCATCTTCTGAAGTTGGGATGTTTTTCCTCCAACAGGTTCCAGAGGAATCACCTCAAACCAGATGGTGGACTGGATTTTATTTCACTGTCATTTGTGAATATTAGAGATTCATTTTCAACAGTGGAGCTATACAGGTTGAAACAGGTTATTGTTTTGGAGAAAATTTCATCAACATCAATATTTCCACTAAATAAGAGGAAAAAAAAAGTTTGATAAAGGAAAAACCTCTCAGACTCTGAGCCTGACAGAACCAAACTATTTTTTATATTAGACTATTAATTTAATTTCACATAATTATTGCGGTAGAAGCCATTTGTTTATTAAATACTTAATGAAACATATTTACCGTGTTTGATGTTTGTTGTAAATGACGTATAGTCACAAAACACAAGGTAATTAGTCCAAGTTTGTCGTTTATTGAACATTCAGAAACTACAGCGGCTGTGATGAGCCACAGCAAAGGTAAAAACAACCCGAACAGGTGATCAACTCTAAACAACTCGCTAATTTTTACTCTCCGTTTCTTTGTCATTTACGTACACCCGTTGCCATGGCAACGGCTCGCTCCTCGAGCCGCGAGCACAGATTACGTTAAAAACATAACATTCAGTCCATTACGATATCAGGTTTTCAGGTTTGATATTTATTTTGCAATTATTAATAAGCCTCATGAACACAGCGGTGGTTGATTAGTACATTTTGAACTCCTGCTCTGCTCGTTATTTTGGTAACCGGAACCGAAACGCACAGTATTGCAACACCTTGTTGAAACAATAATCACTGAGGTTATTATTGTTGTTGGGTCATTAATTTGAACACGTTTTGTTGATTTTTGTTGTTGTTGTTCTTTAATAAAGTTATGAACGTTTTAACCCAATCAGAGGACGTGCTGGTCTCAGCGTCCTGACGGCGTTCAGTTTGTCACTTAATGCTGAGATCGATTCAAAACCTTCCGCGATCCACGTGTTGCACCGCTGCTCTAGCAAAGCACGAACAGTTCAGAAACGATATGAAATGGGAAAATAGTTACCGTATTTTCCGCACTATAAGGCGCACTGGATTATAAGGCGCACCTTCAATGAATGGCTTATTTTGAAACTTTTTTCATATATAAGGCGCACCGCATTATAAGACGCATAGAATAGACGCCACAGTTATGTTGCCACCCGTCTGATATTGAACGGGACATGATTTGTTCCGTTCACTACAAATATGGATGTATAATATTAAAAAATTGGTCTTGAGTCCTATATATAGCATCTGCACCAGTCATTGTTTCACTCACGGTTTTGGTGTTGTGAAATTGTGCCCAACTGCTTTCTGGTTGGCACAGACCAACCGACACGCTGCCGCCGCAGCCTCTGTCTCTCTTCCCCCCACGGCTTTAAATGTACAGCTGCTGGTCCCTTGGTAACTCTAGCCGAAGCTCCGGATAAATGTCTAAAGCTACTTTGTTGACATAAAGAATGTCAACAAAACAGTCCGATTCCGGTCATGAGGAGAGTCTTCCGACTGGAATGGGGCGTCTGGGCCGGACGATGGTCACCCGTCTCCGTTCGCGCACAGCATGTTGGTGGAGAACGTGATGCTAGATGACCTGCAGACGACCTGATTATTAGGTGGGTAGGTAGATACATAGACATGTCTATGAGTAGATAGGTCAGTTAGACTTTATTAACAAACCAGTTTTTTGACAACTATCCCAGCATGCACTGCGCGCTTCTTCTACGGGGAAAATGAAGTCGGCAGCTGCTTACCGTAGTTGCTAGACCTGTTGTGGCTCAATATCGGTCCATATATTAGGCACACCGGGTTATAAGACACACTGTCGGCTTTTGAGGATATTTAAGGTTTTTAGATGCGCCTTATAGTGTGGAAAATACGGTATTTATTAACTGATCAAGTTGTGTTATAGATTGTTCTTGATATACTAATCAGTCACTGCTGCTCAGTGAACCCATTGATTCTTTACAGCTAACAGCCGCTCTCCTCTCTGCGTACCCCCGCTAAATCTTAACCCTAACCCTACCCCCCCACCCCCACTTTCACCCCTGCCCTTGTTTCCTGTAACAAGATGTTTTACCACCATTAGCACATTTAGCAGTGAGTGAATGAGGTTGATTGACAGCGCTAAGAGCGTCCTACTGGTTGTTTTGGTCAGACAACCAATTACTTTAACCAGTAATAGTAGTTCAGGGAGGATATTGATTGTTTTCACAAATTATCTGTCTCATAACAAACTGCTACGACATCGTGACAACTTTAACATATATGGAGAAAACATATTTTTTCATTAAAGTTACATACTGCAGCTTGAATAAAATGCAACTACATAGCATTTTTGAGAAGTCTGGATTGCTTTATGTATATTTTGCAACTCTTGACTGTTGCTCATGGGGAAACATTTCAGTAATCTAAAACTAATAGAAAAAAATTAAGCAACCTACTTGCATACTGTATGCAGACTGAATTTTACTCTTGCATGTAAAAGTGATCGTCAGAGTTGCGACCCAAATTATTCAATTTATATATAAATGACATAGTCAAAGTATCAAACCAATACATTATAGTTGCAGATGATACAAGTATCTACTGTGCTAGAGAAAACATTCAACAACTCTCAGAGGTGGTCAATACAGAAATGAACAAAATACAACGTTGGTTCAAAAACGATAAATTATCACTAAATTTAGATAAAACTAAATTCATGATATTCAGAAACTTTAAAAAAACAAGAAAATGGAATTAAAATAACTATTGACAGTGTTGATTTACAAGAAGTCAATGAAATCAAATTTTTGGGTGTCATATTAGATGATAAATTTAGCTGCAAACCACAGATTAGCCTAGTAAAATCTAAAATTGTCAAAAGCGTTGCTGCTATGAGGGGAATTAGTTTTGCCTGGACTACAAATCTTTGTTTATTTTGTATAATACACTCATTGTACCACATTTAATATGTTATGTGGAAATTTGAGGGGGATACATGCAAAACAAATTTACAGCTGTTATACGTCATACAAAAAAATGTATCCGAGTACATAAAGTGGGATATTAGGAACACAAACCTGTTTTTTTATCAAATATACTGAAATTCTGGGACCTTGTAACATTTAAAACTGTACAATTCGTGTTTAAAGTAAGAAATCATCAACTTCCACACAATATACAAAAAATGTTTTATAACAGAGAGGGTGGTTATAATTTAAGAGGAGGACATTTTAAAAAACAATGTATTAGAACAATCAAGATTTTTTGTTTATTGGTGTGTGAAGTAAATGTCTGGAATGGATTGAATGAGGAGTTAAAAAAGTACAAAGATAAACCAGCTTAAAAAACTGTTTAAACAGGAACGTATTGGGAATATGTTCTATAAGAGTGTACCATAACATAAAGTAGCTGTTAATCTAAACTGACATATATGCAAGGAGCAATATTAATCTGAGTAATAACCATGAGAGCCTCCTGAGAAGGAGCTGCAGACCTCTTCAGCTCTTGTGGCAGATTTTATCCAAAAGGCAAATTATAATTATATTTTTGGCCTACATGCACCACTTATGGCAGAAAACTAACTGACAGGCTGACAGGTGTTTCTTTTTCTCTCTTTTTGTGCAGATTACTGTAAAGATGACAGTCAGCCCAAAGACGAGCTGTGATTGAAATCACTTCTGCCTTGGTCTTGGAGTGAACAACTTTTTCAAAGATAATTTTGAAACTCTGAAAATCATTGTACCAATTAACTTTTGTAAACAAATAAAATATAAAATGTTGAGAGAACACACTATTTGTTTCCATTTTGTCTCTACTTGTGCACATAGTTCTGTATATTTTAAGCTGTTTCCATTGTGGGAACCTTTTCAGGATCAAGAGTAGACTTCTGGATTTTTCTTGTTTCTGCAAAGTAGTTGGAGATCTACAACATAAATTGTCAAGTTACAGGGAGGGGGATTTTTGGATGGATAAGAATTTCTCTAAATATCCCCAGCATTAGGTTGACTTCACTGTTTTTTCATCTCATTCTGGACTCCTCTGTTGCTGTGGGTGGAGATCGGTTTTCCCAGACAAAAGCGCACTCTGATTCAGGACTGTCATCTCCATACTTGGCTCATCTTTCTGATCCCACATTGGAAAAACAGTCAGACTGGATGAAATGTTCCGGAACAAAAGTGGAAATGAACCTTTCAAGACATTTTAAAGATTGATCCATTAAAATACTTGCCATGTGATGAGAATGCTTCTCATTACTGCTCCCTTTTCACTGTATATTTGTATTATGATTTTTATTAAGATGATGGAGGAGCAGATTTTATTTTTTATTTCAAAATTAGACATTTATTTTACCTTCTGAGTGTTTAGAAAAACTCATTGTGTTTCAAAGTTGGGTCATGTTATTAGTCAGAAGACAAACTTGTGGAAGTAAAACCTGAGCAGCATATGGGTCACTGGTTAGTTACTCCATTCATATTCTAAAGAAGTTGTGAACTCAGGACAAATTCTTTCTAGAGCAAAATACGTATTATCTTAACTATTGATTGTTCTATCAATTAGTCTGAATTTATCAATTAATCAGATATAAAAAATGGCACCTTGCACAGATTTTTCATTAAACCACTTAAGCTTCTTTTCACTATATTAGAAATACATTAATAAAGAAATAATTCAATTTATTTTTTTATATAAGAAAATAAAAATGTTCTTGCCGAAAGTGCAGTGACAGAATTCTTTTAGTGAATGCTTGGTGATTTGTAGCAAAAGATGGATCTGCACCTAAAAAAACCATTCTAACATGATAAGCTGAGGTCTTAGTGCTCGACTGAACATCAGTACAGAGCAACAGGGCCGATCTGGTCACCATTTCTCAAAGGTGCTTAATAGTAGATTTTTAAAATATTTTACAGAATGTGAACCAGGTGAAGCTAAAACTATGGTACCTCTTGAGGAGTTTTATTTAGTTGAGCAGATTGACAAACAAGTTTTTTTTTATTTTATATACAAAATGTAAACAGTTTTTGTACAGTTTTGGATTAATTACTGAGTATGTTGTTCTTTCAGCAAATAGTTTTTACTGAGTCCGTTAACAATTAATTGTTAATGGACTAATTGTTAATTGGTTATTTCAATAATCGATTCATCATGATTAATCATTTCAGCTCTAGATGAAAACCAAACATATTAAAGGAGGCGTAAGAATGTATGAGACCCTTAGAACAGTTTTATTTGGATGCTCACTGTCATCTAAGTTATTACACATCTAAGAGATTCATTGAATGTGAGCAAAATTCAATAAAAAGAGCTATTAATCGTTGTACTTCCAGTTCCACAGTCCCTGAAATGTGCCTTCAAGTAACTTTTTGTTAACTAGACTGAAACAATGGCATTGTCCTCTGTCTAGTTAATGTGACATTGTGAGTGAAAAGTGAAAGGAAATGTGAAACAACATCCATAGAGATGTCTAAATGTGGTGTAAAGGTGCTTGGATTTGGTTGAATAAGATAACAAAGATGATATGCCAATATTTTTGTAAGCATGCCACCATGTTCAGAAACCTTTCTGCTCTGGGTTAAAAACATGATGTTACGTCCCAGATGCACCAGGCTTCTGGTACAGCACAGTTATGTTACTGCAGAAAGATAATTATATTCTGACCCTGAACATCAGCTATGAAACAAAGTATTAAAGCAAAAATAGTCATGCATTGTTGAATCGCCACTGTTTTCTCATAAAGTTTAGTCACTGAACTTCAGTATTAAATTGTATTCTAACAAGATAAAAAATATATTTGTCCTGGAGATTAGCATGTATAAGTCTCCTCTTTTGGTGGTGGTAGGGGGGGGGGGGCGGGTGGGGGGGGGGGGGGGGGGCAGTGGGTGGGGGGGGGGGCGGGCGGTGTGGTGGGGGGGGGGTGCAGTGGGTGGGGGGTGGGTGGGTGGGGGGTGGGGGGGCGGGCGGGGTGGGGGGGGGTGTTGCAGTGGGTGGGGGGTGGGGGTGCAGTGGGTGGGGGGTGGGGGGTGCGTGTGCAGGGGGTGGGGGGGGGGGTGTGTGCAGGGGGTGGGGGGTGCAGTGGGTGGGGGGTGCAGGCCAGCTGCAGCAGGCTTTGATCAGTGTATTGTAGCAACATCCAGGCTTGGCCTGGCCATCGAAGACCTGGGTGTGAAATTGCCCTGATGTCATCTCCCTTTCTTCACCGTCACCAGCTTTTAGTGGCTGTAATTATATTTCCGCCACAAAGCCCCTGTCCTCTTCATTCCATATTCCAAGTTTGACTAGGAAGCGTTTAGAGAACTATGGGCAAATCTCTCAGTGGGGGAGGGGACTGGATGGGCAATCTTTTGTTTGACTGAGACACAGGAGACATCGGTACTTTGTGATATGTACTTTTCTTTTCTCTACTCGTCTGCCCTTTTCCTCTGGCTGTTGGAGAGGTGAAGTTTATGACAAGAGGATGTCTGAACTTTATAGATAAATCGGTGTTATGTTTTTAACTTGTATTTAACCAGGAAAGAGAGAAATGTGACTGAAATGTTCCCATACTCAGGAAATAAGACAAGTGTGCTGGATTTAAGTATTACTAAATGAAACCTTAAATATATGTTAACAGACACAGCGTCGTGATTAAGCAGTGATTAACAAACTTCATTTCCATCTTTTCATTATTTCATAATGACCGTCACAAAGGTTAAATGCTTAGGTAGTGAGAATGTTAGGTGTTTTTTTTTTCTTTGCATTCCATTTTTAAAATTTTTAAGATAAAATGTTAGGTTTTTCTACATATTAAGTGTTTTATAGTTCTTTGAAATTAGGATCTCTGTGAATTTAATGCAAGTAAAAGTGACAAAAAATAAAAATAAGAGACATTTAGGTGTAACAACCACTAAATCTGGCAACAACTTTGTAACTTAGGATATTAAAGGACATCAGTGTTGCTTAAAGACAAATATGTAGAAAATAAAATCAAACATTCAGCATAATTTATAGATGTTAACACTTGAAAAAGACATCTTGTTTATTTGCTTAATATATTATTCATTATTTCACTAAGCAATTCATATTAATTCCATTAATTCCACACAGATAGATTTTTACGCGCCTTTATTTCTATTTTTATGATGTTATTCTGCTTACAGCTAATGAAAACACTAGAAATATATTACATTAAACCAAGAAAAAAAATTAATATACAAATGTGAGTTTAATGAAAAGCATGTTGAAACACATTTTCATCATATCCATTTATGAAAAGTACCTTAAAAGTATGTTAGCTCACAGTGTGCTGCTTACAGGCTTTTGCAAGGGTTTTAGTAATTTTAAACACATTTTGGGTGAGATAAATTAAGGTTACTTAATTTGTTTTTTATTAATCTACTTTTATTCTCCAAAAATCCAGCAGCTTTAGGTTGCTGTGGTGGCACAACCCATGTATTGGAGGCCTTAGTCCTCGAAGCAAATGTCACAGGTTCGATTCCTGGGCTGATGATCTTTGCTGCATATCTTTCCCATCTCTCATTACCTACTTTTCTGTACAACTACTCTCAGCCGCCTAAGCCAAACCAAAAAAAAACTTAAAAGGAAATCCACTAGCTTTTCACTCAAATCCGTAAATCGTTTCTAGGCTAAGAACACAGAGAGCAATCAATCCACATTCATCTATAAATAAGATTAACCTCTGTGTTTTTATGTTTTCTACAAAAATAAGATAACTTTAATTTTTACTAAAATACTAAATATTTAGTTTATGGCTGAGAAGGTAAAAATAAAGACAATCAAAAAAGGTTTTTGCATTTTTTTTTTTAATTATGATTTTGTTAGGCCTGAAAACACTTTCAACTTGATGAATTTGGGCCACAAGGCAAAAGGTTTGGACTCCACTGCAGGAAGTCCTTTCTTTGGGCCGGCATTCACTGAAGAACAACTGATTTGAATAGAATCAACACAGAGTCACACTGAAAGTTTTTTTTTCCCCTTTTTTAACATATCCAGGCTCTTATGCAATTGACCAATTGAGGTAAAACCTCATATTACTTCTGTTTGTTATTATGACAACAATCCAAATAATCTTAGAAAGAAACACGGATGTAGCCTGCAAATGTTCACACATTAGCATATAGTTATATTCATGCTAGATTATACCAGACTCTGCTGAGGCAAATCCTGTTTTGTTAATTCAGACCAACCATGAATTTGTACTGTCCTCTCCAGGTTTATTATCATTAGACTCTTCCCGTCTATTTGCTGAAAAAATTCTAAAACTGATGCTGAAACACTGCAAAACAAAAAAAATCATCTTCTCTCCTCAAGAAATATTGTAGCTTTTCTTTATACCTTAGAAAGTGGTTGGACATTGAAAAACTGCAAGCAGCAAACATTTGCTTCCAAATTATTTTAAAACTTAAATTAAAAGCAGCAAAGTCTTTCAGTTTGCTTCCAGAACAGAGGTGTGAAGGAATAGAAAACAATAAACCTGCAAGAACAAGACGACACGTTAAATGTTTAATGTGTCATCATTTTAAAAAGCGGCTTCAAATGTAAAACCAAGCCAGGTTTCATGTTTTGCTGCACTATTTCTCCTGATTATTAAAATTCCCATTGGAGCAGGATAGAGTAAAGATTTTGCCTGAGCGTCATCATTTCCTGCTGTGTGGAAAAACTTAGACCATCATCCAGGTTCTGTGCCCAACATACCCCAACCACTCCAACATACCCCAACATATTCCAAGTAGCTCCAACATACTTCAACATACTCCAACCTATCTCCAACATATTTCCAACATATCCAACATACTCCAAGATCTCCAACTACTTCAACAACTCCAACATACCCAACGTACTCCAACATGACCCCAAACACTCCAACATACTTCCAACATACCCCAACATATCAGATACTCCAACATAATTCAACATACTCCAACTTACTCCAACATACTCCAACATACTCCCAATACTCCAACATACTTCAACATACTCCAACATACTCCAACATACTCAACATAACCCAACACACTCCAACATACTCCAACATACCCAACACACTCCAACATACTCCAACATACCCAACACACTCCAACATACTGCAACATACTCCAACATACCCCAACACACTCCAACATACTCCAACATACTCCAACATACCCCAACACACTCCAACATACTCCAACATACTCCAACATACCCCAACACACTCCAACATACTCCAACATACCCCAACACACTCCAACATACTCCAACATACCCCAACACACTCCAACATACTCCAACATACTCCCAACATACTCCAACATACCCAACACACTCCACCATACTCCAACATACTCCAACATACTCCAACATACTCAACATACCCCAACACACTCCAACATACCCCAACATACCCCAACACACTCCAACATACCCAACATACTCCAACACACTCCAACATACTCAACATACCCCAACACACTCCAACATACTCCAACATACCCCAACATACCCCAACACACTCCAACATACTCCAACATACCCCAACATACTCCAACATACCCCAACACACTCACATACTCCAACATACTCCAACATACCCCAACACACTCCAACATACTCCAACATACTCAACATACCCCAACACACTCCAACATACCCCACATACCCAACACACTCCAACATACTCCAACATACTCCAACACACTCCAACATACTCAACATACCCAACACACTCCAACATACTCCAACATACCCCAACATAACCCCAACACACTCCAACATACTATAACATACCCCAACATACTCCAACATACCCCAACACACTCCAACATACTCCAACATACTCCAACATACCCCAACACACCCAACATACTCCAACATACTCCAACATACTCCAACACTACCCCAACACACTCCAACATACTCCAACATACTCCAACATACTCCAACATACCCCAACACACTCCAACATACTCCAACATACCCCAACACACTAAAACATACTACCAACATACCCCAACACACTCCAACATACTCCAACATACCCCAACACACTCCAACATACTCCAACATACTCCAACATACCCACAACACACCCAACCATACTCCAACTGTATTTCTACAACAATAATAACTAATTTTACTAAATACTAAAATTATACTAAATACCACAATACAAGACATCCAACAATTCAATATGATTAGCCAAAACACTTTCAACTTATGATCCACAACACAACATTACTCCACAGAACCCCAACAACAACTCAACATAATCCACACAATCACACTAAATTCCCCAACACCACTCCAAACCATTGAGTCAAACCTCATAACTCGTGATAACAACAATCCAACATAACTAGCAACAAACACGATGACCTCAAATTCAACAATAGCACTATATATTCACTATATCCAACTACTACAATCCAATCACCAACACAAATACTTCCCCAACATAACTCTCAACTATCTAAAAAACTCCAACAACTATCCAACACACTCAAACAAACAACATACTCTCCTCAAACACTAATACTTCTATACTCAAAACATACCCCAAACACTCCAACATATTTCAAACATACACCAACCATTCTCCAACATTAAGACATCAAACATAACTCCCAACATAACTCACACAAATAATTCAACATTAACAACTCTCAAATAACCCCAACCACATCTCCCACATACTCCTATATAAATCCCAACATAACTCCTACTACATCCCAAAATACTTTGACCATCCACTGCCCACATACAATACTCAACATACCCCAACAACTCCAACATACCCCAACCATACCCCAACACTCCAACATACTCCAACATACTCCAACATACTCAACATACCCCACAACCATACTCCAACATACTCCAACATACCCAACATACCCCAACACACTCCAACATACTCCAACATACCCCAACATACTCCAACATACTCCAACATACTCCAACATACTCCAACATACTCCAACATACCCAACATCAACCTCCAACATACTCCAACATACTCCAACATACTCCAACATACTCCAACATACTCCAACACACCCAACACACTCCAACATACTCCAACATACCCCAACACCACTCCAACATACTCCAACATACCCCAACACACTCCAACAACTCACACTCCAACATACCCCAACACACTCCAACATACTCCAACATACCCAACACACTCCAACATACTCCAACATACTCCAACATACTCCAACATACCCCAACACACTCCAACCATACTCCAACATACTCCAACCATACTCCAACATACTCCAACATACCCCAACACACTCCAACATACTCCAACATCAACACCCAACATACCCCAACACACTCCAACATACTCCAACATACTCCAACATACTCCAACATACTCAACATACCCCAACACACTCCAACATACCCAACATACCCCAACACACTCCAACATACTCCAACATACTCCAACATACTCCAACATACCCAACACACTCCAACATACTCCAACATACTCCAACATACTCCAACATACCCAACCAACACACTCAACATACTACATCCCAACTCACATACCCAATACCCCAACACACTCCAACATACTCCAACATACTCCAACATACTCCAACATACCCCAACACACTCCAACCCAACAACTCCAACATACCCAACATACTCCAACATACTCCAACATACCCCAACACACTCCAACATACTCCAATACTCAACATACCCCAACACACTCCAACATACTCCAACATACCCCAACACACTCCAACATACCCAACTACCCCAACAACTCCAACATACTCCAACATACTCCAACATACCCCAACACACTCCAACATACTCCAACATACTCCAACATACTCCAACATACTCAACATACCCCAACACACTCCAACACACTCCAACATACTCCAACATACCCCAACACACTCCAACATACTCCAACATACTCCAACATACTCCAACATACCCCAACACACTCCAACATACTCCAACATACCCCAACATACCCCAACACACTCCAACATACTCCAACATACTCCAACATACTCCAACATACTCAACATACCCCAACACACTCCAACATACCCCAACATACCAACACAACTCCACATACTCCAACATACTCCAACATACTCCAACATACCCCAACACACTCCAACATACTCCAACATACTCCAACATACTCAACATACCCCAACACACTCCAACATACTCCAACATACCCCAACTTACCCCAACACACTCCAACATACTCCAACATACTCCAACATACTCCAACATACCCCAACACACTCCAACATACTCCAACATACTCCAACATACCCCAACACACTCCAACATACTCCAACATACCCCAACACACTCCAACATACTCCAACATACTCCAACATACTCCAACATACCCCAACACACTCCAACATACTCCAACATACCCCAACACACTCCAACATACTCCAACATACCCCAACACACTCCAACATACTCCAACATACTCCAACATACTCCAACATACCCCAACACACTCCAACATACTCCAACATACTCCAACATACTCCAACATACTCAACATACCCCAACACACTCCAACATACTCCAACATACCCCAACATACCCCAACACACTCCAACATACTCCAACATACTTCGACATACTCCAACATACACCAGCATACCCAGCACCACCAACCCTTCGGCTGTCAGCCCCTCCCAGCCTTTTCTCCCAAGTCAAGAGCAGCTGAGGTCTTCAAGTCAGTGACTGTTGGGCATTACTTCCACATACAAGCCAGCTAAGAAAGAAAATGCAGATGAGGGCCTCTGCAGCCATTCAGCTCCCTGGCCACTGCTGCTATCATTGCCAATAGAAAACACAGTGGATCTTCCTATGGTCGTCATATTTCTGTCCATGTCTCTTGTTTCCACTGCTCCCCTCCTCTGGTAAACAGATGTCACCCAGAGGTGAAGAACTAGTGACGTTAGGCATTTTCAGTGATTCTTTAGGAATAATTTGGCTGCTGGATCTGGCTTAGAAAGGAGTACATGTTGTTTTTGTTTAACTTCAACCAAACATGTCATCTGATTCATCTTCAGGATTGTTTCAGTTTGCAAATATTTTTCTAATTCAACGGAGCCAAGATGACTGCCTCAAAAAAACAGAAAAAAAATCTGATATACCCAAGAATTGTTGCTGAAATAAATTTTTTTGTGTTATTTTCTATATCAGAAGTTAGGTATGTCAGGTAAATGGATAATGGATCCATATAGGTCACGGGCCCTCATGACCTGTATGGATGCACACTTATTTGAAGAAACTCTGCTGTTATTTACATGATTGTTTGGGATCCAACACACATTTGAATTATTTACTGAAGGATATTTGTCAGCTAAATTTGACCACTGTGATCTCTATGATGTCTTATGGGCCAGATTTAAAAAAGGACTCATAGGGGCAGTAGCACAGGGCTGCAATTTTTGGGGGCCCAAAAAATTATTTTTTTGTGTATTGTGAATGTTTTACAAAAATTTCAACTCATAATAAACTCATGGTCTCATTTTGCATGAGGTGTTTTTTAATGTTCTTGGATTTTTACTCATTCAAACACTCAAATATTCAAAAATGATGGAGTTACAGCACATGGAGCAATCTGCCAGATGGTTTTGATCGATTCTGTTGACCTGCTTATCATGTAATTTGCACAAGTAAAATATTTCCTGTTTTTGGATAGAGCACCAAAAGTGACTCCAGTCCAGGAACCCTTACTCTTCTGAATCGGTTCCTGCTCATATATTCTACTTACATGCCTTTGTTTCTATGATGCTTATTTAATTGCTAATGTCTGCAAATTTTATAGGATTGTTTTTATTCTCTAATCTTCATTTTTGAAACAGCAGCAAGTATATGGTTCATTTGACCTGTGAAGACTTTTATGCTTGGAGATTTTTACTCAATATTTTACCACTTATGGAAAATATTTATGTTCAGAGTAAAAACATCAATTTAAGCTTTTATTCTTCTTGTAAAAAATTGTGTGAACTGAATGCTTATACGTAGTGAATAAGCGAATCATTCAATCACTGGATTTTAAATGAGCAGCTTAAACAAAGGAAATGCAAATGTACATATAGATTGAATTGTTTCCATCTGCCACTTTCTGTGTTTATAATTAAAGCTAAAACTGTTTGCAAAGTCTGATAAGTTGCTTATTTTCATAAAATGTGTTCTGTATTTGGGCATAAAATAAAATATCTAAAAAGTCAGATCTGCATTGTTTATTTACACATCATCATGACATAAATGATTTACATGCTGTCTAAAAAGGAGAATTTTATCAGAAAAGGACAAAAACAACTTGAAAACATAAAAGCTTCATTAAGAAACAGAATCAATTAAAGGAAACAAAATAGTTGACTGCATTGTAAGGCTTACATTTGGTTTGGATTCATATTCGTCTGATCAGCCAAACATTGCATTCAAAGACAAGTTTGTGTAGAAAAATAAATTATGTAAACATGTCAGAGCTCTTTGCTCTGGATTCTGGTTGTGTTGGATATAAATAAGAGCGCATGATCCCACTTATTATAATTTGCAGGGAAATTGGGGACCTGCGATAAGGCAGCACTGGAACCACAGATCCAAAGGCATTTCGGGTCAGGTCCATAAATGATTGAAATCCTAGAAAACTAGCAGCTCTGCAGGCGCCTGCTGCCAGATCAGCTCTAAAATGAAACATAGCAGAGCTTTGACTCAAAGAGAAATGGAACACACAGAACAGTTGGACACACAGAAGGCCTACCATGAACCGTCTTTGGGTTCCAGCAGCCGCGCTGTCAGCCGGTGGTTCCGGCCTGGAGCGACCCGAACCGGCCCTCTGACTCAGCTGACTCTACATCTAAAACATTTCAAGAGATTTGTCTGAGGAGGCATCGCGGCGTGCAGCCATGTCAACGCGTCCTTTAAACAGTCCAGCGTGCAGAACCGTGTGGTGTCAGACAGCGGCGGTCCAGAACCTCCAGAACCTCCAGAACCTCCAGAACCTCGGGATGCTGGTGCTGTGAGGCTTCAGTCGCTGTCGGATCGGGGCTCCGCCTCTCGGCCGGCGCGGTGGTTGTACAGCCCCTGCGCCGTCAGCTGCTCCGCCAGACGGTCCTTCTTCCCGGTGGCCTTTTTAATCTTGGCCCGTTTGTTCTGGAACCAGATTTTGATCTGAGACTCGTTGAGCCTGAGCTCCACGGCCAGGTTCTGCCTCCGCTGCTCGGTCAGGTACCGGTTCTTCTGGAACTCCGCCTTCAGCCGCTGCAGCTGCTCGGTACTGAAGGCGGTTCGGGGCCGTTTGTCCTCCGGACTCGGGGTCGGAGTTTTCTTTGGTTTGCGGGATCTGGGCCCTTGTGTGAAAAGAGAGAACAAAACATCCAGTTGGCTCGTTTTCAAGCTTTGTTGAAAGTTTCTGTGATTTAAACGGACAGAGAAACGCGGTTTATTCTGAGGCCTCACTACGACTTTAACAGGAAACTTTTCATATTTCCATCAGATTTGACACGTTTTGTGTTTATTTCTGCTTCGTGGTCTGAGTCCAGGCCGTTCGGTCAAATATTTGTCTATTTTTATTATTCAGCATGACATTAAAGGTGGTGACAATAAGACTGGATTTAATAAAAAGAGAAAATGAAGTAAAAAATCAACTGGATCAGACTGAATAAAAACAGAAGGAAAACGAGCAACAATAAATCCAAGCTGCAGATGAACTGTGGCCTGGTTCAGGTTCCTGTCGGCTCAGTTCGGCCCGAACCTTAAAACACTTTGTCGTATTTTCGTGAACAAAATCAAACTTTTGCACCACTTGTGGTTCTCCGGTTTTTATTATAATTCATCCTTTAGTTATTTTTTAAAAACATGTGGAGGAAACACATTGAATCTTTTGTGACACTCAGATGAATTAAATGTGGCCTCAGATCGGCGCTCAGTTTTTCTTTCCTTCTTTCTAAAAGGCGGTTTAAACTGTTTCAGGATTTTTGGTTTTCACGGCCCCCTCATTTTTTACACTCCCTCTCACTGAACCCCCAACTCTTTTGTTAAAAAAATGCAAATGGTAAAATAACAAAGAAGCGGGGAAACAATGACGTTAAACTTGGTTTTACTTCAGTATTTTATGTTTTTGACTGTAAAACCTTTTTTTACATTTCACTTTTATTTTAATAAAACACTTTCTGTCCACTTTGGCAGATTATTATGGTCAGGAAAATCAAAAGTGAAAAACCCAAGACCTGCAGGACGCGTTGTTTCATGATGAATCATAAATGATCTTTCTATAAATGCTTCATGTTTTATTTTGATCGGCTAAATTATTCTAATAATATCATATTTATATGTTGGTGCAATAACGGCTAATTCTTTATTAAAAGTGCTTCGTTTTGGTTTCTACTGTTCAGCTAATTTTAAAATATTCTCGATTATATTTCAAAGTTTAAATAAGACTTATTTTCCTTTCGTAGCCTTTCCCACAATTTCATATGTTTTATTTATTTATTTTTATCTCTGAGATAATGTATAATTTTACCTCTAAAATTCGCATTTTACTAAATGTATCTAAAATGATGTGATTGAGGGAACATTTTCCACCAACCTGATGAAGGCCGGTCTGAGTACCTGGTACAATAAACCCAGGCCGGCCACAGCATCGGCTTGGCCGCCGGGGCCGCCGGGGCCGCGGGGGCCGCGGGGGCCGCAGGGGCCGCCGGGGCCGCCGGGGCCGCCGGGGCCGCGGGGGCCGCAGGGGCCGCCGGGGCCGCAGGGGCCTCGCTGCTCTCGGGGCTCCGGCAGGAGGCTGTCCGCCCGGGGCCGCCGGCCTCAGTGTCCGGATGCTGCTGGTCGGACCCCAGGTTCTCCTCCCTTGTCCTGCCGAGCTTTCGGTCGGTTTCGGAAGCTTTTCTTCCGGACACGTCGCTCCTCTCCTGCAGGCCGGATCCTCCCCGAACACATAATGTGTTTTTCTTTCTCTTTCGTCCGAAGTCCGGCCTTAGGATGTTGTCTATGTAGAAGTTGGTGACCCGGTTGGACTGCGGCATCCCGGGCTGCTGCTGCAGAGGCCGAACGGCCCGGTCGGGCTCCTGTCCAGAGCCCTTTGGACGCTGATGTTCTCCTTGAGCATTTTCCTCCATAATGATGATGAGCTGAAGCTCCAAAGAAATAGATCCAAGTTTCTGACTAGTCTCTGTCTTCCTTTCAACAATTAGCTGATGCGGTTGGAAAGAAAGAAACATAGAAATTCGATCAGAAAAGCAGGCAGTTTGTTTGGACCTGAGGTAAAAGGGTTCAGTTCTGTGAATTTCGGCCCAGAACAATCATGTTTTCGTTGTGATGAGAGCATCACTCCTTCATAACTACCTGTTACATTCAAACACACGAACCAAAGTCTGAAAGCTGCAGATCCGCTCAGTTAAAAAACCTCTTGATGAAAATGCCGCTCAAATACTTCCACTAAACAATTTTGGGTCTGATTTCTGATTGGCTGCAGGACTCTGGGCTGACGTCGTATTACGGGCCTCATGAACACGTGTTTTTGACCAATAGATTCACAGAATATATATCATGTGGAATTCCCTTTTGTAATCAGTAGATTATGGCTGTGTTACATATACAGTCGTATTCAATGAGGCTCTTCTGCCAGATCACAGTTTTTCTCAGTTGTTTTAGTGGATTTCTCAAATGATTTTCTACATTTACAAAACATTAAATGCATTTCTCAAAACAATTTGTATGAACCAAAATACCACAGATTACCTACAGAATCAAGTTTATTTCTCAAAATTCTTAGTTCATGTCTCAAAATGAAATATCTGTATCAATGAACATGCCAGAGATTCAGAATATTAAGTCCTTGTTTCACTGTGTTTGGATAAGACAGTCAGATTGACTGTCAGTGTAGAGGAACGTTCTGCTGTAAAGGACGGCTACACTTTTGATGACATGCATTATAAATTGTAATATGGCAGATCAGAGACAAGATTCACGTTTTACACATTTAGAAATTGCTTTGGGTTTAAATCAAATCTAATGGACACGTTACATATGTGCCCAAAAGAAGAGAAAAGAAATGGAGAAAGGTTTAAAGCAGGGATCTCTGGGTGAGGCTCCACAAAAACATTTAAAACATATCCTCAAATGTCATCAACATTTAATTATTTCTCCAATACATGAACTGCTTAAATTAGGACCAAAACCGACATAAGAAATAAAAGCATAAATATATATTTAGTTTTTCCTTTTCATTACACGAGTTTTCGTCAAGTAACATATTTTCTTTATTATTTCCCCTAAACATGCGTTTTGCCAAGAAAAATAGATATTTTGCTTTGTCTTTTTTGCTTCTCCCTTTTCTGCTATTTCTGCTGCATCGTAATGTTAATGAGGACAGTTGCCTTCCTTGACTGCAAAGATGGCGCCGCCATCACAACGTCTGACGCAGTGACCTGACGTTGCTTCCAAAGCTCTATTGGCCAATAGTGAGGAGCTGGGCATGGAGGGCAGGTCTCCTCATTAACATAACGATGAAGCAGAAAAACAGCAACCAGAAAAGGGAGAAGCAAAAAAAGACAAAAGCAAAATATCTATTTTTCTTGACAAAACGCATGTTTAGCGGAAATAAAAAAGAAATACACATGACTTGATGGTCCTCCATAGGACCGCAGGCTTTGGTTTGACAAAGACATGATGAAGGAGTGACAAAATTTGGTTAATTCCACTTGGCGTCGCTCTTGTTCTACGTTTATTAGAAGTTTTTATCCAGCTAGCAGCGTATGGAGAACGTCTCGACGCGTGACGTCATTACCGCTTCTACTTGTCACACCGGCGCGGCGGATGACGAGCAGCCCGGTCGGAGTCTTTCTCTGCGATTGATCGTGACATTTGTTAATGGTAGAAAGTACCGGAATGACGACTGCAAAAAAAGGCAACTGGTACCAGACGGTTCCGTCATCCGCCACACTGTTGTTACAAGCGTAGCTGCATGAAGTCAGTCTAGCTTAGCCCAGCACCTAATGTCAGCCATGACGAGGAACCTCCAGAGGTTCATTCACCCTGTGGGCCGCACTAAGGTTATACTTTCATATCACGGTGGGGCCACCAGACATCGTCCTGCGGGCCACAATGGGCCCGCGGGCCGCGAGAATGAGACCTCTGGTTTAAAGGGAATGAAAGACAAAAGGGTGGAGGAGAAAAAGAAAGAGAAGACTGCCTCTACACCTGCAGAAAAGAGAAAAAAACATTAATACACTGATCAATATCACAGACTTTTTTATGAACATATGAATGGTAGTGAAACATTTTTTTATAATATATTAAATGTCGCAAGTGTTATTCACAATAGACTGACAGTTTTAATAAACCCCATGCAAAAATCTGACTGATTTAGATCCTCATCATGTTTTATAAACCTACCACTGAGTCCAGCAGGGGGAGATATTGTTAATGTCCTAGTTCATTATCTGCAGTAGTAAATAGCTACTCAAGTAACTTTTTTGAAAAAATGTACTGAATATTTTTACTATGCTGTACTTTTTCCTTATCCTTGAGTAATTTTATTATGAAGTATCGCTACTCTTACTTGAGTAACATTTCTGGATTCTCTGCCCACTGTGAGTAACTTCAATGAATGAACAACCAACATGTTCTAAGCAAAAATTCACCAGACACAGTTTCACCCGGGGTGGATGAGATCCACCCAGTTCCTCAAGGCTCTGGATGTTGAATGGCTCACGGGACTCTGCAATATCTCATGGACATCGGGGACATCTTGTTCACGAATGAGGGAAGAAGGCAGCGGGAGATCGACAGGCGGATTGGTGCAGCGTCTGCCGTGAAGCGGCGCTGTACCGGTCCGTCGTGGTAAAAAGAAGCTGAGTCAAAAGCGAAGCTCTCGATTTACCGGTCGATCTACGTTCCCACCCTCATCTATGGTCATGAGCTTTGGGTCATGACCGAAAGAACGAGATCACGGATACAAGCGGCCGAAATGGGTTTCCTCCGCAGGGTGGCTGGACTCTCCCTTAGAGATAGGGTGAGAAGCTCGGTCATCCGGGAGGGACTCAGAGTAGACCCGCTGCTCCTCCACGTCGAGAGGAGCCAGTTGAGGCTCGGGCATCTGGTCAGGATGCCTCCTGGACGCCTCCCTGGTGAGGAGTTCCGGCTCGTCCCACTCTACATTTCTTTGTCATTTAAGAACACCCGTTGCCATGGTAACCTCCTAGGCTTGATATTTATTTTGTGTTTATTAAAAAGCCTCATGAACACAGCGGTGGTTGATTAGTTCATTTTAAACTCCTGCTCTGCTCTTATTTTGGTAACCGGAACCGAAACTCACAGAATTGTAACACCTTGTTGAAACAATAATCACTGAGATTTTTATTGTTGTTGGGTCATTAATTTGAACATGTTTTTGGTGATTTTTGTTGTTATGAACGTTTTAACCCAATCAGAGGACGTGCTGGTCTCAGCGTCCTGACGGCGTTCAGCTTGTCACTTAATGCTGAGATCGATTCAAAACCTTCCGCGATCCACGTGTTGCACCGCTGCTCTAGCAAAGCACGAACAGTTCAGAAATAATATGAAATGGAAAAATAGTTATTTATTAACTGATTAAGTCGTGTTTTATTTTGTTCTTGATAAACTAATCAGTCACTGCTGATTAGTGATTCTTTACAGCTAACAGCCGCTCCTCTCTTGCAGGTACTGATACCCCGCTGAATCTTTTAGTGGTACCAGCACCCAACACATTCTCACTCCCAACTCCTCACATATTGACGCGGAGGGGTCAGTATGTGACGAGAAGGGTTCTCTCATTGAATGCTGTACGGCTCCCTAAGCTCAGATACTGACAATCTAGGAACAATAAGATGACGAGTCTATTCTATTTTTTTAAAAAACCTTTATTTACAAACTTATGTGCTAGTTTGAACAGGATATTAAGAATATTTACTACAAATACATGTCAGAGGTATCGGTCAAAGGATTTTAATTCAGTATTTAAAATAAATCAGTAAAATATAAAACCGGAGGGTTTTTGTTGTGTTTGGAATTTGATTTAAAAGCCTTTTTTTAAATGTACTAACTATTTGGTTATTTGGTTGGGAGGGTTGCTGGGGTCACCTAGGACAGGTTGCCAGTCTGTCGCAGGGCAACACAGAGACAGACAAAACACAACATGCACACACACACACACACACACACACACACACACACACACACACACACACACACACACACACACACACACACACACACACACACACACACACACACACACACTAACACCTAGGGAGAATTTAGAGAAACCTTTTAACCTGATAGTCATGTTTCTGGACTGTGGTAGGAAGCCAGAGAACACTGAAAGAACCCACAATGCACAGGGAGAACATGCAAAGTCCATGTAGAAAGACCTCGGGCTGGGAATCGAACCCAGAAGAAAACTGAACTCGCGACCTAAGGAGTCCAGCCCAATCAAAATTCTCACAGAAACAGAAAACCTATTTAGACCGATTTATAAGCAGACAACTTGTTTTGGACTTAGTTTCCATTTCTGTGGCCATTGTAAAGTGGTTAAAATCAATGTTAAACTAATTTGAGAAAATGTGTAAATCCATGTAAAGAAGAGTAAAGTTTAGAAGAATTATAAAATATGACAGTCACCACACTAGTTTTCAGTTTTCAAGTGTACACACTTTGACTTCATTTCTTATTTTTTTTTAATTGTTTTTTTCCTTTTCTTATTTAGGTTGGTGGAATTGTAGTAACAAAATCAATCTCGGCGTAGAACTAATGCGGTAAGTCTAAAAGTTTAACTAATCCACCTATGACAGTAAATCCCCACCCCAGTCAAACATGCCAAGGTTCACTGAGAGACATTGCCACATGTGAAGATGAGTAGATTGGGGGAGGGGTGATAAGGGAGACAGTGGTCTATCTATCTATCTATCTATCTATCTATCTATCTATCTATCTATCTATCTATCTATCTATCTATCTATCTATCTATCTATCTATCTATCTATCTATCTATCTATCTATCTATCTATCTATCTATTTCTATCTATCTATCTATCTATCTATATACATAGATAGATAGATAGATAGGATATATACAGTATCTACATATCTATATCTATATCTATATCTATATATACAGTATATATATACAGTATATATACGTATATATATATATATATATATAATAGATACAGATATATATATATATATAGGTCATGTTTCAGACTTGATCTTCCATAATGTATTATCATAAACCCCACAAAACATTTTTATAAGCCTCCCAGCTCCGCATAGTTCTAGACATTCTTGTACGGCCGATCGGCGAGAATCTGAAATGGAACGCAGCCATCGTACGGCAGACTGATTATGAGCAGAATGGAACACTATCAGGACGGTGTGGGAGCTGGAGGGTAATAAGGTTTTCAATAAGATGATAACCTTATTTGTCTGTTGCTAAATAAGATCAAGGTCAACGATACACTCAGAAATGTTACTTCAAAATGTAGTGAAACTGGTCGTTTGATACAGAAAGAGTCATAATGGGATTTATAAAGACTCTTTGCCTGACAAGCTGGTCGTAATAGGAGGCTGGTCAAGTTTGCCCTGTGTATTGTCTTTAAGGCATGACGCAAAGTTAAACTGTGTAACAGATTCGTTTCCTACACACTTGTAGAAGTGCGTGAAGTTATTTGTTATGTGTTTTAATCAGGATTTACACATAAAAAAAGTTTTATGGAGAAGTATTTTGAATAGCATGTTTACCTATTTAAGGTTAATTATTTAAGTTAAAGTTTGCAGCTTATTGTGTGTATGCCCAGGAAACCCAGATTGAAGTTCTTCAACATTACAGTTTAGTAAATTAATATTGAATCAGTCTGAGTCTACTGTAATTTAAACTACGTTAGCATAGTAATCTAAATGATGTTCGATTGACATAGTGTTTCTCTAGGAGAAAGCTTTATGTTAAACTGTATAAAACAATCTAGGGTTGGGTTTAACCCTAACTCCATCACTAAACTCAAATTGTGTGGTAGAGATGCTTAATCTTCAAATGCTTTATGAAAGTACTGGTTTAAAGATCCATTTTCTCTAGAATTGAGCTCTGTAGCCCGACTCTAAATCTGCTCTAGTGGGAAAAGATTGATTTGCCTGATGGTGTCTCAGGCCTCTGTGGTTTATTTCATCAGTTCATAAGCTTGCAGAGAAAAGACCTAAAGAGAATCTAAGTTAAGTTGTGTCCATCTAAGTATTGTAGTTGAAATAGAGGTCTTCCCCTTTTGGTTTGTAAATGTATCCAAATACCAAGTTAATGTTGTACATTTCATTAAGATTATGTCACAAAGTCAGGACCCTCTGTTTTAGAAGTTATGTCCAAATATGAAGCATTTCAACAAAATGACACTGACAGCAAGTTTTTCTACCAAACCTTAGTCTGCTTCCTTTTTCACCTGTCAACTGTTGAACATACTGTAGACATGCTTAATAACGCCAGGTCTATGTAGGTAATTATAAATCATTTTTATAAGTCCTTAAAGAGTACCTAAAAGCTGAACAACTTATTTCTCCAGACAATTTCTTGAAACCACTTCTTGTTCATCCAACATTTTAATGTTTCATGACTGACTTGTCAGCAGCTGATGGATACAGAACATGTCCTGAAGAATCCACTAAATTAGATGCTGTTTTGTTTATAAAATCCTGCCATTATGATTTTTGTATAAATGCATGTCATTAAACAAAATAATACCTGAATACCGCATTAAAAAATCACATTGACAAGTACTGAAATTTTATTTTACTTATTTCTTTTTAATAAAGACATTGACAAAGTGAACTGCAATCAATTGACAAAGGATAAGAAATTGTTCCACTAGTACACACTTTGTGCATTATTTAGATTAAGAAATAAGTCAGAGTGGCACATATTAATAAAAAAATAAAATAAAAGTAGTAGATCCAAAAAGATGTCTTGGCTATGTTAATTACTGCAGAATCATGGAGACTGCTTAACATAGTGTTGTAGCCATTTTAACTGCTCAACATAAGCACAAGTGTTATTATTCCACTTGAAGTAAAATTAGTAACAAACTATTAAATTAACTACAATTTCTCTTATTACATAGAAAATACACTAGATGTGCAGAAACACATGAAAAAGAAACACACTGATAAAACACTGGCCATTTGGAAACATGAAAGCACAAGAACAAATTGTAAGTTGTCTCTTTGACTTATGAACAAACATATGTGTAATATATATATATATATATATATATATATATATATATATATATATATATATATATATATATATATATATATATATAAAAAAGAAAAAAAAATTCCCTTCTCACCCTCTGCGGGTGGTCTCTCTCTTTCATCCTCTGAGCTCGGGTCCTCTACCAGAGGCCTAGTACTGCACATTTCTGGACTGAGATGTCTGATGTTGTTCCTGGGATCTGTTTTAGCCACTGCTCCAGTTTGGGGGTGACTGCCCCGAGGGCCTCGATGACCACAGGCACCACTGTGGTCTTCACCTTCCAGTTCTTTTCCAGTTCCTCCCTGAGGCCCTGGTATTTCTCCAGTTTCTCATGCTCCTTTTTCCTGATGTTGTAGTCACTTGGTATAGCTACATCCACCACAACGGCTTTCCTCTGTTCTTTATCCACCACCACAATGTCCGGTTGGTTCGCCATTACCATCTTGTCTGTCTGGATCTGGAAGTCCCACAGGATCTTAGCTCGGTCATTCTCCACCACCTTTGGGGGTGTTTCCCACTTCGATCTCGGGGCTTCCAGTCCATATTCTGCACAGATGTTCCTGTACACTATGCCCGCCACCTGATTATGTCGTTCCATGTACGCTTTCCCTGCCAGCATCTTGCACCCTGCTGTTATGTGCTGGACTGTCTCAGGGGCCTCCTTGCACAACCTACACCTTGGGTCTTGTCTGGTGTGGTAGATCTGAGCCTCTATTGCTCTGGTGTTTAGGGCCTGTTCCTGTGCAGCCAGGATGAGAGCCTCTGTGCTGTCCTTGAGTCCAGCTTTGTCCAGTCATTGGTAGGATTTCCTGATATCAGCCACTTCAGTTATTTGTCGGTGGTACATCCCATGTAGGGGCTTGTTCTCCCATGATGGAACCTCTAGCCCCTCATCCTGTGTTCCCCATTGCCTGAGACATTCGCTGAGCATATCATCCGTTGAGGCTTTGTCCTTGATGTATTTATGGATCTTGGATGTTTCATCCTGGACAGTGGCTCTCACACTCGCTAGTCCTCTGCCTCCTTCCTTATGGCTCGTGTACAGTCTCAGGGTGCTGGATTTGGGGTGGAACCCTCCATGCATGGTTAATAACTTCAGAGTCTTAACATCCGTGGCCTTTATCTCTTCTATTGGCCAGCTAATTATTCCGGCAGGGTATCTGATTACTGGTAAGGCATAGCTGTTTATTGCACGGATCTTGTTCTTGCCATTGAGCTGGCTTCTCAGGACTTGCCTTATTCGTTGGAGGTATTTGGCTGTGGCTCCTTTCCTTGTGACCTCATCCAGGTTGCCATTTGTTTGTGGTATTCCCAGGTACTTGTAACTGTGCTCTATGTCTGCTATTGTTCCTTCTGGGAGTGAGACCCCTTCTGTGCGGACGACCTTCCCTCTCTTTGTAACCATCCGACCACACTTTTCTAGTCCGAATGACATCCCAATGTCAGTGCTGTATATCCTGGTGGTGTGTATCAGTGAGTCGATGTCTCGCTCACTCTTAGCGTACAGCTTGATGTCATCCATGTAGAGGAGGTGACTGATTGTGGCCCCATTCTTGAGTCTGTATCCGTAGCCAGTCTTGTTGATGATTTGGCTGAGGGGGTTCAGGCCTATGCAGAACAGCAGTGGGGACAGAGCATCTCCTTGGTATATGCCACATTTGATGGACACTTGTGCAAGTGGTTTGCAGTTGGCTTCAAGGGTGGTTTTCCACAGCCCTATCGAGTTTGCAATGAAGGCTCTTAGAGTCCTATTGATGTTGTACATCTCTAAGCATTCATTGATCCAAGTGTGTGGCATTGAGTCATAGGCTTTCTTGTAATCTATCCAAGCGGTGCACAGGTTGGTGTGTCGGGTTTTGCAGTCTCGGGCGACTGTGTGGTCTACAAGGAGTTGGTGTTTGGCTCCTCTGCTATTTTTGCCAATGCCCTTCTGTGCCGTACTCATGTATTTATCCATGTGACCACTTATCTTAGCCGCTACGATGCCTGATATGAGCTTCCATGTTGTAGAGAGACAGGTTATTGGCCGATAGTTGGATGGGATTGAACCCTTTGAGGGATCCTTCTGTATCAGGATTGTGCGACCTTCAGTTAACCATTCAGGGTGAATCCCATTTTGTAGCAGCTGGTTCATTTGAGCTGCCAGTCGCTCATGGAGGGCAGTGAGTTTCTTTAGCCAGTAGGCATGGATCATGTCAGGTCCTGGTGCTGTCCAGTTTTTCATACCCGAGACTCTTTCTTGGACATCTGCCACAGTGATGGTTACTGGGGCTTGTTCAGGGAGGTTGCTGTGTTCCTCTCGTAGAGAGGTCAGCCACTTTGCATTGCTGTTGTGGGTCGCCTCCCTTTCCCATATGCCTTTCCAGTATTGTTCAGTCTCCAGCCTTGGTGGGTCTGCTCTGTTGTTAGTGTCCTGCCATTGAGAGTACACTTTAGCTGGTTGGGTGTGGAAGAGCCGGTTAATCCTCCTGGCTTCATTCTCTCTTGTGTATCTCTTCAGGCGGCTGGCCAAGGCTTGGAGCCTTTGTTTGGCAGTTTCGAGTGCTTCAGGTATGGACATCTGGCTGTACTTCTTGTGTACTGATCTATTCATTGCACCCCTTTGGAGCTCTGACAGTTGGCTCACTTCCCTCCTTGTTATCTTGATCTTAGCCTCTAACCGTCTTTTCCATGGTGGGTATTGGGTCTCATGATTGCTCTTATAGCCAAGCATCTCAAGGATCACTGATGCTGAGTTGTATATCAGCTCATTGGTTTCTGTTATGGTGTTTCTAGGGATCGTTCTCAATGCCGCATTCACATCTTCAATTAGGCTTTCTGGTGGTGCTTCACTCAGCCGTTGTAATTGGCGTCGGGGTTGTCTGGTGTTCATTACGGCCACGATTCTCTCTCTCAGGTAAGTTGCTGCCTCGTTCAGCTCTGATGGTTCGTTCATTACTGGGGCTACATACCCAGTCTCTTGGTGGGTAGTTAACTCCCCTCTGACCTGGCGTTCTGGCTCCTCCCCTTTGCCATAGCATTTGTGTTGTACCTCGTCAATCTCAAGTTGTGAGAGCAGTTGCCGTTTGCGGATGTTGGAACACTGAGCCACTAGTTGCTTAGCAGTTAGTGTTGACTGGGGATGTCGAAGTAACCATTCCTCCCACAGTCTTTGCATGTAGCCCCTCTGACTAGGGTTACTTGAGTAGTAGCATTCCAACAGATCCATGTTTTCACCTCTAGATCAGTACACAAGAAGTACAGCCAGATGTCCATACCTGAAGCACTCGAAACTGCCAAACAAAGGCTCCAAGCCTTGGCCAGCCGCCTGAAGAGATACACAAGAGAGAATGAAGCCAGGAGGATTAACCGGCTCTTCCACACCCAACCAGCTAAAGTGTACTCCCAATGGCAGGGTACTAACAACAGAGCAGACCCACCAAGGCTGGAGACTGAACAATACTGGAAAGGCATATGGGAAAGGGAGGCGACCCACAACAGCAATGCAAAGTGGCTGACCTCTCTACGAGAGGAACACAGCAACCTCCCTGAACAAGCCCCAGTAACCATCACTGTGGCAGATGTCCAAGAAAGAGTCTCGGGTATGAAAAACTTGACAGCACCAGGACCTGACATGATCCATGCCTACTGGCTAAAGAAACTCACTGCCCTCCATGAGCGACTGGCAGCTCAAATGAACCAGCTGCTACAAAATGGGATTCACCCTGAATGGTTAACTGAAGGTCGCACAATCCTGATACAGAAGGATCCCTCAAAGGGTTCAATCCCATCCAACTATCGGCCAATAACCTGTCTCTCTACAACATGGAAGCTCATATCAGGCATCGTAGCAGCTAAGATAAGTGGTCACATGGATAAAAACATGAGTACGGCACAGAAGGGCATCGGCTTAAATAGCAGAGGAGCCAAACACCAACTCCTTGTAGACCACACAGTCGCCCGAGACTGCAAAACCCGACACACCAACCTGTGCACCGCTTGGATAGATTACAAGAAAGCCTATGACTCAATGCCACACACTTGGATCAATGAATGCTTAGAGATGTACAACATCAATAGGACTCTAAGAGCCTTCATTGCAAACTCGATGGGGCTGTGGAAAACCACCCTTGAAGCCAACTGCAAACCACTTGCACAAGTGTCCATCAAATGTGGCATATACCAAGGAGATGCTCTGTCCCCACTGCTGTTCTGCATAGGCCTGAACCCCCTCAGCCAAATCATCAACAAGACTGGCTACGGATACCGACTGAAGAATGGGGCCACAATCAGTCACCTCCTCTACATGGATGACATCAAGCTGTATGCTAAGAGTGAGCGAGACATCGACTCACTGATCCACACCACCAGGATATACAGCACTGACATTGGGATGTCATTCGGACTAGAGAAGTGTGGTCGGATGGTTACAAAGAGAGGGAAGGTCGTCCGCACAGAAGGGGTCTCACTCCCAGAAGGAACAATAGCAGACATAGAGCACAGTTACAAGTACCTGGGAATACCACAAACAAATGGCAACCTCGATGAGGTCACAAGGAAAGGAGCCACAGCCAAATACCTCCAACGAATAAGGCAAGTCCTGAGAAGCCAGCTCAATGGCAAGAACAAGATCCGTGCAATAAACAGCTATGCCTTACCAGTAATCAGATACCCTGCCGGAATAATTAGCTGGCCAATAGAAGAGATAAAGGCCACGGATGTTAAGACTCGGAAGTTACTAACCATGCATGGAGGGTTCCACCCCAAATCCAGCACCCTGAGACTGAACACGAGCCGTAAGGAAGGAGGCAGAGGACTAGCGAGTGTGAGAGCCACTGTCCAGGATGAAACATCCAAGATTCATAAATACATCAAGGACAAAGCCTCAACGGACGATATGCTCAGGGAATGTCTCAGGCAATGGGGAACACAGGATGAGGGGCTAGAGGTTCCATCATGGGAGAAAAAGCCCCTACATGGGATGTACCACCGACAAATAACTGAAGTGGCTGATATCAGGAAATCCTACCAATGACTGGACAAAGCTGGACTCAAGGACAGCACAGAGGCTCTCATCCTGGCTGCACAGGAACAGGCCCTAAACACCAGAGCAATAGAGGCTCAGATCTACCACACCAGACAAGACCCAAGGTGTAGGTTGTGCAAGGAGGCCCCTGAGACAGTCCAGCACATAACAGCAGGGTGCAAGATGCTGGCAGGGAAAGCGTACATGGAACGACATAATCAGGTGGCGGGCATAGTGTACAGGAACATCTGTGCAGAATATGGACTGGAAGCCCCGAGATCGAAGTGGGAAACACCCCCAAAGGTGGTGGAGAATGACCGAGCTAAGATCCTGTGGGACTTCCAGATCCAGACAGACAAGATGGTAATGGCGAACCAACCGGACATTGTGGTGGTGGATAAAGAACAGAGGAAAGCCGTTGTGGTGGATGTAGCTATACCAAGTGACTACAACATCAGGAAAAAGGAGCATGAGAAACTGGAGAAATACCAGGGCCTCAGGGAGGAACTGGAAAAGAACTGGAAGGTGAAGACCACAGTGGTGCCTGTGGTCATCGGGGCCCTCGGGGCAGTCACCCCCAAACTGGAGCAGTGGCTAAAACAGATCCCAGGAACAACATCAGACATCTCAGTCCAGAAATGTGCAGTACTAGGTACAGCCAAGATACTGCGCAGAACCCTCAAGCTCCCAGGCCTCTGGTAGAGGACCCGAGCTCAGAGGATGAAAGAGACCACCCGCAGAGGGTGAGAAGGGACTTTTTGTTTTTACATGGAAAGACATAACCAGGTGGCGGCATAGTGTACAGGAACATCTGTGCAGAATATGGACTGGAAGCCCCGAGATCGAAGTGAGAAACACCCCCAAAGGTGGTGGAGAATGACGGAGCTAAGATCCTGTGGGACTTCCAGATCCAGACAGACAAGATGGTGATGATGGTGGATAAAGAACAGAGGAAAGCCGTTGTGGTGGATGTAGCAATACCAAGTGATTACAACATCAGGAAAAAGGAGCATGAGAAACTGGAGAAATACCAGGGCCTCAGGGAGGAACTGGAAAAGACCTGGAAGGTGAAAACCACAGTGGTACCTGTGGTCATCCGGGCCCTCGGGGCAGAAACCCCCAAACTGGAGCAGTGGCTAAAACAGATCCCAGGAACAACATCAGACATCTCAGTCCAGAAATGTGCAGTACTAGGCACAGCCAAGATACTGGAGGACCCTCAAGCTCCCAGGCCTCTGGTAGAGGAACCGAGCTCAGAGGATGAAAGAGACCACCCGCAGAGGGTGAGAAGGGAATTTTTTTATATATATACAGTATATACATGACTATTATCAGTCACTACTGAAGTCGTCGTCAAAGGTAAGACTCTTTGCTCCTGACAAAGTCTGTAGATCAGGGGTTCCAAAGTCGGTCCTAGTGGCTCGGCGTCCTGCATGCTTTAGTTCTTTCCCTGGTGGTAGTAACAACCTTTTCAGCTTGTCAATGTTCTTCTTAGACCTTCTAATGATCCATCATTTGATCCAGGTGTGTTAAACAAGTGAGAGAACTAAAACATGCAGGATGCCGGGCCTCCAGGATCCACTTTGGGCTCCCCTGCTGTCAATAATACTGTGTTGCCTGCAGCTTCATCTGTTGGTGCTGCAGCTCTCTGAGGATGATGCTCTGGAGACGTCTTGGACCTTTGTCAGTTAGGGCACAGGACAAACCTTAAAAATTGAACAAAAATAAAAATACAAAATTTAGATGCCTTAACTTTTGGTATGATTATGCATTACTTAAAAACCTACTTTTAAATGTACCTCCCGATAACAGGTGGGAAATTCCTGTAGAGTGTCTTCATAGGATGACAGAGATTTCCAAAGATGGTCCATCAACAAGGATCTTCTTTTCCTCTTTTAATCTCTTTACTATCACAATGTCATTGATTGCCCTCGTTTTTGTGTGAAGACTGACAAGAGTCTGAAATGAATTTATGAAAAGGACAAATCAACTCAGTAAAAGTTTAAATTTGTAAATTTAGGTCAACACCTGGAGTATCTAGTTACATTATCTGTCAGGAATGATGACAGTATAAAACATATTAGTGTATGTTTACTGATCACTGTGTGATTGCTGCCATGGCAATGTTGTGCCACTGGACAGAATCTCTTCCAAAGACAGAACTTCTGTGTCTGTATCAGTCTTCAAGTGACCAACATCTTCTAAAGCCAATGCTAAGATGTTTTCTTCTTTCTGATCTTGCGGACACAAAGCTTGGCACAAGCTTTGTGTCCATCTGTGTCAGCACAAACATGCACAAACAACATCAACTGTGTCAAGGATATTTATGCAGTATGTATCAGCAAGGTTATTCAATACCTGGTCAGTGTTCCTTACCTTACATTCATGGGCTTTGCCAAGGAAAATTGAGAGAAATGGTTTAATTTTAAGCAGGCGTTGGAGCTCAGGACAACTTTTTGTTAGTTTTCAAGATATGGCCCAGAACTTGCATGTTACATCCATGGAAAAAAAGGGATTGTCTGTTGGCCAGCCTTTGTTGAAAGAACAAGGGTTATGTAAATATCTCGTACACTATCTAAGAGCACTAAGCAGCACTCCAGGTCTACACACCGCTAGCTCCAAGCCTCCTCATCCAGTTTGCTGCTGGATCTGTGAGACATCTCCCTGGCTGCTGACCATTGCCCACCATGAAATCTAGAATGCATACAATTCAGTCAGACATGCTGTTATTACAGGCTAAACGGTTACTGTTATTATACAGTACATTTGCAATCTGCAGTCTTACATTTTTGATTGATTTGTGAATACAGTCCACAAATTTTCCTATGTCTTCATCATTGGCTATGAAAAAGTCCTAACATATAGCCTGTTCCTCCAATCTGGAAAACAAGCAATAAAATACACTTCATGAGGTGTTATAGTCCAAAAGTAGTGAACATCACTAACATATACAAAGAATTGTTATATTGTACACATTCTACAATACCTTACTGCATTCTTTAAATGGTAATACTTGCAGTTTCCATCCACTGAAACTGAAAGCACATCTGAGGTACAAGCTGGACACTTAAGGGATCCTTCCTTAACATTTTATCCAACTCATATCTTATCTTATGGCTTCCCACTCAAAAATCTTTGTAGGAAGATGTCAGCTGATATCTTACCTGTCTGATTTAAAAATGAGAGATAAAAAAAAAACATAAAATAGGACATAAGTGTCCAAATACCAGGCATCAATAATAGGTTAGGTGTCTTTCAAGTTTTAGGTGTTTCTCTGGCACAAAACATCTCACTCATTTAATTTAGATGTTACCAGGACTTCATATGATCAGACGGCACCTCAGCCATTTGATTCAAGTGTGTTTAACCAGTTACACCAAAATGTTGAAATGTTGAAGGACATAACCACTCAACAATGGAGTCAGGTGGCCCTTCTGGGATATGTACATCAAAGTACTCACACAGCCAAAGGTGACAGTTACCTACATTTTTAAAATATATTTTTTTTATATTTTGGTTTTTATACGTTCAAAAAATTGTTATTCATACCATTGAGCATGACGACAGTAACTACCTGTCCTGGTTTGATCCTCAAACACGCTGATGGACAATCACAAATTCTAACTCCACAGGTAAGAATCGTGCAAAAGAGGTTGACATGTTGGATGAATGAATGTAAAGAAAACAAAACTTGTTTTGCACAGTGTTAAATAAAAAGTGTTGAATCACTGTTAAAAAGTCCAAAAATCAAAATCAGCCTTCCATTACTGATAAACGGCATAATTACAATATTTGTAGTTCTATCTCTATATTTCTATGTTTCTGTGCACATGCTGACTTTTTTGTGTAAATTTGTTTCACCCAAAGATGTTGTGACTTATGTGGTATAAATAAGTACTACTGATTCATGTTGTGATGCCCGTTTTTGTCCTCACAAAAAATAAAGACAAATATAAAGAAAGAAAATGATTCTGGTAGGTCAGTAATTAAAGCCACAAAGTTTATAAGTAAACAACTGTGCTTATTTTCTGCAGACCACTGTCTCCCTTATCACCCCTCCCCCAATCTACTCATCTTCACATGTGGCAATGTCTCTCAGTGAACCTTGGCATGTTTGACTGGGGTGGGGATTTACTGTCATAGGTGGATTAGTTAAACTTTTAGACTTACCGCATTAGTTCTACGCCGAGATTGATTTTGTTACTACAATTCCACCAATCTAAATAAGAAAAGGAAAAAAACTATAAAAAAAAAATAAGAAATGAAGTCAAAGTGTGTACACTTGAAAACTGAAAACTAGTGTGGTGACTGTCATATTTTATAATTCTTCTAAACTTTACTCTTCTTTACATGGATTTACACATTTTCTCAAATTAGTTTAACATTGATTTTAACCACTTTACAATGGCCACAGAAATGGAAACTAAGTCCAAAACAAGTTGTCTGCTTATAAACGGTCTAAATAGGTTTTCTGTTTCTGTGAGAATTTTGATTGGGCTGGACTCCTTAGGTCGCGAGTTCAGTTTTCTTCTGGGTTCGATTCCCAGCCCGAGGTCTTTCTACATGGACTTTGCATGTTCTCCCTGTGCATTGTGGGTTCTTTCAGGTTCTCTGGCTTCCTACCACAGTCCAGAAACATGACTATCAGGTTAAAAGGTTTCTCTAAATTCTCCCTAGGTGTGAGTGTGTGTGTGTGTGTGTGTGTGTGAGAGTGTGTGTGTGTGTGTGTGTGTGTGTGTGTGTGAGTGTGTGTGTGTGTGTGTGTGTGTGTGTGTGTGTGTGTGTGTGTGTGTGTGTGTGTGTGTGTGTGCATGGTTGTGTGTTTTGTCTGTCTCTGTGTTGCCCTGCGACAGACTGGCAACCTGTCCTCAGTGACCCCAGCAACCCTCCCAACCACAGTAGGAACAAGGATGTAAGAAAATGGATGAATGTAAAGAAACAAAACTTACGCTTTCTCTTCTTATCGGCCACCTGACTTAAGGAGACGGGATGGTCAGCAGGTGACATGAATGCAGATGTGGCTGATCTATGACGGAGATGACGGAGTGGGAGGAGAGAAGCTTCTCGGTCTTTTCCTCTTCTGAAAAGACTGAGAGGATGGGACAACAGGAGGAGAAACAGGAACAAGATCAAGCACTATCACAGTCTCTTCCTGGTTCTCTGGTATCATTGGATGCTCCTCAGCATCCCAGGCTGCTCCTGACCTATGACCTCTATGGTCTCTGTCTGTTCAAAGATCAGGTTCTCAGCTCTTTACTTCTCTTCATCTGGCTGGAAACAGCAATAAATGACATAGACAAGAGGAAAGAAATGTGCCTGTATTGATGCAAGTTCGTTTTTAATTCAAGTAAATGACCAATCAGTGAATTCAGACAGGGATCATAAACAAAACTTTAAAGATCATCACAGCCTATAGAGGCACTGATGTTTTTAGCAACCCTCCAATTTTACAAAGTGACAACAACAAGCATGACTACAAATGCTATTATGTGACTTTATCACGGCTAATTAAACGTATTAAGCACAGGTACAGTGTACAGGTACAATTAGCCTCCAGGAAGCTAATTTAGCTTAGCTTCCACCGTAGATTCTCCGGCAAAATCTTTTTAAAAACGGGTCTTCAACCATTCGTATCACAGTCCTACTGCCATTAAGTCCTAAAACTACCATCAGTAATTTTATAACGTAACACTTTGGAGTTATTTTTGGTTTTAGAGTAAAAAATATTTTGACAGGTGCAGATTTTTACTCACCGGAGTTTAAGTGTCGCATATGATGACGTCAGCTTATTCTTCTTCTTGGGTTTTTGTGGGATCCATCCTTATTTTTATTATTTCAATCAAAAATATTAAACGTTTACAGAACAGTTTGCATGCAATCACAAAAGAAAATACATCTTAATTTTTCTTAAATGTATTTGGTGTAAATTGTTGATATCATCCTCAAAAATAGTTAGTACATTTAAAAAAAGGCTTTTAAATCAAATTCCAACCACAACAAAAACCCTCCGGTTTTATATTTTACTGAGTTATTTTAAATACCGAAATAAAATCCTTAGACCGATACGTCTGATATGTATTTGTAGTAAATATTCTTAATATCCTGTTCAAACTAGCACATAAATTGTAAATAAAGGTTTTTAAAAAATTGAATAGACTCGTCATCTTATTCGTTCCTAGATTGTCAGTATCTGACGCTTAGGGAGCCGTGCAGCATTCAATGAGAGAACCCTTCTCGTCACATACTGACCCCTCCGCGTCAATATGTGACGAGTTGGGAGTGAGAATGTGCTGGGTACTGGTACCCTGCCGTACCCCCCTACTTTCACCCCTGGTGTTCACTCTGCATTCAGGAGTCATGGAAATGAAGCCAAGGTATAATTTCAAACTGGGAGACTCTCTCCAGCCTATCTGCTCCATTTTATCACCATGATTGAACCAGTTGTCCTTCATCAGATGACACAACTGTGACATCAGATCCTGTTTCAGTAAACAAGTGGAAGCTTATTAAAATAAATCACAGCGTCTTCAGTAGGAATTATTTAGTTTTTTTTATTTGAAGAGGTCCAGTCTACAGTCAGTCCACCTGCTCAGGATTCCTATCACTGACCAGGACAGGATCCTGTTTGTTGTCAGAAAAAATTTCTTCAAGAAAATAGAACCCTCTTCTTGGTCCCGATCACACCATTCTGGTCGTGGCCCTTCACAGCAGGTCGAGAGGGCCTGGAGCTGGCTCATTGTATCACTTATTGCTTTAATCCTTCTGCTCACTGTGCTATGTATAAGCCCAGAGTGAAAGGAGCTGCAGGGCCACGCTGACTAACTTCACAGACTCCAGTGGAGCTGGGCTTCCCCGGCTGCTGGTCAGTCCTGCATGAGCACAAAGGGAGGTTTTGCTCTGCCGCTTCTTTAATTTTAAAACTTCTCCTCGTCTTTCTCCAGCTGCAGGACATTCTAATGTGTTTAGGAAATGCTGGCTGAACGGTACACTGGACAGCATGGAACTGATGCATACTCTTACTTTATGAAGTGGGGTTGTGATGAAAGGTTATTATCAGTCAGTATCTTCCCTGCTGCAACAAAGGTTCAAAATAAGATTTTTCTCAATTAGAGTCAAACATTTGAACATTTTCATGTTTGCATCTGCTTTGCAACAATAATATTTTGGTTTGTCCTTGAATAATTCTTACTAAAAGACATGGACAGTTATTGAAGTCAATGATTTTAATTACAATAAAAAATCAGGCCACTACCTGATGATCAGAAATTAATAGCAAAACAGCTCTTACTCTCACTTATAGTTTTATGATTACCTGCCTGGTGGAGTGTGATATTAGAGAACAAAAAAGGTGAATTTTCAAACTGTAAGCCCGATTATAGAATAAACAAGTTCTCTAAAAAATATAAAAATTGATCAGTGACATTCAATTAACACAAAATAATAAGGACCTAATCAAACTGACTAAAAAGTAAAAAGGGTGAGAGAATATGAACTATTAGTAACAAATACATAAATAATAAATAAATAAATAAATAAATAAAATAATGAAAAACAACAGTTCAGCTTTGATATGTATGTTTCAAAAAGTGATGTGTATTAAGAGGGAATTCAGCTCCCAGATTAGCTTCCCATGTGACAACGATCACCAGCTGATCACTGAGGACCCCTCACACCCTGGACACCACCACAATGAAACGATTTCTACCCAGAGCTGTTTTTTACCCTGAACACAGCGGATCCGTCTATAAACTGAACATTTATGTATTCATTTTTCTTAATATCTCAATTGTTATGCATTTCTACAATATTTTTACATTTTTATTGATATACTTGTTATTATTCTATTCAGTTATTTGACTTGCCTTTGAGAGGCGCTGTTTTAAAATGTCATTGGTCATTTTATTTATTTGACACTTACTGTGAACCTTCTGATGAACATTTTCTAATTGTTTAAGAAGGATGTGGTTACAGTGAATCCAAAACTGTGTTTTTCTTTTGACATAATGGATCAGAATGGATCCTACTGGAGCAAGTGAAGGTTGATGGTTCACTGCAAGGTTGCAGTGAAGGTATTCATCAAATAATGCTTGGTCCTCTTCCCTCCCTGTTCATACTGCTGTATTACTGTGCTACACCCCCAACCTCTATGCTTTCTTGTTTGGGTTTTCTTAATTAATCTCTGTTGCAATAAATCCTTTGGATAAACATTGCATGTGGCAAATGAATCCATTCTGTTCACACTGTCTTCAAAACCTGAAACAAAGAAACCGTCTCTAGCTACCAGAAGGACACATGTGATAGACGGCAGAGTGAACATTTAATTGTCACCTAGACTTGAGTGATTTAAGACATTTGTGTCCCAACCACAGTAAACCACAGTCCAAGGTTATTTTACTCTGATAAACACCTTTTGTTTATAGTTCATAAACTTCAACTCAATTTATTTATGTCGTCACAAAAATATTAATTTTACATTTGATGAAGCAGGTGTTCCTTCACATTGACTAAATGAAGTAAATCAAATGCCTTTTTTTGTAAATATTTAATAAAATCAGTTGCATGAGAAAGGATTGCAGTTTCACTGGTGGGTTCCTTCAAAACATTACCATTGGTAGCAGTATTTCTTCTCCACTTTAGGAACACATGATGATACTCTGGAAATGTCCCATGTCTGGATTCTTCCCAGCTCCACAATTCACATTACTTCTGTGTTCTAACAGTTCCTGAAAGGTCAAGGTGAGGATCAGAACTGTTACTAAACAGCTGTGATTCATTCCAGACCTTTTAACTCTCCTGTTATGTTCGTTTCTGAGGTACATCAATGATGTTCACGGGTCAATTTGACCCGGGGAGTGTTTAGTCATGGTACAGTGTCAGAAACCCAAATATTCCTCCCAAACCTTTTTGTGTCTGATTATTAACTCCAATACTAACCATTTCAATCAATATTTGTGCAATTATGTTTTTTTTATTTCTCACAAATAAAGGATAAGTGGCGACAATTTACTCATTTGGACATAAAAAAATGTGATTTACATTTTTTATGACCACTGAAAAAATCTAAACACAAAATAACACTAAATATCTTTGAAAGTGACTTTTTGTAAATTTTTTTATATTACATTTAGATTTTTTTTTGAAGGAGTGATGTTTATAATTGAACTTGAGACACTTTTCTGCTCTGGGTCAAATTGACCCGCTGATTAAAATAAAGACCAATGAATCCTGAAGATGAACCTCCAGCTGGATTTCCAGTTTAAACCTGCATGTCCAAAACATAACTGGGTTTTTCATCACATGCTGCCCAGATTTTTATGTCATATTTAGCTGGTGTGGAAAACATACAGTATACTGCCTAAATGAGCAGCGACCTCTGAATGCCAGCGGTGACCTTTATGAATGCCACAAGCTTTTCATCTACTGTGACATTAGGGCCTGGATTATAGAACAGGGGAAGTTATAACCCACATATTAGATGCTAGTTTGTCTTGTCCATCGATTGTCAAATCAGATACTCTGTAGAAAAGTCTCCAGAAACATTATGGCCCGAAATATTACCCTGCCTGTCTCTGCATCCCTTAGACTGGCTGTTGATTCATCCTTTGACCTGAAAACTCTGGTCAGAATGAGGACCTTCAAATATGCATGTAAATGCATCTGGTCCAGCTCCTTCAAGTTCTCTCCAAAAACTCACCTTCCTTTTAGATTTGTCATTTCAACAATGATTTCCTGTATTGCACTTGGCCTGAGCAGCTCAAAGACTGACTTGATGTCTGTGATGTGAGTTTCTGCCATCCTAGTCGGTCCTGACATGATCAACTAGACGTTCCAGAGCTTCCAGGGTTGTCATCTTTTATTTCCCTGCTGCTCATTTCCTGATCTCGGACAGTGACGATATCACATGTACATTCAGTATGTAATGTGTTTAGGTCTCCCTTGCAGAGAGTATTTATGTCCCCCCCCCCACTTCTACTGAGTGTCACTCAGTGTGGGTGGAGTTTGTCCAGGGGACAGAAAAGGTTCCTGTCAAAAGTTGATGACCTCCTGTTTTCTGGAAGCTTCCTAATGAAGTAAAGAGAACAGTGAAAGACTGGGTTTGTGTGTGTGTTTAGGTGTGTGTATGATGTGTGTATATGTGTGTGTGTGTGTGGTGAAATATGTATCATAGGTGCAAGGAAACAAATAGAATTGGACATTTTTTTAACCTTTTTACCCTTCAACTTGACTGCCGGGTCAAATTGACCCGAACAGTATCGATGTAACAAACAGACCAAGGGGGCAGCAAATGTGTAAAATGAACCATTTTCATTTTATACATAGAGGGAACCTATTAAGACAAATAAAAAAGTTTCATGTAGAAAAAATACTTCTAACTATTTTTTTTTAACAATTTTTAAACTTTGAAATGGGTCAAATTGACCTGGAACATAATAGGAGGGTTAAGGGTCCTTTGATGTAATCTGGGCATTTTATAATAACACAGTTTAGCCCTGCAGTGATCTAAAGTGTTTGTATTGTCTGAACACAGGATACCTGCTCTCAGAAGAAGGAATGGCAGTTATTGCAGGGCACAGAGCCAGACAGCCAAGGTGAATGAACAAGAAGGAACAGAGAGGACAGCTCGGTGGGGAGTGGGGAGGGGGGCTGAGGATGCAGACTGCTGAGATGGGATGAGGACTGCCTGGACTCAAATGTTATTTCAAGGGCTTCTTCCATCATGTGTCAGAGTCCTGGAGAGAGAAACTTGCTGACAGCAGGAAAATCTACTCAGTCCGGTGAAAGATCTCTTAGAGATTTTCTGCAGGTCGTGTCAGTGACTGACTGGAGAAGAATATCAGACTGTGTGGCAAACTGGAACTAAGATCCCACAGGTTTAAAGGAGTGAGGTGACGACCTACCATCATCAATAATGACCCTGCACCCCTCCACCAGTACAACCAGTATGAGTCTACACCCCCCCACTGGGCTCCTTCTGGAGAAACAAGAGGTACTGGCTCAGCCTCTGTTTGAAGATTACAGTTAAATCAGAGTATCTATAGTACATAGAATACCTCCATAAGGTTCATGTCAGTAATTCAACTCAAAAAGTAAAACTCACATATTTTATCTATTAATTTCATGGTGGTCCATTCAAAGCATGTTTCTATACATTTTGAAGGCTAATATTATATATAAAAAACATATTAACCTTGAATTGTGAGCTTACTAAATGTGTATCCAATGTAACTGTATATGTACAGTACATGCCCGTGGTCTGGGCTCCTTTTGCTTGAGTTACTGTGTTAATGCGGTGTGGCATGCAGGCGGTCAGCCTGTGGTTCAGTCGACTCGCCTCGTTTCATTCAGACTTTGGTTTCTGACTGCAGCTGCAGTCAGGACCTCGTGAATCTCCCCAAACTCTCAAGTGGCTTTTGTTTCACAATCTCATCAAGGCTTCAGTTATCACAGTTGCTTGTGTCCCTTTTTCGACCATGCATTTTCCTTCCACTAAACCTTTCTTAGCATGCTGTGGACAAAGAACTCTGTGAACTTCTTTAGCGATGACAGTTTGTGAGCAATGGAGAGCCTCTGTTCAAATCAGGATATTTCTCTTTGATTATGTAGACTAAGGTTCTCAGTTTATGATCAACTGAATTTATGGTTTTCATTAGCTGTCAGCCATAATCAGCAAAATAACTTTACACTGTCAGTTAACACTGACTATGAAAATAACTAATGAAATCTAATATTGATTATCTAGTGTTGGGTGTTTTATTATTGACATATTCTAGCACATTAAATGTTTCCCCCCATCGTTTCCATAAAGGATCAACTTTCATTCAGATGAAAGCTTTTAGAAACATTCATCTGAAGTCTTTCTCTCCACACCTGCGAGCTTCTGCTGCCATCTGTTGGTTGTCATAACTCACAGCAAGTGTTTTCATGTGGCTGATCTGCTCTACACCCCAATCACACCAATGTACCCTGGTCAGGGGCGGATCTAGAAAAATATTTAAGGGGTGGCAAGAGGGTGGCAGGGACTTTTTCAGGGGTGGCAGTATAAATATATATATATATATATATATATATATATATATATATATATATATATATATATATATATAATATATATATAATATATATATATATATATATATGAAAACAATACAAAATATTGTTTTTAACTTGCTTTGTTTCAAAAATCAGCTTCATGTAGCACCAAGGCTAAAATACAATTTCTTAATGTAGTATAGTTAATTATTTTCACGTCTTTCATGCTCCTGCTAATTGATATGCATTTCTGATACGCATATCAATTGACATGCAACGTGTCCAGAAAACCATTTTATCCAAATACAAGACGAGGAGAAATCTGTAAAATATATATATATAAATATATAGTATTTATATATATATATATATATATATATATATATATATATATATATATATATATATATATATATATATATATATATATATATATATATAAATAGTCAAAAATATTAGTAGCTCCATCATTTGTTATTTGATATATCTATTAAATACGACTTAAAATAAAGATTAGAAAACTGATGTTTGATAAATTCTCCATGATATAAATCTATAAACAGTTTAGTTTCTGTTAGTTCTGTCAAGATACAATAAAGGGTGAATATCTACGTTGTTTTATTATAAATATGCTGTAGGAGCCGCAGTTTGACGGCTGTTATAAATATCACCATGTTTTGAGAACACAGTGGATTAGCTCAGTTTTTGTCACTTGTTTTTAGGAATTCCAGCGGCTGCAGTGAGACACAATAAAGGTACAATAAAGCTGCCAGTTTTTACCAGAGCTACCACTCTTGCTCTGGTAAAAACTATCTGCCCCAAACCCAAATGCCTGCTGGTCCTTCAGGGCCCTGGACTTAGGCTGCGTTCACACTGCAGCCTGAAGTGAGCCAATTCCGATTTTTTGCCAATTCTGATTTTTTTGCTGGGCCGTTCACACTGCCAGTAAATGCAACCTGTATGCGTTCTGCAGTGTGAACGGGCAAACAACCTGAAAGTGACCCGCATGCGCAGTAGAGGGCGCAATGACTATATCTGTGATGTGAAGTGAATCGAAAAATGTTTTATTCATTCTTCAAATTCACTTTGTTAAGTCAAAAAGTTGTTTCTTCAGTCATTAATTATGTTACTACTGTTGACTGTTTATGTAACCATAGCAACCACGACACCTCGTCCCCTTTTTCTGTTGCCGTCTTTTACTGCGGTATGTATTATGGTCAGATCTGTGATGTATTTATACGTATTCTAGTTATAAAATGTATTTTAAGCAAATGTATTTACATACCAGGGGTAATGGACAAATATTGCGATGTTTTGTATTTTTTAACCTATAATGTGTATCTTAAATTTTACATTTTACAAATTTTAACTAAATAGAAAATGTTTATATTGTGATTATTAATAAGTTTCTCCTGAGCTCAGCGGTGGTTGATTAGCTGATTTAACCAGCTGCTCTACTGATGACTTGGTGGCGGGTTGAACCCGTTTTAGTGCCAACGGAACAAAACACACCGAACTGCGCAGCTCATGTTAGGTTATCAAAGTCAATACCAGGCCAGCAACAGTTAGTATAACTGACCCACTGCTCACTTGTTCAATGTTTTCTTTAAATTAAAACGTTTTTCCTCACCTGTTGCATCTGAAGCCCTTATTACCATCATCTATGGTTGAATTAACTGCTAAACATCGGGCCGTTGTTCTGATTCTTTGCGTGATTGTTGTATTTTATTGTATTTTCCTGACCACCGATATTCTTGACCCAATGGACATAAATGTCGCATGTGTGACTTATGATAAATCACATAATGTCCAGTCCAGTAACATAAACATCCATCAATGCTGCTGGTCTCTGTTCTTCTCTCGCGCTTCCCGCCACTCAGCAGTGGGTCTCAGGTTACATTGTGTTGCATTCAATGTTGTCGGTAAAAAAGAGTTTCATGCGCTTAATGTCCGATTTGCCATAACAATTTATTGAATTCATTGTCGCCAGCTGGGTGGCAACAGGGGTGGCAAGGCTCTCGTTTGGGGTGGCAACTGCCACCCCTGCCACCCCGCTAGATCCGCCCCTGACCCTGGTAAAAAAGAAGTATACTTTAGTATACTTTTATCGATGTACTTCAACTGTACTATTTTGGAACAACTTGTTTTGTACTTAGAATTAAAATTTTTTTAAATTACAACTAATAGTATACTTTAGTATACTACACGTACTTTTTTGGAACAACTTCAAGTATACTTAGAGTGTACTTAAAGTATACTTTTTAAATTTCATATTTCAGAGCTTTATTATTATATTTCAATATGATATATATTGAGTGTTAATTATATAATAATTATATAATTATGTCTCAAAATTATATTAAATATTAAATATACTTCAAATATATTTTAAATATATATATTTAAATATACTATTAATATAATAATGTATTTAAATTACACTTAATTTTTATTTTTGATTTCCTGCTATTGATAATAAACTACAATTTTAATTACTCTTAATTTGTCTTTATTCCTACGTACCTATTTTGTAAATGACATGCATAACTACACTACAGTACTTACATTGTTTTAGGCTAAAATTACATGGAAAGATTAATTACACAAGATACCCAAGGTAATTCAAATATTTTTTATTACAGACGTCTTAAAATTGTCCAATTTTACTCACAGCTTTATGAACTTTACATAAATTATCAGTTTACACATCAAAAGTGAACACATGAACATGAAAATTTATGAAAATGACAGTGAGGATCAACGACAGAACATTCCTGTTCACTGCACCTTATAGAAACCTACAAAAAAGAACAATAGAGCAATTAAACAGAGAAAGAATTTGTATTTAAAGAGAACAGAAAAATAGCAAATAAAAAAATCATACTTACAATTTCAAGACATTGTGGACTCGCCATGTATGTGACATAAGAACTGATGATGATTGGGACCAGATGCCTGGGGTGGAAAAACATTTCTGGGTGTCTTTGCCTGTTTATGTTGGAAGAAGAAAAAAATGGTCAGCAATGTCATAGAGTCAGTTGATGTTGGCATTAACTATGAAGCTGTTTTAAGTGTCGACTTAAGGAGACAAACTACCTTAAAATCTGTCCATCCATGATCTGAACACACTGATCCTTGCAGGGTGGTGAGGGGGGCTGGTGGTGCCCATCTCCAGCAGCCATCAGATCAGAGGCAGGTTCACCCTGGACAGGTCACTTACAGGGTCCTGAAAGTCAACTACAAATAAAGAAAAATGAAAGAGAAATGTTAGATTAACAAGAAGAGAAAAATTCTTTCCAGTTATTTTTGAGTTTTCTCTGTGTGACCCTGTTCCCTCTGAGTCCTGTCTCTGCGTCTTCCCAGTTGATTGTCTCCCAGGTGTGTCTCCTTCCCTTGATTACCCCGTGTGTATTTAGTCTCACCTGTTGTCTGTGTTCTTCGTCGGATCCTCTTCATGTGCCTGTTTCCCAGTGCTGTCAGTTGTTCCTCCATTGCCCTGTTCCTCACATTATTTTCATTAAATTCATTTCCTTTACAACCTGGGTCTAGCTGCATCTCTCCACACCACCTCAACCATGCTGTATGACAGTATGCAATTTTAATTAATAGTAAGATTATTAAGGCACTTAAAAGTTCTAATTCAGATTTTGTTCACTTAAGTATACTTTTATTTAATATATTAAAAGTGTATTTTGGTACAATTATGCTTAAGTGTGTTTAAAGTACTAATTTTTAAATTGGTACACATGTGTTTTTAGTATACTTCAGATATACTTATAGGTAGTACACTTAATATTTAGTATACTTAAAGTGTACTTTCACAAATGTAAGTATGTTTGAAGTATACTAAAGTATACTTTTTTTTACCAGGGCATGTCAGTTTCTACTTGATCTACCTGAATCCAAATTCAGCTGAAATTGACTCTTAGTTTACTTTTATATTATGTTCTGCAGATTAAGTGTCACATATGTTTGACTAAACTGTCTTATTTAAATAAATCCACCTCTTCAATGTTGAGGCATTATGAGGCCAGGGATGAGAATGAAGTCCCAGATACACCAGATAAACTCAGATATGCAGCCATTCCACAAATTACTCAGTAGTTTTTTATAAATTATTTCATATACAGTGACTCCTCACTATAACGCGGTTCACCTTTCACTGTCTCGCTGCTTCGCAGATGTTTTTTGTCCAGTTTTTTCCCACAGTGTTCTGCGTCCTGATTGACCGTATGATTGGTAAAAACATTCTCTGCGCTTCTTCTCTACCTGGGTGACAAAGTTACGGTATTTAATACAGATTGGCTATTCTGGAGATGGAAACTGAAACTTAATGTCTGCTGAAAAAAAAAAAACTGTGGCCAGAATCAGCAAAACCTGACCGGAGGTTCGCTTGATGAGATCCGTCGCTCTGCCGTAGATCCAGCTGTGAAAGCAGGTTGGAGGAAACACTTTAATGACATGACTCTGGATCACATGAAGGCCTGATTGATGCACATCCGCTGATCTGAAAACAGGTTTTGTTCTTTGGTTTCAATGTAGAGTATTTATTTATGCTGTGTAAAAACTGTAAAAAATAAAGGTAACTACTTCACGGATTTCGCCTCACGGGTTATTTTCGGAACGCAAACCCTAAGAAAAACGTCAAGGTCCTCGCTGCAGCAAAGAGGAAGGGGCGGGACGGACCACTGTCAGCCTCATACCTTATATGGAAATGGGACCATTGCACTCCGGAAGTGAAGGGGGCGCTATTTCCTGTATTATCCACGGTCTCCAGTTTTTATTTTCTTTTGAAATATGTGTTATATCTTCACCTTTAGGAAGGAGTTTCACTCTCAGCATGTATTTGAAATTCAATATTTTATTTACATAAGGGCAGCTCACAGTTTTTAACAAATTCTGTAACTTTCTGTTCTTCTAAATCTGCTCCTTAGTCGCATCTTGTCGAGCCTCTTACTGCCTCTTGTGGCCTGGCGGTGGTAACACAACTAATATAATCACGTTACTAAATCAGAATACGACGTCTTTATTAATTTTGACATTGCTGGCACCGTAAAAGGTAAATTATTTCGTAAAACACCATATTTTTCACATTTTTAAGGATGTATAGCTAATTAAATGACAATACTTTTATACATTATGAATAATATCTATATCTCCATTAATTATAGGAGGAAGAAAAGAAATAAAGAGACATGAAAAACAACATGATCAACTATAATAAAAAATACCATTTGCAATATATACGTAAGAAATTTAATTCAGCAAAAGTCAATAACAAACAAATTAGGAATAACAACCCAGGTTGTTAAACAGATACAAGCATAAAAAATCACATTTTTGTTTTCACGGTGCCATATACGTTATTCTGAGATACTATTTATAGTAGAGTCTTATATATATAGGAAAAAATAAGATAAACTATTTATAAACGATAAAACGATAAATCATATTCATAGAATCACATTATCAACAATTTATGAAAAGAGCAAAACACTTACACATTTACCACAGCACGCTATAGGTAAATGTTATTTAGTTTGGTTAAGAATAATTATTGCACTGTCAATAAATAACTTCTAATAGATGTTCGTAGTTGCTAAAGGAAACTTTAACATCTTCATGAGCTCAGAGGGTCAAACTGATAAAGACGATGGATGATCTCTGCTAGAATATTTCTTGCTGTCTTCCATGTTCTTTCAGCAAACAGTTGAGACTGAGATGTTTTTGGTTTCACCACCATTTATCTGCTGTTATTCCTGCCATTCAAAGTATTCTTAAAAGATTGTCTGTTAATCTGCAGCTCATGTGACCAAACCAGATGAGGAGATGAAAAGTTAAAACTTGAGTTAAAATGTTGTTTTAACTTGAGTTAAGTTAAAATTCTAGTTAGAATGTTAAGTTTTAACATTTTAACACAACCTCAAGTTGGGTAACCCCAAAGTCTTCTTAAAAGATAGAGTCTCTGAGAACAGTTCTTAAAGATATAGTCAGTGTTTTCAGCAAAGTTGAGCTGACTGTCCAGGAACGACACAAGGAATTTAAAATTTGCCACAGTTTCAACAGGTTGGCCATTAAGTAAAACTGGAATCACTTTCAATTCTTGTTTATGTCATTTAATTAGCTCTAATTCCTTAAGAATATGGAAAGGTATGTTCTGTTGTTAGGGAATTTATCTTTTACTGTTCCAGTAATGCCAGAATTAATAAATAATAAAGACTTTGGTATTCTGATTTAGTAACGTGATTATGTTAGTTGTGTTACCACCACCAGACCACTAGAGGCAGCAGAAACCCTGAAAAGATGGAACTAAGGAGCAGATTTAGAAGTACACCGAAAACTACAGAATTTGTTAAAAAAAAACTGTGAGCTGCGCTTAAGTAAATAAAAGATTGAAGTTCAAATACATGCTGAGAGTGAAACTCCTTCCTAAAGGTGAAGATATATCAGATTTAAAAAAAAATAAAAACGGGAGACCGCGGATAATACAGGAAATAGCGCCCCCTTCACTTCCGGATTGCAATGGTCCCATTTCCATATAAGGTATGAGGCTGACGGCGGTCCGTTCCCGCCCTTTTCTGTTTGCTGCAGCGAGGTGGACTTGAGAAAAACAGGGGTTCACTGTAAATGTAATGTTTACTTCATTTTTTCTACAGCAGAAGTTTTGTCAAAAAAAGCGTAACAGGCTAAATTTCAAAATGTTGTAAAAACTTTTTTTTAAATAGAAATCTGTGAAAAAAGAAACAGTCCATACATCCTCTTTTCAAACACATTCACTTAAATTCTCACTTTATGGTACATGCTCACGTTATTTATTTACTGTATATCAAATATATTTTAAATTTAACTGAATATATGACATAATACAATATATAATATTCAATAAAATACAAAGAATTAAATCTTGTTTGGAAACCACTGTAGGAATTTTTTAATGTCCAGCAGGTGTCAGTATTGTGTCGAAACGATGCATGACGCCTCACCATCACTAGGTTTTGTTTCACATTCCCTCCGCGGTGCCGTTACCCTGATTGTTTGTCCATTTTTTCTACCACATCTTTTCCATGAATGTACGCAACACAGAGTCTGTGCACAGGCAGCTCCTTTAGATGACCTTGGTGTCTTGCCCTCTTGTGCAAGGTGTCAAAGGTCATCCTTTGGACAACTGTCAAGTCAGCAGTCATCTCCATGATTGTGTAGTGAACTGGTCTGAGAGACAATTTGAAAACTTTTGCAGGTTTTTTGAGCTAATTATCTGATTAGTATGTGGCACCAGGGATCTTCAATATCAAACCTTTGCACAATATTCAAATTTTGTGATACTGAATTTGGAGTTTTCATTAGTTGTAATGATCATAAACACTAAAAGAAATAAACATTGAAATATATTAATCTGTATTTAATGAATGAATATAATATACAAATTGCACTTTTTTAATGGAATCAGATTTAAATGAACTTTTTCATGATCAGCATCTGTAAGGGGAGGTTTCAGATTTGCTGCATTGAATTTCATTGGCAGTGACTCAAAAAGTAACAAAAATATGTTTTTGATATATATTTTCTTGAGTTAGAAACTATGTGGTTCTTTTTTCATTTGAAACAAACCTCAGTGTGTATCCATCCTATTTTACCAAGAGTTCTGTTGCGTTTTTATTTTAAACTGTAAGAGAAATAAAATGGGGCTTCTTTAAAAATTTCCTACAGTGAATATGTATATAAAAAATATATCTAAGGTATAAGTAGTTAATAAACCTAAATGTGGAAGAGACTCCATAACAGTAATCTGATTACTGACTGAATTTGGGAACTAAAGAGAAGTCTTCAGTTTACAAAATGAAAATTAAGCATAGTTTGTGAAACACACACACACACACCCTCATTCGAACCATTTTAATAACTATACCAACATAAATATTCTGGGTATTAGAAATAGTTACATGGAAAAACAAGACAAACATCTCCAGGTTCAGCTTCAGTCGGGTTTTGTGCTGTTGAGTGAAACGGCAGAATGAAGAGATGTGAAGTACTGCAGAGGAACATCCAGACCCACAACAGGCCCCACCACACTCAGCCATGACAGCACATAGTTCACTGGCCTGTTGGCATGGAAACATACAAGTCAATGGGTTAAAATGGTTTCAAACTGATGAAACCTCATTATTATAAAGGAAACTGAAAGCTTTTATTCTTCGATCAATACTTGGTCTCATATTGAAATATTTCCCATCATAAGTGCCCAAAATAATTGTTCCTAAATCCAGTCAGTCTGAAAACTCCCTCTTCACTTCATTAGTATTACAATTACTCACTTAGCAAAAGGTGTTTGGACTTTTGTTTTAACAGCAACATATTTGATCCTGGCTGAAGTTCCTGCAGGTCACATTCAATATGCTGAAAGCTGAACATACGCAGCTACAGGATCTATCTTGCATCATGTTTTCTGTTTTATTATTGAAAAGTTTAAGGAAGTTTGATGCAAACCAGGATTTCATTTCAGCTGAACAGGAAGTGAGGGAGGAAGGAGGAAGTGAGGAGTTTGGTAAAGTGAACAGGAAGAAATGGGAATCATCAGCAAAATGTCATCATCTTAGTCATTCTTAAGCAGTGGACCTTTCTTGGATTAAGAACTAGTTCATGACCCTACCTGCCTGGATCTTGAGCTGCCTGCAGCACAGGTCCCATCAACTCCTCTGTTCTACAGGGGTGAAGGAAAAAGAACGGCTGGCCCAGCAGTGGGTGCTCCTGTCACACACACTGAGAATGAGGTTTCAGCAGAGCTTCAGAGACCAGGAGGAGGTTGGAAGTTCCTACCTGCTGACTTATTGCACTCAGAGGGCAGTTCTGAAGACGCAGCCTGTAGTTTGGGTGGATGGTGCCCCACATCTCCTCTAATGCCAGGCTCTTCCCCTCTGAGACAAGAACAGCAAAAAACACATAAAGCACTAAATTACACCCAACGTCAAATGTAAATCCTCTGCAACACACATTAATTGCCATGATCTGTTCACAGATAACTGCACCTCAATAGGCCAGGAAGTCAAACTCCTGAAGTGATGCAGGATGATGATGAGTCTGTGTACAGACAGACAGACAGACTGAGCTGCTTTCTGCCACACAGTCAGTCAGATTGACTTTTAGCTGGTCGGCTCCAGCTGAGGCCGAACAGAGTTCAGACAGATGGACTAGCAGGAGAGCTAACAGGCAGCTGCTGGAGTCATGAAGGGTTCAGTCAGCAGACATACAGCTGTGAAGAGTGAAGTGATTGATGATGCTCAAGAGAAAATCTAGAGCTCAGACTAGCTGGTCAGCTAAAACCAGCTAAGTCATAATCCTTGGACAACAGTCCAGTTATGCAATGATTCAAGAAACTTTTGAAGACCCACAGAGGATCTACTAGCTTCCATCTCCATTCCTATGTTGTCTGTTGTCTCTGACAGAATCTTCCTATGAAGCGGCTTATTTACACATGAACTGCCTCACCTGTAAATTCTTGGATCTGCCAATTGCATAAACATAATTAAAAATATATATTGCAGATGTAACAGAGCCACTCCAACAAGCTGCCACTCCTGTGGCAGTTCTGAGAGCTGCTCTTTGGGTTTCTCATGACAGAATGGAGATCTGCTTTGTGCCTGTAGAAAAAAAATCTTGTGCAATTTTCAATTTCTTTACATCCAAAAACAGCAAGTAAAAATAATCTAGAATGTTCCATTCAAAGAAAGGGCTGAAAACTAAAATGTCATCATGTCTGCTTCTGTACTGCAGATGACTTTCCTCTGGTTCTGGTGGGAATAACCAAACACTCTTATAGAACCTTTAGTCAAATGAAAACTCTAAACCTTTAACCAAAAAATGATTTTGCTTCATAAAAATGTCAACTTACTGCACTGCTAAAAAGCAGAGTGAATGTAAGATGCTGCCTGTGACTAACCCCAAAGTAAACGCCGAAATACAGGACCGGAGCTCCATAGCTGCAGGAGAACAGGATGTATACTCGAACTGAACCACCAGCTGCTGCTGGTCACTGTGTGGCTCCCATCATCTTCAATCTTCTTCTTCTTCTCTTCAGCTTGAGGGCGTCGGAACCAGTGGAGCATCTGGGTCCTGCTGTGAACGAGACCCATGGAGCTCAGTGTCGTTGACTGTGATCTTTACATGCATCAAAGTAAAACAAGTGTTACTTCTTCCTTTTCATGTCCAGTGGAGTCACCAAAAGTCTGTGTGTGGAAACTAAACCCTCCTGGTCATGACGTTGACCCCCGACCTAGGAAACTGACCCATGCCGTCTTTCTGAGTAGCCCTCTGCTGAGCCCTGCAGAAGAAAATACCATGAAGCTTTCA